>JAUPFV010000003.1:186490434-187090434 GCA_036936605.1 Limnanthes douglasii subsp. nivea
TCTAATTTAATTTTTAGGACCAAATTTGTTATGCCTAAAACTAGATTGTAGCGAAAAAAAATTATATACTTCTTTGCCAAAAAAAACAAACAAATATCTTTTTTATATCAATAATAGATACTAATAAAGATTATATTTTTAAAATTTTGTAATTTTATCTACTTTCCTCTACGAATCGTAAACGTTAAAACTAAATTTCGAATCATAATAATATTCTAATTCAAAAGATCATCGTAACCGGAGTAATATTTTATGGGATAATAGAAAACTTGATAACCTCATATTAATAATCTTATCATCTATTCGGAAACCTATTGCTAGCATTTATTATTATTCTTATCATCATGTAATAACTCACATTGACGTGTGACTTCAGATTTATCATTGACATTTCAACATGTACTCCAAAATTTAAATTAGTATATTATTACTCAGCTTACGTCCCCACTCATTTATCCTGGACAAATAAATAATAATAATAATAATAATAATAATAATAAATTATTGGACCGCATTCTTATTTTCCGCTTGTATACAGAAATATATATATATCGCATTTGTCATGCCATACATAATAAGATTTGGTGATATCGATAGGAGAACTTTTCATTAAACGTTTAAATATTAAATGTACTTGATAATAATTTATTTCTACCAACGGTGTCTCCGACTAATAATCATTTATTTGAATCGATTTGATTTGTATTTTCTTTTCATTCTCCGCATTATTTAAATTGAAAACGAAAGTGTGTAATTATTATGATATAAATTCAAAGTAATTTTGTTTGGTTGTACTAAACTAATTTTTTATATTTAGTTTTAGGGTGGTTTTTTTTCGTTTTTTTTATAATTTAAAATATAAAAAATACTCATCACTTATTTTTACTATTTTGTTTTAACTTTATCTTTTAATTTATAATTTTGTACCATTAACTATTCTCAAACATTTATATCAACAAATACAAGATTTAACTTAAATTGAAACCAAAAAATATATGATTTACCTTATAAAATTAAATCGTAAAAACAAAAAAAAAACATTAAATTTGTTAAAGAATATTAATAGAAAAGAAAGACATCCAAACAAAAAATTTAACACTGGAGAACATCATCCATGTTCATGTTACTTGAAAATCCATGTTCAGAAAAACTCTTCTAGAACAAATCCCGATTTCTGCAAGTTTTAGCGACAAACAACTGATTCCGAGACAATATCTCAGAATCAGTTGTTTTACACAGAACAACTAAAATGCACCTGATTCCGAGGTGACACTTCGGAATTAGGTGCTTTTAAAAAAACTTTATTTTGAGACAACACCTCATAATCAAGTGTTTGTTTTATAAAAAAAAAGCACCTGATTTCGAGATGTTATCCCGGAATCAGGTGCATTTTATTTGTGAAGTGGGCGAAACGTGCGAGAAAGGATTTGAAATCGTGAAGTATACATAAAGTTCCCCTCTTTTGTTCATTTTCTAATTTTCTTTTGAATAAATACATAATCACCTGTATCGATATGAATTGAAAGGATTAGAAATCGTGAATTATATATCTAATACATATTTATATTAGTAAATTTATATACCATACCACTTAAATTCCACAGAACTGAAGATATGAGATTCATAAACATCATAATTTTTTTAGCAGAATGATGGAAATCAGAACTCATGTTGAAAGAATCTCATAAATTAACACACTACCTCATTTTCCCTTAACCAAAAGATCTCCAATTTTGGAGCTGGTTCGATAACGAAAATATCAGCTCCAAGAGTACAACCATCTTTCACAAGGAATTCTTTAGTTGGATCTTTGAAGGTTTCAAGATCAAGTAAGTCTAAAAAACCCCACTATTTTATTCCATCGTTAAAAAAATCCAGACTAGATATGGGGCTAGGGTTACGAGAAGGCTGTTGTTTAAAAGAAGACTAAGAACAAAAATGGTAAATTCGGATTTTCCTTTATAGAAGAAATAACAAGATGGGATTTTTTTTCAAATATGGGAGAAATAAAAAATACGATGGGGGATATAGCTTCATCCTTATTTTTATCTTTTACTGGTTCTATGTGTTTTAGAAATTTGTATTATTTGTCCTTTACATATGTAAATACTGAAAAAACTGACATGTGGAAACTCAAATATCAACATTTTGTTTCACTATTTGTCTCCAAAAATTTAAAAACCATAATTTAAGAAACAAATAGTCTTCCTCTTGAATCTATAATTTCATAACCAGATTTATTTGATTTTTTTAGACCAATAATTAGACAAAATATTGATATTTTGGCTGTGACATGTCAGTTTCTCAATACTTACATGTGCGGATGGATTAATAATGCATTTTTTATAACATAACGAATCATTAGAAAACAAATATAACATAGGAAACTAGTTTGATACATACGGTAAACATAAGAGATTAATGCTGATTTTTAGCATGTATATTCTATCCTCATAAGACACACATGATATGTTTTAACAAGTTTATTAAAATTTATCTTTTAATATTTCCATAAAGTTTTTCAACCGTTCATTTATAGAATTTACGTTATAAATCATATTATAAATAGTTAAACTAAATATAAGCAATTGTATATTTGTTTCCAGAAGATTATAAAACTGTTATTATAAAAAAATAAAATATTATTTTGTTTACAAACATACATGAAATGCATGGGACTTCCAACAACCGAGGCATATGGATGCGTCTTCACGATCTGAATTTCCGAATTTGTCTTGGGGCATTGCAATAATGAGAACTTATCACATTTAGCTAAAGAGTATCAGTGGATTTGTTGTTTTTAAAAGCATAACAACGTAACATGCTTTTGATTTAGGCCATTTGTGAGAGATCCAAGATACCACCCACGTGATTCTTCACTATTTAAATCCATAACACATAAAATGCTTCACCAATATTTTTCATGTTAAATTTATATGATAGAAATATATTGGTAATATGTAATGAACCTAGATAGTTTATGGCAAGAAGTATGTCATTAACATACAACACTAAATAGATTATTTTAATTTAAATAAACTTATAATATACACAATCTTCCACAGAGTTCATCTCAAAACCGAATGAGGCGGTTGTAGCTAGAATTTTATGGTATTATTGACGAGATGTGGTTTAAGTCGATATATGGATTTATTTAGTTTACACGTTATCGACTTTAAGTCTTTAGGCATAAAGTATTCTAGTTTCCATATGTAAATTATTTCCTCAATGTCTCAATTGAGAAATTTATCTTAAATCCATCTGACGAAGCTCAAAATAAATATGACTAACTAAAGTCATAAGTTTGATGAAATTGAGAAAATATCTTAGAATAGTCAATCCATTCACGTTGATTGTACTCTTTTTCTAAAAGACACACTTTATATCTATAACGTTTTTTAAAGTATCATGTTTGGTTTTAAATAACCGTTCGCAACATACTAATTTCTTTCGTTCAAATAAAGTGAGAAGATCTCTTACGTGAAAGGTGATTAGATCATCTTTCATAATATATAAAATCTTTACATGTTCATTAAAGAATGTCACATAATATGAAAGTAAAGTACTCATTTTTTCTCGTATGGATCTATACAATGTAGGCCCAGTATGTTGCTTAATTTCTTGAGGTTGAAGAATTTCGTCATCAAGAACAACATCAATATTCTCTTTTTAAGGGATACGTATAACATTAGTTTAAGCAACTTTGTTTTTTAACATTGTAGATGACTGGTAATCTAATTGTAGTCGGAGTATCAATGACATAGATTGAATGAGTTGGTTCTAGTGCTTCTTCAAAAATAATGTTGTTATTTGAATTGTTCCCTCACAATCTACATCTTAAAAAATACAGTAGTTCCCATCTAAAACATTGAACACTTAATGGGTGAATAAAATTTATAACCCTTTTAGCAGTCAGGGTAGCCTATAAAATGGAAGCTAACTATTTTGGACTCTATATTTTGTTCACTCGATATGTAAGGCTTTGATTCAGATGGAAATCCCCATGCAAGAAAGTGTTTGAAAAAATTAGGTGTGTAAAAATCTTTGATTCAAATGACTATTTTGAAAAAATTAGTTAACATCTTGCATACTTCATCATTAAGCTTCATTAAATGAATATTAAGATCAAGTCAATCTCAATGGTAACGTTAAAAAAAACTTGACATATATGTTACAACTTGTTAAATCTATTCATTAAGAATCATAAGGTGTAAAAGTTAGTCGACCCTCGTGAAGATTTATAGTTTTGTAACAATCATATTTAGATCTAGTAGAGTCAATAGTCTTTAGCAATTAAAAATTCATTTATGATATTTGAGTTTAAGTAACTTATTAATTATATCATAATCGATCAAAGTTGTAATATATTTTGGTTTTGTTGTTAATTTAGTAGCGTATCATGAACTTCATAAATTTCGTGGGAGTAAAATAAGATTTAGATTTAATTATCATTTTAATTACACTAAGTTATAATGACATGTTTCATGCCACAAAAAAATTATTCATGAAATTAACTCTGGAATTTCTAGGTGAGGCGTCTTGTGTATTAGAAACCAAAAATTATCAGAATTACTCTTGATAACTTGTAGTTTTATTACAAAAATACATACATTAATAGCATGTTTAAATATTATGGTATAGAAAACATTTCATATGTTTTGACAATTGAATTATTGATGTATGCTCATGTTAATTAAGGATGGAGTATAAAATTAATTATAAATATCTTAAGTAAATACTTAAATATTCGAAGGATTGATCAGTTTACAATTGGACATATGTCATCAAGTATTCAACATCGTATAATTACATAAACAAAGTCAGACAATTAAAAAGATCATTTAAGTGCATGACTATATATGTTAAATAGATGTTAAATCAAATAATGTGATTTCATACCCGCATGTTTTATGAGAATAAAATTTATAACACACTTAATAACATCCAATAAAAAATGTTTAATTCCTTATGAACAACGAAATAAGAATAAAATCAAGTAAAATAAACTCTTTAATTGGGTAGAAATATCCATACTTCTCAATGTACTAAGACTTCAACGCTCATATATTTCATGAACACAACATTCATGTGGGTGTTCTTAGTCTATAGGATATTCAAATTTCGTAGAAATGTTGTTGTCAGTTTAGTTTTCATGTTTCAGATTATGTGCATACATTTATTTGAATAATACACAATGATTGATTTTTACTCTTATTTAAGAGATCTCAACTCAGTTCAACATGACCCGTCGAAAGATGACATGTAGTGATTATGGGGTCGTGTCGATTTCCATTCTATAATCCAAAATAATTCGGGAGTTATTAAAGTGGTAGTTGGAAATTAATTTATTGTAGGATCATTTATACAAAGATAAGTCATGGCTAGTAATCTCTGGTTCATTGGTGACTATCATCTGACATGATAAGATATGCAGTGGATTATCTGTAAATAACATCGTTACATAAGTGCACATAATATGGATACATTTTGTACACGTGAATGATCAAAGTGGAAAATTGTAAGGATATAATGAGCTTGAAATGTCTTATTACATGTAAATTCAAAGTATACATGTTTGTTATCATTTGTCCATTTAAATCTTGTAATCACACTTAAGTTATATATATTGGATTTATAAATAATAAGTATTGTGGAGGTATATAGTGCAGATAATAGTTTAGTTAAATGTGGATCTTAAGAGAGGTTCCATTAATCCAACACTTATTGGGTTCTAAAAGTCCAATAAAGGTTATGGTTTCTGGCAGTGACAAGTACATCACATCGTAGTAATTTAAAATATAAGTAAATAATTGATTTAATAAAGAAGATAATAAAAGTTGTATTCAATACATACAGTTAAATTCAGAGACTGCTAAGTAATTTAAATTATTTAATTCCCTAAATTATAAATAATAGTCGAAAGCCTTAGTGTAATCTACCACATAAGAGAAAAAGAAAAGAAATATATCGTATTCTTCTTTTTATGGTTACTTCATCTCTTTTATATAGTTCTAATTACTAGGTTTCATCAAGAGCTTCTATCTCCATCCTTCAGGGATAGAAGTCAAAGCGCTTTGCAAACCGCTGGAAGTACCATAACGAGTTCATCATGAAGGAATATAATCACATCGTCTTGTGCTCGAAATAAAAAAAAAACCGTTAAGCGAATATGTAAAACAATAAGTGTCATTTACTTTTATTAGTATTCATATTTAAAAAAAAAGAATCAACCTTTCATTGGTTCAGAGGTTTATGGTTCTCAAACTATTTAGTATTAACAAGGTAAACTTGAAAACTTGGAGTACTTTCTCAGAGCATCTGCATGATTATCTTCAATTGTATTCTTTACAACCTCTACTTTATCTTTCTTGGCCACATCTCAAATAAAGTGAATATTCACATCTATATGTTTTATCATTTAATGGAAGTTATTTTTTATCATCAGGTGAAGACAGAATAATGTAATTTATTGCTTCCGACTAGTGATCTCACTTAAAAATCCCTTTAACCATACGAATTCCTATACTGCATAAGTAGTAGCTATATATTCATTTATTATAGATGATTAAGAAACACACTTATGCATACTAGCTCTCTAACTAACCATTTCACCAAAAATTGTAAGCATATAGCCTAAATTTAACTTCCTTATATCAAAGCAACCTGCATAATCATAGTCTACATACCCTCTCAATATATCTTCATATTTTTATTTTATTATAACACATTCTAACACTTAATGTAGCATTCAAGTATCTCATGAGTAATTTAAGATAATTCCAGTGAGGCCTCCATGGATACTCCATAAATATGCTCAAAATACCAATTGAGTATGCAAGATCTGGTCTAGTACAAATCATATCCTATGATATTGGAATAGTGTATCTCTTGCATGAAGTTATTATCATTATCTTCGATTGATGCTTGAGTATTGTTGAGTTTGAATTTTTCACTAATGGAAGTTTTAATAGATCTGGATTCAGAGATTCTACTTCAATATGTATTCTCTTTGAAATAAGTATATATAAACTTTAATTTTATTCATCTGAATGTTTATTCTTATAATTCTCTTACCATATCTTGTATCATTCATTTCAAACTCCTCATTTAGCTAAGTCTTCATAGTTTTAATCTTTATTTTAATATTCATATCTATGACTATGTCATCAATATAAAACAACAATGAAAGTCTGTCTTCCTACATTTATTTACCATTTATAATAGACATAGTTGTCATGAAAACTTATTTCATAGTTAATATACTTTATAAAAGAGTCAAAAACCATTATATTGACTATGATTTACCCATATAAAGGTCTCCTCGACAAACACATATAACTTTCATTCCCTTCTTCAAACCTTGTGTCTGACTCATATAGATGGTATCCTATAGTTATCCATGTAAGAAGACAATAGTAACATCTATTTGATATAGTTAAAGATCAAATCTATCAAAATTTAAAATTAGAACCCTTATTAAGGTTTGTTTCATAACCCGTCATAATATTTTTACTGAAATCAATACCCTGTTTTTGAGTAAAATGTTTACTTAGTATAGCTTCGTACCTAGATAATTGAAATTAAAATATATTTGCTTCCTCTTGAATATCCATTTATATCTAACAAGATGTTGATACATGGTTATTTCACAAATTTCAGTTGCCATTATTGTCTAGAAAATTTATTTCTCCTCTCATGGTCTTCTGCCGCTTCAACATATCACTGATATTTATATCGTTGTGATAAGTCTCGAGTTCAAGAACATTTTCGTGAATTTCAACAGATAAAGAGTAACTCATAATATCATTATATTCATACCTCTATGTAGAGTTAACATGACTTATTTCCTTGTCTCTCGCTACCTGATAAATGGTAGTCTCATCATGTTGCATTTCAGTCCGAGCATCCGAACTGTTTGTATCCTCAAAATCTTGGCCAAGGTCAAATTCATGAAATATTTGAACTTCATCTACAAGAGTTCAACTCATACCAAGTCTAAAACCATCTTCCTCAGAAGCATCTTTAACCCTACTCTTTATATTAGACTTCATCTTCAACCTTATAAGTAGTAGATATAATCATCTGCTTCCTGCGCATTGGCATCTCAACTTCATTGAATACAAAATCTATTCAAATTAATGTATTCTTATTCACAAATTCCAGACACTACAATCTATATATATATTCTCATTTCAGATAACTGAGAAACAAACATTTTAGTATTCTCAATTGAAGTTTGTCTTGCTTCACATATGCATAAAGAATACATCTGAACACTCTTAAATGTTTTAATATTGGTTCCTTTCTATTTTATTTCTATTATAGATACTTGAACTCCAACTCTGAAGATGGAATCTTGTTGATGATGTATGTAGTTGTCTTGACAACTTCTCCCCAAATATTTTGGCTTATATCATATGTCAGAAGCATACACAATATTTTTCGAGTAAGGTTCTATTTATCCTTTCAATAATACTATTGAGGAGTTCATTTCACGGTTTTTTATCTACCTATGCCAAGTTTAAAGCAATGGCTAGTGAATGGTTCATTCACATACTCTAAGTTATTGTCAGTCCTCAACTTCTTTAACATCTCCCATGTCTAAATCTCCACCAGTTTTTTACAATACTTAAAAACATCAAATGCTTCATCATTGGTGTTCCAAAGTATAACCCATACTTTTATAGAATAATCATCAATCAGAGACATGAAATACATGGCACGTCCCGTTGTAGGATGTTGTGCAGGTCCCCCAAAGTTAGAATAAACATATTCAAGCACATCATGAGTTGTATGGTTACCGGTCGAGAACTTAACCCTCTTACTCTTCCCCAATTTCTCTCAAATGCCCTAACCTAAAATGCCACGGCTTGGTATCATTATTTGAAACACTAGACACACCTCTAATGATTAGAGACCTTCAAGAACTAATACACCATTAGTTCTATATACTTTTATAACAACTAGTGAGCCTTGTAGAATCCTAAGTCTGTCATCTCCACCATTATAGTTATAAATTTCCGCATCTAACATTCCAATACACACAATGTTTATATTTAACATCAGGGATATACCTCACACCAGTTATCACCTTTTTAAGGTCTTTAACAACTTGAGATAAACACTCGTCATTCCTTTCACAATATATGCTTAATAATTTCCTAGTATAACCTTGTTACCATAAAAAAATTAAAGTCTTCAAACTAATATATATTGCAAGTCATATAGAATGAAACACCAAAGTCCAAAACCTACTTGTTACTGAACTATAAGTAGAAGTCATTAACACATCTCCTCATAATCATTCGAAACCATTGAGGTTTCACCAACTTGAAAATTATTATGATTGTCTAATTTCTTCATCTCTGGTGAGGATAAAAATAGCCTGGGGGTAGGCAAGTAATTTCACGTGGAGTTTTAAGGCGGTGTAAGGGTGTTTCAAGGTGGTGTGAGGGTGTTTCAAGGTGTTTTAAGGTGGAGAGAGAATTAAGCAGCTTGGCAGCAGTTAATTTTTGTTACCCATAGTTAATGCTGGTGGTTGGGTATTTATAGTATGATATTTGGGCCCTTATGGGCTTTCGGGTCATGTTTAATGGACCCGGGTCATGTTTAAAGACCCATGAGTTTTAAGCAGATGGGCAGGTAGCTTAGTTAGAAAGTGTTTAGGTTTTTTAGTACTTTAGTCATAGTTCGAACAGCCTTAGGCTCACAGTGTTCGAAGTCATCTGTCCGGTTCAAAAAGTCCTGTCCGATTTAAGTTCTTAGTGTCTGTCCGGTTTACGGAGAGATTTACATTGGTCTGCCCTTCCGGGGAGCATTCCGAATTCGGACTCATCAGGAGCCCTTTTTTTAGGTGTTTGAACAAGCGTCCTTGTCAAAGAACTGAAAAACAGTCCGATTTAGGAAGTGGTTTTCAATTCGAAGAGAGTTGGGGATAAATCCGGACAGACCGAACGTTACGAATTCCAAACGGTTCTTGCCAGAGTTAATGGGACACGTGTCACTCTCTGATTGGTCACTTTAGCCGTTTTTTCACCTTGAACGTTGCACCACTTTCTCGAACAAGTTACCTCTTTTAAATGCCATTAATGACATCAGCGCCGTCTTTTAATCATTGCCCAACTTTTCGGATTCTCATAGGAATCAACTCCTTTTTTCACATTTACTATAAATTCTAATTCACTTTTCACTGTCTCATTATCTCTTTCAAATTTCACTCTGCAATTTCACTCAGAGCTTTATCTCTCTAGAACTTCAAAACTTCCTTGGCTGTTTATGTTTACAGCAAGAACAGCACTGATCAAGGGCGGCTGGCTTAACCTCTCGGAATTGGAGAAAGCTCAAAGAGTTGAGAAGGAAAAACGACTTGCTGCAGGGCTACCATCGTCGCCTATTGAGAAACCAGCCTCTTCTGTCGCAGAATCTGATAGAGGTTCATCTTCTTCCAAAGGTACAAAACCTAAAAAGCTCTTTCAATCAACGCTCTCCCCGATAGTATCTGGCTCCTCAGTTCAGGAGTCGATCCCTACTGTTGAACCGGGAGTTACTGTCACAAGTGTTAGGAAAAAATCTTCTTTCATTGCTATGGGGTCTGACTCTGACCATTCCACGGATAAGTTAATCATGAAAAGGCCAAGTCGGTTGGTCAAAGGGCTTTCTTCTAAAAACACACCCTCGAAATCGGGGGCAAAAAATAGTGAATCAGGGTCTGGGGCAACTATAAGGGCTCCCCGGGAGAGGCTGTCAGGACTAGAGGCCAGCAGCCCACTACCCCCAAGGAATCTTCTGCCTCAGTAACTCAAATTGAGGTGAGAAGTCGAGTAAATACGGACAGCCAACAGTCCAGAGGATCAGCTATGCCAAGCCTCAATCCTCCCCGGACTACTTCTACAGAAGCTCCCCCAACAATTATGGAGGAGAGGATGGAGGACTCCACTGAGGAGGTTAGATTTGAGTCCGAGTCTTCCGGACAGGCTGATACTGCTATTGTTGTTGCCAAGAAGGGAAAATAGGACTTATATCTGAGGCACCCGGACCTGCCGGAGAGCCTTGAAGGGAGAGTAGGGCCATGCTTTCATAAAGTCGAGCTCAAGTATCTTTCAACTTTGTTAAGGACCAAGTATGCGTTCATCCATACTTCAGATCTGGGTCGGTTGCGCACTAAGTGGGGGATCCCTGAGAATGTAAAGATACGAATTCCTATCGATCCGGAGACCCCGATGGACTGCAAAAGGAATGAGATAGTCTTCTTTACGGAGCTATTCAACTGGGGACTCAAGTTCCCACTGGACCCGGAGATAGTGCACTATTTTCACTTGGTCAAGCTCTGCCCGACACAGCTAAGCCCCAACGGTTGGTTCACCTTGATGTCATGTATTATGGCGTCTAGGTTATCTGGAATCCCTCTTCCTATGGAAGAGTTTGCAGCTGTGACCAGCTTGTGCAAACATCATCAGTTCCCCTTCTATCATTTCAACATGGGGAACGACCTTAAAGCTGTTGATGATCTCCTGGAATCGGAGAGTAAATGGAGGAGCCAATTCTTATTTGTCAGTGGCTCATGGGAGAATGGCAGGAAAATCAAAGCCGGAGAGAATCCAAGCCTTCTCAAGAGTAGATGGAGGAGCGACCGTAAGTTTTTACTTTAAGTTTCTGTTCGAATCCCTCTTTTCTTTAAGTTTATGCTAATCAATTTCTCTTTTGTTTTATCAGAGCTGCCAAAGGAGTTCGGGGACTATCTGAAGGTCGGACAGGTCACCTGTGGCAAAATCAACGCTTGGGCCGCAGAGAACTGGGAGAACCGGTTCCATAAGGCCTTCACTCCTGGGAACCTAGCAAGGTCTCACCTGTGGAATACCACGGGTCGAAGAGACCTAACTTGGGAGGAGTTCTCCACCCAACCTGATGAAGACATCGTGCTGAGAAGGTCTCATGAACTGGATGAGACTCTCTTCCTGCCTGCCCGGGCCAAAGCCCCAAGTAAAATGAAGGGCAAGAAGAAAAAAGGCAAGAGGGTGGCAGGTGACAATGAGAAGGAAGCCCCAACAGACACAGAAGGACTGACACAGGTTCAAATTGATGCAACCCTTTTACAAGTAGTGGAGCAGGAGAGCGAGAAGCAGGAAGTGAACCTCCCTAAACCTTCAAGGGCTTCTAAGAGGACTCGCAAGCAAACAAGTGAGAGTGTTGATAGGGAGGCCAAGAAGAAGAAGACTTCCCAAGGAGATGAGGTTGCTCTCCGGGACCCGGAGCCCTCTTTCCCTACTGACCCTACACTGGCCGAAGATATCCCAAGAGACTTGCAAGAAGAGATCCCAAGAGACTTGCAAGAAAAGATCCCAAGGGAATTCCATACAGATGAAGTTGAGGGGGGAGAGCTTAACTTAGATGAAATGGACATCACCGGTCTGGGTGGACTTGGTGAATATTTTCTTGGGCTGCCCAGAGACGAGTTCGCAGGGCCCTATGTCCCTCCAAGCAGCTCGAACACAGTTAATTTCAACGGTAAGACTTTTATGGTTTCCAGTGAGAGGGATGTTATAGCCCATTCTCTCCTTAGCAACGTGCAGCCAGTGCTTACTTTGGAAAGGCAAGTCCGAAGTCAGGCAGACACCATCAAAGACCTCAAGTCTGAGAAGGAAAAATTATCCGAGGACCTCCGGACTGCCGCCAATAAGGTTGATTTGCTCAAGGAGGCAAATGATCAGCTAAAGAAGAATCAAGATGAAAACAACACAAAAGTTGCTTCTTTGGAAGAGACCGTAAAAGATCTCCGGGCTAAGTTGTCCGGACTGGAGAAGGACCTGACAATCTCAAGGGGAGAAACCACAGCCAAGGAGAAGCTCGTCACCAACCTGACCACTGACAAAATTGCTTTAGAGAACGCAGTGACTCAGGCTGCTGAAGAAAAGGCTGCTTTGGTGAGGGATCAAGAGGCCATGATCAAGGCCAAGATCAACGCTTATGCCAGGGAGATGATCCAAAGCGAGGAGCTAATGATCCAAAAGGTGAAGTCTGATATGGTCCTCCTGTTTCACGATAAATTCCCGAAGAGGAGACTAGGGGAATTATGGCGCTATGTGGATGATGATGATCTCCCATACTGGACCATGGTTGATGAGGGGTACTCCAGTGAGTCTTCGTCCGGTGATGAAGAGGAAACCGGAGAGAGCCCAGGTGAGGAAGATATTGACCCTAAGGGTAAGAAGATAGTCGAAGAGAAGAGCGACATCAAGGGCAAGAAAGCAAATGAGGGTGAGCCATCTTCAAAGGCTCAACCTTAACTTATAATTTATTTTGTTTATCTTTTATCCGAGCTAAAGTCCTTGGAAGGCCAAGGCACTCTTTTTGTGATGGTATCCGTATTATTCGGACAGATTTTTGTACTGTGCCCAAACTTGTTCAAAACGTCCTTGGAAGGCCAAGGCAGTTTTAAGTTGTTGAATGAATATTTTATTTTGCTCAACCATCCTCTTCTTTCATTATTTGTTTAAATAGCTGGAGTTCAAGTAGTTTTATTGTATTGTGAGAGTATTAAGACTCTCCGGCTAGAATTTAAATAGCCCTTAGATCTTTTAACCCGGGTAGTATGATAAGAGACAAAATTTTGAAAATACTTAGAGAATTTTGAAGAAGGCACCAAGTTTTATTGAAAGCTCTCCGTACCACCGAAGAGGGAAAGGTATGCCCCCAAATATTTACATGGATGTTTAAACAAGTAAATATTTACACAAGTGTTATTCCAAGTACATTCAAAGGTGTTCAATATTCCAAGGGTGAGTTAAAACCCTGCCATCTTTGTCTTCCAACCAGTATGTCCCAGGCTTGATTCTTTCAACCACAGTATACGGACCCTCCCAAGTTGGGGCCAATTTTCCGAAGAGCTTTTCCTTAGTATGCAAGAAAACTTTCCTTAATACTTTATCTCCTGGTTGAAAATCTCTTATTTTAACTTTAGAAGCAAACCTGCTTCTCATCAAGCCCTGATAGTGTGCCATTCTAAGATGAGCTTTCACCCGTCTTTCTTCGATCAAATCAAGCTGATTTCTAATTGCCATCTCATTATCCTGTCCGGAGAAGTTATGAACACGAAAGGAGGGGAGTGTCTTCTCTATGGGGGCTACTGCATCCATTCCATAGACCAAGGCAAAAGGGGATTCTTGTGTTGCAGCCCCAGGTGTTGTCCGGTAGGCCCACAAGACTTCTTGTAGATAACTAGGCCATTTTCCAGCAGCCCCTTCCAAATTTTTCTTTAAACCGGACAGTATTGTTCTATTAGCCACTTCAACTTTCCCATTGGCTTGTGGGTGGAAAGGTGAAGAAAAGCAGTGCTGAATACCTCTTGAGGTACAGAAGCTTTCCATCTCTCTATTGTCAAACTGTGGCCCATTGTCTGTTGTTATTTTTTGGGGGACACCAAATCTGCAACATATGTTGGATAGAATGAATTTTATGACAGCTTTTGAGGTTGTCCCTGCCGAGGGGGCTGCTTCTACCCACTTCGAGAAGTAGTCAATGGCCACAATTATAGTTTTACGCCCTCCGGGCGCCACAGGGAGAGGCCCAACTAAGTCCAATCCCCATCGAGCAAAAGGGATGGGCTCAGAAATTGATTCCAAAGGAATGGCTGGTACATGAATTTCATTGCTGTACCTCTGGCATGGGTCACACCTTCTTACCAGCTCCTTAGCATCTTTCATAATTGATGGCCAATAGTATCCGAAGAGTAGCACTCTTCTTGTTAAAGCTCTAAATCCACAATGGGCTGATCCCTCACCATCATGCAATTCGGAGAGAACCATTTGTGATTCATGATCCCCTAAACAACGTAGGAGAGGTTTGCTATAGGATTTTTTGTATAACACTTCTCTTAACATAAGGAAACCACGAGGCCTGTGCTTCAATGTTCTGGCTTGTGATTTATTCAAGGGCACGATACCATCGGACAGATATTGTACAAGAGGAGACCTCCAGTCTTGAGGCTGATTTACTTGTATTTCAAAGACTTCCTCTTTTTCACCTTTATCGAGCTGAATAGAGGGGCTTTCAAGCACATGGATCCATGGGTAGGACTCCGTATATGCTATCGTTGCCAGTGAGTCTGCTAGCTCATTTTCTGCCCGAGGGATGTGCTCATAGACAACAGCTTTAAATTTCAACGCCTCATTTTTGAGGAGGAGTAAATACTTGACCAACTGTTCCTTTCTAGCTTCTGATAGGCCCAAGGCATGGTGGACTAGCAACTGGGAATCACTTAGTAGCTTGACCCTTTTAGCTCCACAGATGTAGGCCAATTTTAACCCAGCTATAGCTGCTTCGTATTCGGACTCATTATTGGATGCCCTGAAAGCAAAACAAATAGCCTGGAACATGTTGTCCCCGTATGGGGAAGTGAGACATATCCCTGCCCCAGATCCCATGGTACCGGATCCTCCGTCTGTTCGGACAATCCATACTTTCTTATCTTTTGAATCGGTAGGTTGTTCTGAATCCCTATCAGAATGGAATTCAACCAAAAATCAGCCACAACTTGAGCTTTTACTGCTGTTCGGGGAGCAAAGTCTATGTCGAAGTCCCCCAACTCTACTGACCACTTTGTCATTCTGCTTGAAATGTCTGTCCTTTGAAGGGCATTCTTTAAAGGGAAAGATGTCCGGACATGACATGATGAGCCTGGAAGTAGGGCCTCATTTTTCTTGCAGCTATCACCAAGGCCAATGCCAGTTTTTCGAGTTTCAAGTAACGCCTCTCAGCATCAATCAAGCTTTTGTTGATGTAGTACACTGGGTGAGGATGCCCATCAACCTCCCTCACTAACACAGCACTGATGGCACAACTTGAAACAGCCAGATATACAAAGAGAGTCTCCCCATCAACTGGTTTGAACAAAGTCTTGGGAGAGGAAAGATGTTTCTTGATTTCATTAAATGCTTCATTACACTGTGGTGTCCATTCAAACCCCTTTGCACCCTTCAAGGTTTGAAAGAATGGGGCACACCTGTCCGAAGACCTGGAGATGAATCTGTTCAAGGCAGCCAATCTCCCCGTTAATCGCTGTACTTCCTAAATGTTTCGAGGAGGCTCCATTTGGAACAAAGCATTGAGCTGGTCCGGGTCGGGCTGTATTCCATGCTCACTTATGATATACCCTAAGAACTTTCCGGACTGCACTCCGAACACACACTTTTCAGGGTTTAGTTTTAAATTCACTTTGGCCAAGTTGGCAAAAGTCTCTTGGAGGTCGGACAAGTGCAACTGCTCATCCACGCTTTTCACCATCATATCGTCAATGTAAACCTCCATATTTCTTCCAATTTGATCAGCAAATGCCTTGTTGACTAACCTTTGATAAGTAGCCCCAGCATTTTTCAAGCCAAAGGGCATCACCTTGTAGCAATGTAGACCCCTATCAGTGACAAACGTGGTATGCTCTTGATCTTTTGGATCTACTTGGATCTGATTGTACCCGGAGAAGGCATCCATGAAGGAGAGTAGCTTGTTCCCAGAAGTAGAGTCTACTAACTGATCTATCCGGGGGACCGGATACAAGTCTTTTGGACAAGCTCGATTGAGGTCTGTGAAGTCAATGCACATACGCCATTTGCCATTCTTCTTTTTTACTAAGACAGGATTGGCAGTCCACAAAGGGTATTGAGATTCTTTAATGTGCCCCATCTTTGTTAGTCTGTCAACCTCTTGCACTATGACATCAGCCTTTTCTTTTGAGAAAGCTCTCCTCTTTTGTACCACTGGCGCCACATCTCTCTGGACAGATAGGTGATGGGAAATTACCTCTGATGGAACTCCAGTTACATCAGCATTGCACCAAGCAAAAACGTGCTGATGGTCTTTCAAGAATTTCAACATTCCTTCTTTCAACATTGGTGGCATTTTGGACCCTATCTTGACGTTTTTTCCTTCTTCCAAGCAGTGTGTTTCAACCTCTTCAATCGGAATCAATACTCCAGGGGTCTCTCTGGGGTCATCAATTTCACCCTCACCCCCAGAACGGCCCTCAAACTGCTATTGATCATTTATACGGACTGCCCCCAGCGTTCGTGGAGCCAAGGCAGTGGCATAGCATTCTCTTGCAATCTTTTGGCTGCTCCGGACAACCCCAACCTGTCCCTGAACATCATACTTTAAACACTGGTGGACTGTCGAAGCCACCGCATGCATCCTAGAGAGCCAAGACCTCCCTATAATAGCATTATAGCAAGTGGGACAATCCACCACAATGAAGAGTATTCTAACCATTTTCTTGAAAGGGCCCCTGCCCAATAACACTTCTTCTTCAAACTCCCCGATCACATCGGCTGAGCTGCCCGTAAAACCCACAATCGACCTGTCCGACTTCTGAATCACAGCTGGATTTTTCATTTTCTTGTAGGTGTTTAAAAAGAGGATATTGGCAGAGCTTCCAGTATCCACCAAAATTCGCCTTATCTCATTGCCCCCTATAGATGCTCCTATGACAACAGCATCCTCATGAGGGCCAGCAATATCTCTCAAATCATCCTCATCAAAGACTATGAATGGGAATGAGTTTGGAGATTGATAGGATGTCATGCCTCCTTCTAGCTGGGAGGCTAAATTATGAACATGCCTCTTTCTTGAAGAAGCAGTAGGAGCAGTCATTGTGTCCCCTCCGAAAATCGTCAGTGACTCGAAGAATTTAATGAGCCCGGAGACTGTCTTAGAATACTCCTCTATGGCACCCACCTTATTTCGTGTTGGATCAGGATCCAAGTATTCAGATTCCACATCAAACCTTTCAACTATTACCATAGCCCCCTCCGGGGCAGCATTACCCGGACCAACTCGGTGAGTGTTGTCAGGCCTGTTGCCTCCTCTTCTTTTAACGTATGCATCCAACTTTCCCCTTTCAATCAAGTTTTGTACCTCTTGTTTCAATGCTATGCAATCATCAGTGGTATGGCCAATATCATTGTGGTATTGGCAAAAGGAGTTGTTACGATGCTCTCGGGGAGACTGCAAGGTTGCTGGTCTCCGGTAGTGTACCTCATCTTTTGTTTTATCGAAAATGGTTGCCACACTTTCTTTGAGTTCTGTAAACCACTCCGGTTGGACCCATGGCCCTCTTTTGTTTCTAGACTGTTGACTTTGAGCAGGAGCAGCTGGTTGAGACTGAGCTTTTCCCCTATCATGCCCCTGTCCGGTTTCTCTGGCTTTATTCCCGGATTGGTTTTGACTTGGAGTTGGTGCCACCGGGGTGGATCTCACTTGTCTGTGCACCCTGGTCTTTTTTGTTTCATCAACATTTATTTGCTTGCCAACTTGGTTTAGCAATCCTCCCCAGGTCATGGCTTTCTTCCTGGTCACCGAATCAGCCAGGTTGCTTGGGTTCAAACCTTGTCTTAGGGATGCTATTGCCACCTGTTCGAAGCAATCAGCCAACCCGTTTTTTGTGTTCACAAAACGACTTATGTACTCCTTTAACGACTCATTTGGCTCTTGGGCACAATGGATTATGGTATCTCCATTACCCTTCAGCTCCTTACTCCCCACAAACTGCCTTCAAAAGGCCACCCAAAAAGTATCAAAGTCTTTGATACAACCCTGAGGCAGGCTGTTGTACCATTTCAGAGCACTCCCCGTGAAGGATTGGGAGAATGCCCTACAGAGTAGTTTATCATCATCATCAAAGTTCATCATGAAGTTCTTGAATTGCTCCAGATGATTGTCCGGATCAGTACTGCCATCGTACTTCTCCATCTTGGTACTGTCGAACCTTTTGGGGAGGTTCCCGGATAGAATTTTAGAAGACAATGGAGATTGCCTCCAATTCCTTCCACGACTGAACACAGTATCCTCATTAGGAGTTGCAAAGATACCTGGCTCATTATGGAAGGCAAAAGGATCCATCAGCATCCGATCTACATGCCTCCGGTTGTGAGATGATCCTTTTCCAATATGCCTTTTCATTCTTCCATGGTGATCTCTTTTTCTGGAATATTTCTTAACTTGCTTTTGTTTCTTCTTGGTTCGACCCTCATCACTGCTAGAGGACAAGGATTTTTCATTTCCCTCACTGTCCGAAGAGCTGTCCGAAGACTCTGAACTCGAGTTAGAACTCTCCATAGGCTTGGACCGGTGAGACTTTTTAGAGCTGGCATGTGTCTTCTTAGTGCTCACATGAGTTTTCGAAGCCTCAGGCTCTCGAGGGTTGTCAGTGTGATGAGCAGCTGACGCTTTGGATTTCTCTTTCACGCCCATCTTGGCCTTTTCAGCCCTCAGAGCTTCTATCTCAAGCTTTAACCTGTCGCGCTCTTGGACAGTATACTCATCGTTCTCCTCCACCACTTCGAGCAAAGCTGGTGGAAGCTCTGGATTATCCGGATTCATTCGGACAGAATTTCTTTGCTTGGTTTCGAATACTTGATTCAGGCACCGTCGCCTCCCACTATGGTCGCCAATTTGGTGAGGATAAAAATAGCCTGGGGTAGGCAAGTAATTTCAAGTGGAGTTTTAAGGCGGTGTAAGGGTATTTCAAGGTGTTTCAAGGTGGTGTGAGGGTGTTTCAAGGTGTTTCAAGGTGGTGTGAGGGTGTTTCAAGGTGTTTTAAGGTGGAGAGAGAATTAAGCAGCTTGGCAGCAAATAATTTTTGTTACCCATAGTTAATGCTGGTGGTTGGGTATTTATAGTATGATATTTGGGCCCTTATGGGCTTTCGGGTCATGTTTAATGGACCCGGGTCATGTTTAAAGACCCATGAGTTTTAAGCAGATGGGCAGGTAGCTTAGTCAGAAAGTGTTTAGGTTTTTTTAGTACTTTAGTCATAGTTCGAACAGCCTTAGGCTCACAGTGTTCGAAGTCATCTGTCCGGTTCAAAAAGTCTTGTCCGATTTAAGTTCTTAGTGTCTGTCCGGTTTACGGAGAGATTTACATTGGTCTGCCCTTCCGGAGAGCATTCCGAATTCGGACTCATCAATCTCGAGACAGATTTTGATATGACCTTCACTTTTTCAGTACCAAAAAATCACTCCAGAATCAATAACTAATCCTTAGAGATAAATTTTGAGTTTTTTCTCTTTTTATTTAGATTTATTTTTCCATGACTTCCTTTCATACTTAACACATCTTCAGCCGACACATTTCAGAACAACTTTCTTTTGATTTTTTAAAGTCATAACACTCTTAATTCCATACATAGTGAGAGATTGTTGACCATAAAGCATGGTGTCAATAAAGTATTCATCCATATTCAGCAAAGAGCTCAAGATAATAATTTATTTGATCCTCATCCTCTACATTGACACTAACTGCATTCAACTCAAGAATAATTATATTCAAATCATCCAAGTATTTTTGAATCTCTCGACTACTATCTATGGTCAGAGTTTATAGTTTCTTCTTAAGATATAATTTTTCTTCCGTAGACTACTTCAGGTAAATAGTTTCAAAGTTCTTCAAAATATCAATTGTAGTAGATTCTTCAGACACCTCTTTCAGTAGTTCACTCCCAAAATCAAGATCAAGATACTATGAGAATTGAACAATACTTTGGAATCAATATTTTTTATAACTCTCTCGTAAATAGAAAAATAGATTTTTTTTGTAGAATATGATCTTTAATTCTAATTCTTCAAAGATTAAAATCATTACCTATGATGAATTTATCAAAATCATATTTTATTAATCTTATTTTCATAATTTACCTTCTTCCTCTTCAGTTTTGATCAAATCACCAATCATTTTATTCTCAGAACCAATCTCAGTTCTTCATGCTCATCTGATCATTTGTTAAGAAAATTCTAAGGTAATAACTTCTTTAAGACTCTTTGTTCAGTAAGATTCACCTACACGAAGAAGTAAGAGTAATGGAAACTGAAACCAAGTTTGGACCAACTACATTTCTTAACCTTCGGTATTTTGGCTTTGGTACTAAAGTATGAAACAAAGTTCTTTCTCTTGGTAATAATGAAACAGTAACAACAAAATAAAGTTAACACATAAATTACGTGGTTTGGATTATGGAGTAATTCTAATGAAGAAATATATTTTAATATATATGGGATTTACAATGAATTTTAAATAACATAAAAAATAATAAAATATGCATTACTCAAACTTTTTAAAACAATGTATCAAGTTTCAGTGATATCTTACAGCCTTTAATATTTTCTTCAATGTCTTTTAAGTGATTCTCTTTAATAATTTATTAACTCTAAAATCACTTAATTTCTTAAGCATTTTCTCTCGTAAAGAAAGCTTTCTCTATAATATCAAGATGATATTTGTAGGAGATTAACTTTATATATGTGTTGTATTATCAATATAAAAAATTCCAAAATAGTGTGGTGAATACAAACATACACCAGCTCACAATGGTAAACCAAAGTAATTACACAAGGTCCATATCAACAAATTTATCAACTTGTACAGAAGTTTGTTATACATCATATAATATATTCCAGATCAATAGATGTGCTCAAATAGTATATCTAGCTTAGCTATAACAAACTTTCACCAGTTTTCCATATCACATATTCTTCAATTAAACTATTTCCAATACACCAAACAACTTAGAATGATTTCGATATGATAGCTGAAGCTTTCAGCTTTCCGATAAGCAATTACTAAAGTCCATTTCCACTGGACGAGATTTGTCTCTTGCCCAACTTATCTTCTGTTAAGACTTACTTCATGTACAATAACTAAGCTCATCCGAGACTCAAATTCTATGTTGAGGATGCAACCCTGTAATGCCCGAAACTCACTACACTGAATCCATACCATATACAAGTTGAACCCCTTCATAAGGTCTGAAACCCTGTAGTAGTTGAAACCTTTAAAGCCAAGACTTTACCTTTGAGCTTAAGTTTCATTTTTCAATCACTTCACTTAGGGGCTACACTTAATAATGATCATTTGGATATATTGTGAGGTGTTTAAACTTTAATTGTGAATAACGTAAGGACTTTCCAAGTTTCATGTAGACTTTATTTTGGTTTGTACGATGAAAACTATGTGAAACTCTTAAATTTCTCAACTAATTGAAATTGTTCAAGTTTTCAAATATTATTGACGATGCAAACCAAATAAAAAAATTTAAAATTCATAAAATTCATAAAATTCACAATCATTGGTGATTAAATAAAGACAAATAAAATTATAAAACTTATTACAACCGAATTTAAATACTAACAGACAATATGTGTTTTTTTTTAAACCGTCATCAAATGTTATAAGATACATTTAAAAAAACTATATACATTTAATCGGAAAAATCTACATTTAATCGGAAAAAGCTTTCCCGATGTACTACTTAGTCATAACCATAAACACTTATTCCATATAGAGAGTTACACAAAAACTTCAATTAAGAAACTAGACCAGCAATAATGAAACTGTTATTATAAAAAATATTGAACTTTAATGAATGCTCAATAATTAAATATCAATTTGAAATAAAGTACCGCCTAGACAGATAGAGTCGGTCCATTCTTGATAAAATTACGATTTTTAATATGATACAGTTTTATTGGTTGGCAGTGGAGACGTAAAGAATTAAAAGAAGGTCGAAATTAACGAATCATTTAAAGTTGATAGTGGCTGGCTGTGGCTGTAATTAGACAGATAATTTTTGTATACCATGTCCATGAGTTGGCTGGCTTCTAATCCAATAGGCAAAGCCTCTTTCTTTAATGGCTACCAAAAAAGTACCTAATCATACTTCTAATCAAACAGTTAATGCGAACAGACTACTCCAAAATATAAATAATACTATTACTTACCATATACACGAACCAGACTACTCCAACATATAAATAATACTATTACTTACTATATACACGAACCAACGTGAATATTTTTCAAAAGCTTAATCAAATTTTAAATTTAATAATATATAAATAAATAAATAATATTTAATATATTTTATTTTTTCAGAAACCCGCCGCCACTACTCAACTAGTGCACATATGATAAATCTTCAGTATGATGCAATAACCTACAAACCAACGGCTAAAGATAAACCATACAAAATGACAGTTCAGCTAAAAAAGTATTCGTAAAAGATTTGAAGCCATGAACTTTGATCATGAGTATGCTTTACTCCACCAACTCAACTGCCACTTTCAGAACATCTAATTCATCTTTTTTTGGAGGGAACCCGCAGCCGCTACTCAAAGTGCAATGAGTGCGCATAGGATAAACCCTCAGTCTGACGCGATAGCCTGCAAACCAACGCCGGAAGGTAAACCACACAAGATGACAAGCTCAGCGAGAAAGCGTAGGTAGAGGAACTCGAACTCATGACCTTTGGTCTCAAAAATGTCATACTCAACCAACTAGGTTACCCTTTCGGGGCATCTAATCCATCTTTATATATTCGCTCGTAGGATAAAAATCATCACCGTGTAATATTATTGAAACTAAAACTATAATTGGTATATATAAAAATATTGTAATAACTAAAAAAAGAAATAAATCCGCCACTACTATTCAACGAAACTTCACGCGATAGTTTTGCAAACTAACAACATGATAGAACAATTCAGTCTGACACGGTAACCTACAAACCAACCACAAAATAAAAAAATTCGATCTGACGCCGTAACTTACTAAACTACATTAAAAAAATAACAAGTTCAACCAAAAAAATTTGTAAAACAAATGGAACCATTTCTGTCACCATTCATTTCGGAGCAGGGCCAGGCTAGAAATGTTACACATTTTGATAGATCTCTCACCCTACTCCCTTATTTTTTGAAACTGAAAGTTGAAATTCCAAAATTGCCCTTCCTCTCTCTAGATTTTGACATTTATGCCATTTAGTCTCCAAATCGGCCGAAACACTCAAATCTATCTGATATTACACTAGATCTACAAGCTTTGTAGTAACATCTACTAATCTAAACCCATTAATTCGAAAAAATTAGCTTTTTTTACCCAAACCCATCAAACCCACTTCGAAAAATCTTGAATCGGAGTATCTATGGACAACGAAGAGATGGGCATTTCTCTGGAAGACTTACTGAACGAGGAGGAAGCTTACCGGATGGAGGTAAGGACCGAAATTAAGTTTTTATGATTTCAGGGCTGTAGCACGCTGTTCGTGCGATGAACAGCATCGTCATCGCACGAACAGCGGGCGACGGCTCTAAAGCTCCGTCGCAGGCCCAAAATGCGACGGGCCCAAAAGACCGTCTCATTTAAGGCCTGCGACGCTAGGCCAATAATATGGCCCATATTTTGTAGCCAGAGAGCCTCTGTCGCAGGCCCAAAATGAGACGCTCTTTTGGGCCCGTCTCATTTTGGGCCTGCGACGGGACTTGAGACATGTCTCATTTTGGGCCTGCTACTGCAACTTATATATATAAACTCATACATTTCGATTGTATATTTTGCAGGAGGAACCTGCCCAGCCTCCATTTATGGATGCCGATTACAGTAAAATATTCAACACGGATAGATTATTCACTAAAGACGAATTAGATGCTTTCGTGGAGATTGAATCAAAGAAGATCAAGTTTGTCACAATAAGAAAACTGTACGATAGTGGGAAATGGGGAATGACTCCTAGGTTAGAGTACGTTTGCGAGCGATACGGTGTATACGTATCAAAGGCAAAGCCGGACACTTTGAAAAAGAGGAAGACATCCACGAAGAAATGTAATTGTCCGTTTGCGCTAAAAGGTCATCCGATCGACGTACTAGCCATGAAATGGCGTTTGGAGGTGATAAACGGTACTCACAATCATGAACCCTACATTCGCCTAGACGGTCATTCCCGCGCTTGTAGGCTAAAACTGGACGAAGAGGAACTAGTTCGTAGTTTGTCTCACCTAGGTTCGTGCCCTAGGGAGATATACAGTGGTTTGAAGCACCAATATCCGAAAAACATTTCGAACATGCGTGCAATCTACAATGTCCACCAAAAACATCGGGACGCTGAACACGGGGGACAAACCCAAATACAATATCTATTGACGAAATTGAAGGAGAATGGATACTCGACGTGGGAGCGTTTGAAAGATGATACAAAGGTGATCACTGACTTTTTCTTCGCACATCCTACTAGCATAGACTTATTACGTACATTCCCGAACGTGTTATTTATGGATTGTACGTACAAGACGACTAGGTATAAGATGCCGTTGTTAGAGGTTGTCGGTTTTACGTCCACTTCCATCACATTTACCGTTGCGTACGTGTTTATGAGCGGAGAGAAGATTGGAAACTACATATGGGCTTTGGAAACTCTTCGTGGTTTGATGATGGATAGCGTTTGCGCTTTTCCATCCATTATTGTTACCGATCGGGAGTTATCTCTCATGCGTGCGGTTGATAGAATTTTTCCCGGAACGCACCATTTGTTATGCACGTGGCACATTAGTAAGAACATCCTTGGGGCGGTTCGGAAGATATTGCACGATGATGCGGTGGCGAAACAATTTGTTGAATTTTACGGCTACGTTGCGGAGGCGAACACGTTTGAGAGTTACCAAAAGAATCTGGATACACTTAAGGAGATGTTCGCATCTAAACCGGAGTGCTTTGCGTACGTTATGGACTCGTGGATAACAAAATATGCTGACAAGTTCCTTGCGTACAAAACGAACACGATTAAGCATTATGTCCAAACAACTACAAATAGGTTAGTCCTTCTATCCTACTTTTCGTTGAGTTATTTTATTAAAGTTCAAGTATGTTGATAATTTATTACTTGTACTATGTAGGGCGGAGGGTGCACACTCGTCCCTAAAAAAATATCTTGGGACGAATCAATGCAACTTTGAGACTTTTTGGGAAAAAGTTCATAACTTGTTAACGAAACAGCATGCGGGTATCGTCGAATCATTCGAGCGAAGTAAGTTTAGATCAATTCCCGGCTTCGATGGTTTTTTTACCAAAAATCTTAAAGGTCATATGTCACATGCGGGGCTAAAGATACTGACGGTTGCTATTGTACGTGCTCGGAATATAGGAGTAGATCGGGTGGCATGTGGAGGTTGTTTCCTTAGGAAAACTCATGGTTTACCTTGTGCATGTGAAATTGCCTTTATAGCTAGAGAAGGTAGGTGCATCCCTTTAGAAGATGTGGATATTTTTTGGAAAAGATTAGATATTGTGCACAGGGATCCTACCTCTCGCGAAGAGGAATTGCAAAAAAATATTTCCTTAATTGACAACTCCATTCGTAGTTTCCGCCCCGACCAACAAGACCACATTATCAATAAAGTAATGCAAATTTTGATGCCCGAGACAAGTCATATTCAAGATCCTAAAGAAGCGGTTAGAGCTAAGGGAAGACCAAAGGGAGGCATTGATAAATCAACTAAACGGAACCCTAGTTCGTGGGAATATCCCATTGAACAAACCGCTAGTGCTAGTACTCCGGCTAACTCGGTAGGTAGTACACCCGTAAACACGTTAGGGAGCACGGCCGCATCCAAAGTGGCTCCCATCGTACCACCCAAACCTCCATTAGCAAAAAAAAAGGTTGGAAGGCCTAAGAAAATTGTTAAGGATGGGAAGTTAACATTGTATCCGGATTGCATCCCGACCTTTCTACACACTTACATTTCAAAGTTAGTTGACGTTCTTCCGGACGGACAATGCGGATATCGTTTCGTAGCGCATTCAATATACAACGACGAAGATAGATGGGAGGATGTTAGACGCGAGTTGTTGAAGGAGTTGCGGGACAACCGTGCATGTTGGTTGGATGTATATGGTTCGGAGAAGGTGTTTGACGATTTGATACAAAGGTTAGATTACTTCAAGCCGAATCCTAGTAGCCACTATTGGATGACATTTCCGGACATTGGACTGGTCATCGCGACAAGGTATCAATGCATGGTATACCATGTATCGCTCGCAGCCTCGTTAACGTATCTACCAATACGTGGAAAGCCACCCGTCAACAATTCGACGATCATAGAAGTTGGGATAGCTTTCGTGCATGGATGTCACTTTGTTAATGTAAGTATATTTCGTTTCCAATCAAAATTTCTTACGCTATCACTACTAATGCATTCGTTTATTTTATTTCCTTGTAGATAACTACTCCACCCGATGGACCGTTGCCTCTATTATACCCGTGTTGGGCCGCTTACGCAACCGAAGAAGCGAATCAATGGGCGCATCCATACTACCGGCGGTTGAACAAATTTACACAGATAATGCCCGCAAGGAAAATCAACTTGAACGAAAAACCCCATGTCACAGATTTGACTAGAGACGAGGACGTTTCTAATGTTTGAAATGTTTTTGTGCGACATTTGTAGTTTAAATTAGTTAGTTTTCATAACATCTACTGTAACATATGTAATTTTGATGTAATTTTGATGTAATTTTGACGTAAGTATGATATAATGTAGTTTACGGTGTTTGTCGCTTTCATACAAATGTGTTTGACGATTTTAAGTTTAACGTAAGTTTCATTAGAAACACATATCACATATCCAATGTCAAAATTTGGCCTGAATTCTTAAAAATAAATCATTTGTCGCAGGCCTAAAATGAGACGCCCTTTGGGCATGGTCTCATTTTGTGCATGCGACGGCAGGCTAATTTTTTGGCCCATAATTTCGGACAGAATGCAGTTGTCGCAGGCCCAAAATGCGACGCCTTTTGGGCCTGGTCGCATTTTGGGCCTGCGACGGCAGGCCAAATATTTGGCCCATATTTTGAGACAGAAAGCTTCTGTCGCAGGCCCAAAATGCGACGCCTTTTGGGCCTGGTCTCATTTTGGGCCTGCGACGCTAGGCCAGATTTTTTTCCCACATTTTCGGACACATAATAGTCCTAGTTTATCATTTTGGACATTTGTTGGAATAAAATACCAGTATATGGGATAAAACAACAAGTACATTTTGAAGAAGTACAGGAAAACAACAAGTACATTTTGAAGAAATACAAGAAAACAACAAGTACACTTGAAGTGGTTACAAAAAGAGGAAAACATTAAGTTAACACTTTTAACTTAACGAAACATAAGAAAATAATTAAACACCGAAATGCCAACAACCAAAATGCTCAATCATCGAAGTCATATCCCAAGTTGTCAGAATCAACCCCCTGCTCCCTTTCCGCAATCCTATCCTGAAGATACGCCACCATATCCCTACTGATGTAGTCTACCACCGTCATGTTGAAGACGGCGGCTGCTTCTTGCTTAATTTTATACGGCTGAAACAACAAACGCTGGAGCAGTTGGCAAAAAATATACCTCTGCTTGATTTGCTCACGGTTGCGCACGAGGAGCCCTTCTGTTTGTAAACGGCCGTAGCCGTAGTACATCTTACAAAGCACCCGATCAAAAAAAGCATCACTAGTATCTTCCCTCATCTCTCGTCGGGCAATCCTCGCCGCTAGAAGCAAATGATAGTCTTCATGGGGAGTAAACTCCATTTGTTGAACTTTCTAAGTTTGAGAATATTATATGAATGTAAACGGATTTGTAGTCCCTTTATATAGTGAATTTAGGTGGGACTTTATTTTAGATAATGAGAGGGAGTTTAGAATTTAGAAAATGGGAGGGAGTTTTGAATTTTTAGAATGAGCGGGATTTTTTGAATTTCCAAGAACGAGAGGGAGTTTTTGAATTTTGAAAATGAGAGGGAATTTTGATATTTTAAAATGAGCGGGATTATTATAATGTTCGAGAACGAGAGGGATTTTTTGAATTTTGAAAATGGGTGGGAGTTTTGAATTTCGGTTTCTTACTTTACACGTGTTACGTTTTCATTTGAATGTTTTTCTTATCGGTCCGTCTATAAATAGAAGCTTCATGCATATTAAATTGTAAATTAGTTGATAAATCTAGCTGAAAAATGGGTTCATGGACTGAGTTTGAAGATCAGTATCTGATGAGGGCATCAGTTGAAGTTGGTAATATGCACATTCCAGAGGGTGGTAAAAGGTACTGCGAGGCATTAGTATGCCAGATGTACTTCCTGTACGGAAGGGGTGATGTTCAGCCGCCTTACATTTCAAGGCGTGTTGATGAAGTGCGAGCTAGGTGGTCGGTCTTGGTCACATCCCGTCGACATCTAGTTTCTGACCTCACCGAATTGGAACGTCGTGTTGCGGGTAACCGGTTCAACTGTCAAGCGACGGATTATATAACAGAGGACCAGCTGGATACGGTCCGCTCTGACATTGTTGACATCCAGCTACAGGAAATCAGTGACTACAAAGATGCGAAAGAAGAAAGGAGGTTGATGAAATGGAACTGGCCTGATAGATAATTTTGCGTGTGTATTTCCGTTTGAGTGTGAGTTTCAATTTAAGTATGAGTGTGTATTTCTGTTTGAGTGTGAGTTTCAATTTAAGTATGAGTGTGTATTTCTGTTTGAGTGTGAGTTTCTGTTCGAGTATGAGTGTGTGTTTCTGTTTGCGTGTGAGTTGCTGTTTAAGTATCAGTGTGTTTCATTTTATTTTTGAGTGTGTATTTCTGTTTCATTATAATTTTGAGTGTGTATATCATTCGAAAGTAATCAAACGGATGAACAGATTACAATAAATTAAAAGCAGTCATACAATTAACCGATTACAAAAATTAAAAGCAGTCATACAATTTACCGATTACAAAATTATAGTGTTGATGTCCAAAAAGCTAACAAACTGAGAATAATAATCAATGCCGTCGGTACCTCTCGGCGATCCTACACATCATGAGGGCGGACTCTAGAAGATCAGGATGATCCAAAGTAGGTAGCGTAGGAGCAAATGCAACAATCTGCTCGTATCCTGAATAATCAGCACCACCCTGCGGCTCCACCCGAGGACCTCTCTCCGGCGCAGGACGACTGACGATGTACCATAGCCTCTTCCTCGCCCAAATGTAGTACATCGGGTCAGCACTCGGTCCACTACCACGGTACTCCGTGCTAAAAGGAGTGAACACGTGGCTTTCCCAATTCTGCCACAAGTGATCGTCCCACTTTAAGTCTGTGACCCACTTCTTCCCTACTTTTTTCGGCTTAGGAGGGCGTATATCCTTAGGAATCAGTTGTACATACCCCATCTGTCGAATGACACGGTCTGGGTAGTACGCCGCAACCACGTCGAACGAAGCAAGGTTCAACTCAACATACGTCACCTGCTGGAACGGAAAAGGGTCCCGTAAATGTATGAACGGGAGGAACATGACCTGTAAATAAAATAATTTAGCCCATTTATATTAGTAAAAGTACTCATAATTAAAATAATTAAATTCGAGGAAAATGACTTACATCTGCCTCGGTGCAAGTCGCCAGTACGTGTCTCATCTGCATGCGCACCTCATGGGAGACACCAATCTTCCGCGGCGCATGTCGGCACATATGGGGCATGGATACGTCGTAACGGGGAAAAAGTGGAGCTCGAAGCTGAACAAAGTGTGCAAAAATCCACGACTCGAGAAACGCTAGAAACCCGCAAATGTCTCCCGTACCATGGAGAGATCCCTGACTAAGGGCGTGGTACAGCTGCGCTAAAACCAACTGGCCCCAGTTGTACATATGCAAACTCTGGTACTGGTTCACACTACCAGCATTCCTAAGGTTTTTACTCAGCTCCGATTGTCGCACACCTAGCATGGCAGCATAAGTAGAAAGTCTCTCAACGTCAGAGTCAAAGGGTATAGCTGTGAAGGACCTACCTAAAACCGGTAGTCCAGTGATGACGTGGACATCGTCCAAGGTGACTGTCATCTCCCCGAACGAGAAATGGAAAGAAGAAGTCTCCTCATGCCACCGCTCTAAGAATGCCTCCACCAAATGGAGGTTCGTATGCCAGCGGGTGAGTGCATCGACGAGTGGACCGAATATAGTCTCCATCACCCTAGCCTGTACCCTGCTCTGCTTTGTAATGTCCCATCTTCGGAGACTGTCATACATAGCGAAGCATCGGAGAGTGACCCTATCCTGCAATATGTATAAAATATGTAAATTCGTAAAACAATAATAATTAAAAACATGTGTATCGAACACGTAAGAAAATTATAAAACAGTATAAAGGTGTAACACTTACATCTCCGTGATAGACGCTATAAGCCTCGTGCAGGGAACATGCGACAGCACGGAATAAAAATCAACATCCTCACCCTCAAATGCTGCCTCTGGCGCGTGAGGTGCATCGTCCTCCGTATAGTCCGGTACATGAGATGCATCAGCCTCCATATACTGCGGTGCATCTACATCGTCATCGTACTCCTCGTCAGGGGGATGCGACGTAGAAGCTGCCCCTGTGGTACCATCAGCAGGAGTAGTAATATAATCACCGCCACGACGGAGACGTCGTCTACTACGGGAACCGGGAACATGTTCCCCGCTCGGAGCAGCCTCCTCGGCCTCGGCCTGCGCTCTAGCCGCTGCTGCTGCCTCCTCGGCATCGGCCCTAATTTTTTTAAATGGATTTTTTGCTTTAATCTTGAATCGAGGCATCCTGTAAATACGACGCAAAAAAATATGTATTAGAATGCAAAACACCAAATGAATATATAAAAAAAAAACAACTTTGGGCCTCGTCGCAGGCCCAAAATGAGACTGCATTAAGGCCTCGTCTCATTTTGGCCGTGCGACGAGGCCTGTCGTCATCGCACGAACGGCCTGCGACGAGTCCCAACAGCAATGGCCATTCCAAACTTAAATAACCCCAAAACAACCTCATTTCTAACAAAACCAAGCACCAAAACGTAGATCCTAGCAATACTAACAACAATATAACACTAAACTAACAAAACAACACCTAAAATCATACAAAAATCCAACTTTTGTAATCGAAACCACAAAAACTAAAAAACCTAGATTCGACAGTTTATACCGAATGAAATAAAAAACAAATTACACCATGATGTTCGTATCGTTTACCTTTACGTTTTCTTCAATTTAGATTCTTCAAAAATCGAATTTCAGAAATTGGTCCCACGGGTGCTTGAGAGGTTTCTAGAGAGAGAGGGAGAAAGAGAGGAAAAAAGTGGTGAGAGATCTATCAAACGCTTTTATAGCTAGGTGTTCTGAAAAGGGTAAAATGGTCAAAATTTAGGTGCGAGATCTATCAATTAGGTATAAGATCTAGCGGTTCTAAATCTATAAAAATGTGTATTATTTCTAGCCTGGCCCTTCAGAGCACTTTTAAATTTCGACTATACTGTAGACTTGTTTTTAAAAACTAAATTACCCGTATAAAATGATTGGAGTTTAAGATATTTTTATAATTTCAAGAGGATAGTATTATAATTTACACGATCATTTAAGTTTGATGGTACATTACCAGAAACCCATGTGCTTGTTCATGCAATAATTCATATGGTTGGCTGACCTTTAGTGCAAGTTTAATATTGGAACTAATTACAAACCAAGTAACAATAATAGAAGCTTTACACGTACAATATATAGCTAATGATTAATATGGAGGTGTTATATAATTTGAGTTCTAATGCACTTTCTTTGACTTTTGGTTTCGAATTCAGTTTTTAATTACTGATTTAAGATGAGTTGTATTTAGGGTTAGAAACAAAAACAATAATTTATTGAACTGAATCGGATTGGACCACCTTGATATTTAACGGATTTTTCAATAAGAGTCATGGTTTCCGACCCGTTTGATACTTGATGGTTTTAGGATACCAATTTTATGTATTTTAAAATCGTAATCTTTTTACTACTTCAAAATAATTAAATATCCATGCTCTATCAGCATTATTATATAATATAGTAACATCAAATAAAGTTAATTAATATATCCGAAATCTTAACTAAAAATAATGACAGATTAGTTATATATTATTCGATTTAAATTTTGGGAAAAGAAGTTACAGTTTAAAGATTGACTTGTTATTTTCAACATTAAATTTTGTTATTTCAAAATTAAGAACGGAAGTGGAGTAATTTTGTAAAAGTAAAATGAAATTGTATAGTGAATTTAAGTTTAATTTTTTGAACAAATCTGATTTGGAATTTTTAAGATTTAAACTAGTTTAGATAAAATTTATATTTGTTTATCATCAACGAGTATCTATTACCCTTCAATATCAAAACTATTTACTAACAATGAAAAAAGTATAAAAAATTACTGGGTTTTGAAACTAAAGTAACAATAAACACATATATCTTTTTAGTTACCAATCATGTTTTGTTACTATGATCTGTATTTTTCGGTATCCTTTCTCTTTTTTTGGATTCTAGATTTCTTTATTCGTTTGATCAATCTATGTTGTAATTTTCGTTTAATTTTTTGTTCTTCTTTCGAAATATTTTATTTGTTATTCTGCAATTATTGATTAGTTATTAATTCGCAAGTTATTTTTGTTTTCCATTTTTGTTAATTTTGTTTGTGTCAAATTATTTTATGGTTATTTAATGATTTATATTAATGTTTTAGTTATGCTAATTCTTTAATTTCATACATTCACGTAAATATTTTGACAATTATCTCAAAAGAGTGATTTCGAGAAAAAAATATTTGGGAAATTTTAGTTTTTACATGTATGGTTGCGTAATTATGTGTTGTTTAGTTGCGAAAAGACCAAATGTTGTCTGTGTGCGTAATTACGTACAATCTAGTTGTGAAATTAGCTAGTGATGTTGTGTTTCGTAATTACGCTTATTTATAAAAAAAAGTTGTTGTGAAAAATACAAGTATAATTTTGGGTGCAAAATTATGTGTGAGTTGGTTGCATAATTATGTTATAAGTGGTTGCGTAAAAAGATTGTGAAATTACGATGTACTTGGTAATGTAAAATACAATTTTAGTTGGATGGAAAATTTATGTTTTAACTGGTTGCGTAATTACCTTACAAATGGTTGCAGTTTTGAAATAACAATATATAAAGAAATGACAAAAGAAACTTAATAGTTCAAATAAAAAAATTAGTTTAGAGAGATACAACTTTTACAAATAAACATTATTGTGAATTTAAAATATAAGCATATAGCAATATACATTTATATGTTTATTGTTAAGAAATAAACAAAACATTTAAGCTCTTTTCAATGCCGTAAAATCTGGGTCAATTTTTTTGGATATTTTTCTAGTTTCAATGCGTCGCATGTATGCACACAAAATTTCCATAATCAACAAAAATAGGATTTGTTGTAGAATATCCAACGGGCTTTCAAATTTCATTGTTGGTTTTGGTCTCATGAGTTCCTTTTCGATAAAGTATTTATACTGCGAAATTCAGTTGATATAATCGTTTATATATTGTTTAAGAAAATATAAATATAAATATTATATTATTATATTTTGATAATCCATATCAATTGGTTTGCATACTTCAATGCCATGTCAGTTTACAATGCAGTGTAGAGTTGTAGTTGCATATAATGTCTTTTTTCTAAATCAAATACACATAATGTCCAATAACTCTTTCCATTTTTTACTTTAGTTTTTATACAGATTGGAACGATGATATATCTTGTTTCTTTAGGTCTCACCTTATAAATATTTTTAACCATTGGGGTTACATCACTTTTATCTTATATTAATGTCTATAATATGATATATACAATAAAATTAATAAATTAATGTCTATTAACTTTCTACACTTTTGTGGGTAGAAATATTCATCAACATGATTGAGAAAGATAATGGGCAGATAAGGCTATAATCTCAACAGAGACCATAGTGGGATCTAAAGGATCATCGACTAAAATAGATTAGGATGAGAATATGTAGTGTTTAGTATTAGACACCCTAAAGCTTATATCACCATATTACCAACGATTAAGGTCACATAGGAGATAATAAAGATAAAAGAGTTTATGTGAAACTAGATGCATACCATAATAAAGATCAGAAGGTTACATGATTATAGCAATATAACATCAACTTATTGTATAAGAGGTGAGACTACCACATGTTAAAGAATTTAAATAGTTTTTTTTATTATGTGTCATAAGGGAACTTAGATCAAAGTAACTATGGTGTGGTCTGAGGAGAGGGGAGGCCCACGGTGGGCAATGGACAATGGAAAAAAATCATCCCAAACTGTTAACTAAGACTCAGTTAATTTTAGAAGTAATGAGATTTATGAGATTTTTCTTAGTCAAAATGAATTTGAATTCATAAAATATAAGGTAATTTAATTCACATTGATAACAATACTAATTGAATTCGTCAATAGATCTTTGATCAGACGAGCTAATTTGTTCCTTAGGTTTACGGATTACATTTAAATTTCATAAAGCGACCCATAACTAATCACGACATGTTATCGATAAAGCCTTTTGGTTAAATCCAAGTATTAACCTTCCAGAAGGCCGACAATATTTGAAATTAAATTAATTTATTTAACCATTTCAGATCCCAGATTCTCGTGATATCAATTAACCTTCATTAGAGTCGATTAAGTAATTTCACGATTCACCTACCAAAATATGAAACATTAGTCATGCGTATTCATATTGGTGATGACAAAATATAATCTAAAGGTAGTTTTGGAAGTTATTTGGTTTGTGTGATATTAAAACCTTTATAGGAGTCACATAGAGAATATAATTGCTTATATTTATTAAAGAGAGAAAAAAAAAATCAAACCCATTTAATGTTGTTTGTTGAATTATTTATACTTTTTTTTTGGATCCATTGACCGTTCGGGTCAGACCATATGTTTGGGTCAATCTCATGAGCCTCCATGTCCATAAGCAAATGTACTAGGCATCTATAGAGCTCTTAGGGGGTCTCCCACCCCGTTAACCCGCCCGGGACCGGACCGGTAAAGCCCGCCCGAGACCGGTCCGGATAGCTTGGGGAGCGGGTTGGGAGCCAAAATTTTGGACCGATTCTCTTACCGGTCTGGACCGGTCCGCCCGGTAACCAGCCTAGTAAGGGAGATATATAATTTTTTTTCCTAATTTATGTATATTTTTAACTAAAACCCTAAAAATAAAATAACAAACCCGCCCGTTAAGAGTCGGACCGGACCGACTCGACTCTTAATGAGCCGCTCTCGATCCATCATATTTAGCTCCTGTTATCAGGTTGGATCGGTCCGATCCGACTCTTAACGGGCAGGTTTCTCTCTCTTCCACAATATCCCACTACGTTTCTCTCTCTTCCTCGTCATTTTACCGTATACTATCCCACTATATTATTCTTTTATTTCTCCTCTTTATTAATCTAATATATATTTACATTAAAATTATATATATTAAAATAAATAATTTTAATAAATTAATACATAATATATTATTTTTATAAATTCAAATTATAATTTTAAAAAATAATAATTTAATAAAATAGTACATGATATATGATGAGCTATTTAAATTTAAAATATAAAAATAAAATTGGTTTGATTTCCGAAAAACTTAAATTTTTAGTAGAATAAATAATTTACATTTTACTAAAACAAATCAAGTCTCTATTTATAATTCTCAAAAAATAAAAATCATAATATAATTATTTTTCTAACTTACTAAAATATTCCAAAAATTATTTAAAAATTACTAAATAGAAAAAAAAAATCTGGTGTCCAAATTAAATAAACTAACTCCCTGCTTATAGATCTTTTTAAAAATAAAAAGATAGTATTATAGTTTTTTAATCTTTTAACCAAATATGTTTTTTTACAAAATGATTTAAATATAATAACAATAATAAATAAATACAACATTTTTAATGTGAAATTCATCTTTTGAACCTGTTTTTGTGTTTCATCTCTATTTTACCGCATCAGCAAAAATATCCGCTACGACAAAACATAAATCTTTGTTGAGGTTCCAAAAGGTAGCCGAGTTGGTATAGTAAAACATATTCGTAATCAAAAGTTATAAGTTCCAATCTTTCTACAACTATTTTATTGACTGAACTTGTCATCTTGTATGATTTATCCTTTTTCTACCGTTAGTTTGCAAACTATTGCGTACGAATGAACGTTTACGGATTCGTTGAATAACAAATGCGGATTTCCTTAAAAATATTCTATGAATGGTCTAATAAAAATTAAAATTTAAAAAATTTATGATGCTCTGGATTGTCTAATGAAAAATAAACCTCCCTATCGGTCGTTCTAAATGGTTGAAAACCAGCCAATGATTGTCCTTCTATATTTAATTAGTTAAATACTTCTGCTACACTTTCATTTAGAAATTCTTTACAAAACTATTTAATTACAAATTACTTTGGTTCTTGTGTAGTATAATTTTAAACAAGTACGTTCCAAAATGTATCTTGTGGTTTCCAAAATGTATAAGCGACAAAGTATTGATATGACAATTGATGTAGCATATCGAGATACATGAACCATAATCACATATACATAACATATGCATGAATCTTCCCAATAGTGCACCCAGCCATTCAAAATGATCCAGAATTATTGATCATCCCCAACACCAAAATATTTATTAAAACTATTTATACTGTAATCAGCTATATTAAATTTTTAATTCAAAATTTATTGATAAGGTTACGATTAAAATTTTAAACTGTTACAGTCTAATTCAGTGAAAATATTAATTAAAATATAAATATTAAGATAATGACGTATGCAATTGCAAGATTATTTTATTAACTCGTTGATTTCAAATATAAGGATATTTTTAAATCAGATTTTAATAAATATTCTAAAAATAATTATAGGAGGTAGACAATAATGTTGAAACTTCATAATAAAATTGATTCTTTTTATCTAATTAAAATATAGTAATCGAAAGCAAAATAATGATGAATGAATAATATTTATATCAATGTATAATTTATAAACAAATTTAAAAAAATCTATCGAGATTTTGAAGTGAATATGAGAGAAACGTCTATTTTTCCAAGAACGCAATCCACTCACTCTTGAAATCCTAATCTAACCATCTTTCCAAATTCACAACAATATCATGTTGAACCAACCTCATCTCGATGTTGAATCAGGTTGTATCTCATCCTTCTCAAAATAAATGAGTCGAAATTTCTATTTCCCACCTCGAGAAAACAGTTTAAGTACGCATTCCAAAGATCAATTCTTTAAATTTGCAAGCCTTTCAAAACAAAGCAACCGAAGACTCAACAATGAAGCATTTCTCCAAACTTACCACTCGAAAGACTCTCCACTCCAGAACATATCTCATAATAAACAAAAAATAAGGTCCAGTCCGGTTTTCGAAGAATATACGACCTCGACTCAACATACCCAAGATAGAGCTTGGCAGAAAAGAAGGTTCGCTGGCATCATCAAACCAAAGGACAAGAAATTTATTCATGAAGAAGTAGACTTCCAACAGAAAAAAGATCATCCAATTGTATTCTTCAAGAAAGCATATACGAATTCTTATCTTTATTCATCTAAGATTACAATAATCGCAAAATTTTAATTTGGAAGACCCAAATTACCAGAAATAAAACACTTTCTTGACTCATTCAAATTCTTAGGTTTTAATAGTCTATATGTTTGAGATTATAGGCATATTGTTATCAAATTAGAAAACAATCCTGACCTAACTAAAATTTGAAAACAAAATGTATAGTTTATAGTCAATATTCATTAAGAATTCTGAGATGAAAGCCTAATTTTAACCCCAAAGTGGAGTCTTTTGAGACTCTAGTTTGGATATATTTTCCTAAAGTTCGTGAATACTTTTACAATCTTGATTCAGTCACTCAAATGGCAAAGACAATTGGCTTGCCTTTAGTTCTATCTTCTAATAGAGCGAGCTTTAACTACTGCAGATTCATATAATAACTAAGATACTTAATTTTATTCCTATATGACTATTCATGTTGAGAATATGGATACCGCATATTATGTCTTCGTATATAAGTGAGAACAACCGATCTTCACACTAATATGATATTGTCCGTTTTGGGCCCGAAGACCCTCACAGCTTTGTTTTTGGTCCACTTACAAAAGGCCTCATACTAGTTGACTTGGGATGTGAGACATTAGTCACCACCCTAAAAAATCCGCATATGGAACAGAGTACCACTTTAGCCTTATCTCAATTGACTTACATCCGCCCACTATAATCAGGTTGTGGATACATGAACCATAAATGCACTATAGATGTATCTTTTTACCTCTTATTAGACGACATATTGTATCGATCCTTAGTGTCACTCCAATCAAGCAACTCCGTCTTGATACACTCCAATCAAGCCACATTTCTTGATGATCCACAGGCACTTCGAACTAGGATCTCTAGAGCAGCTCATTCGCCTTGAGCATGACTACTGGTTCATCATAAATGACTTCCAAGAATTTTACCACCATCGTATTCTCTCGGGGCTTTGAAATTTGATATCATTTGTGGACAATATGGTACCACATATTTTTCCTCTGTATATAAGTAAGAACAATCCGATCTCCACACTAGTATGATGTTTTCTGCTTTGGGTCTGAAAACCCGCACAACCTTTTTTTGTCCACTTCTAAAAAGCCTTATACTAGTTAAGATATGTTCTTAATTATATATCATTGATCATTCCCATGTCTAACCAATATGGGGTGTGGGACTTTGGTCGCCACCCTAAAAAATCCTCCTCTCGAACAAAGTATCACTTAGCCTCTTCTCAATTGACTTATCGTCTGCCCACTCTAATCAGGTTGCTGATTACCTGAATCATAGAAGCACTTTGAGCATCTTGATCAAAGAGCAAAGAGGTGCATATTTCTAGGATATTCTACTTGAGTGAAAGGATATAGGTTATGGTGTACCTCTCCAAAAACTCCGAGTTTTTTCATCAGTAGAGACATGACTTTTAACGAGTTTGCTTTGATAAACATTCAGAAGAAGGTAGGAGAAATGGTTGAATCAGGATCAATTGTGAGTAAATAGGTAGAGCTTGAAGTAGAATCAGTTCCTAGGAGGTCCAATAATTCCAATAGTTCTGAGGTGGATCCAGAATTAGGAGGTGAAACGTCAACATCAAATAATAGTGAAGATGATGCGCCTGAACCAGGACAACAACCTTATAGCATAATATTGGGCAAATAAAGAAGAGATATTAGACTTCCAAAAAGGTATGTAAATCTAGTTGCATATGCTCTGTTAGTTGTAGAAGAAATTGAGATGCATGAACCTAGTAGCTATATGGAAGCTATAACGAGTTCAGAGGTAGATCGATAGATTGTTGCTATGGGAGAAGAGATCGAATCTCTTCACAATAATCAAACATGGAAGCTTGTTGACTTTCCTAAAGGACAGAAAGTAGTAGGCAACAAATTGGTGTTCAAGAAAAAGAAAGGTAATCCAGGGGTTGATGCATCTCGATTAAGGCAAGACTGGTTGCTAAGGGTTTTACTCAATAGGGAATGAATCAACTTCAATGAAGTATTTTCTCCAATGGTGAAGCATAGTTCGATTCGAGTTTTGTTAACCATTATAGTTTTACAAGATTTAGAACTTGAGCAGTTAGATGTGAAGAATGCATCTCTACATGGTGAATTGGATGAGTGAATATACAAGAGACAGCCAGAGGAATTTATCGAACCTAATATGGAGGACAAGGTTTGTCTGCTGAAAAAGTTAATGTATGGTTTGAAACAGTCACCTAGGAAATAGTACAAACATTTTGATACATTTATGGTGTAAAAAAGGTTCACGAGGAGTCCATATGATAGTTATGTGTATCGCCAAAAGATGTCAGATGATTCCTATGTTTACTTGTTGTTGTATGCAGATGACATGCTTATTGCTGCTTGTAGTATGTCACACATTGTGCAGCTAAAGAAAAAGCTTACTAGCGAGTGTGAGATGAAAATCTAGGCATCAAAGAAGATTCTTGGTATGAATATTATTAGGAACAAAAATGTAGGATCATTACACTTGTCTCAATGAAGCTACATTGACAAAGTGCTACAACGATTCAACATGTTTGATGCTAAGGCAGTTAGCATCATGTTTGCTACTCATTTCAAGTTGTCTGCACCAGGATCAACCAAGGACGATGCTGAGTTGAAACAAATGTCGAAGGTTCCACATTCAAGTGCAGTTAGTAGTATTATGTAGCCTATGTTATGCACACATCCTAATATATCATATACAGCTGGTGTAGTTAACAGGTACATGAGATATCCTAGGAAATAACATTGGCAGGAAGTGAAATTGATACTTTGGTATCTTAAGAATACTGCAAACGTTGGCTTAACTTTTAACAAGATAAATTTTGATGGATCATTGAATGATATTGTATGATCAGTGGTTGGTTTTGTTCATTCTGACTTTGCAGGTAATATGGATAAAAATAGATCTCTGACATGATATGTATTTACTCTAGCTGGGAGTGTGATGAGTTGGAAAGTATAGTTGCAAGCCATTGTAGCTTTGTATACAACAGAGCTAGAGTACATGGCGGTAACAGAAGCAGTTAAAGAGGTAATATGGTTGCAAAGTTTGGTGGCAGATTTGGGCTTGGATAAGATTACTACGAAAATGTTTTGTGACAGTCAAAGCGTCATACACCTTATATATAACCTGATGTACCACGAGCGTACAAAGCACATAGATGTCAGGTATCATTTTGTTTGTGATATAATATCAAAGGGAATTGTTGATGTGAAGAAAGTGTATACACACGATAATCCAGCAGATATAATAACTAAGACAATATCAATTTGAAAGTTTAGTGAGTGCCTAAACTGGATTGGTGTTCGCAGTATAGAGTTATGCCTTAGGGTCATTTGGTGAGTCAAGTTTCTTTGTTAATAGCAAAGAAATGATTTTTACCTTAGTGGGAAGATTTGTTGAGAATGATTTGAATAATGCCTTGACATTGTACCGTGTTTGGTAGTATAATTTTTGATAATGTCATCTTTAATTTTGTGTATATGATCCAATTAGGCCCATTATCTAACAAGTTATATTTATTACATATAAATAGACTACTATGACTACACAAAACATAATCTGAAATTTGTAATCATTTTCTATCATAGTGAAATACTTTTCTATAGCGGCGCCCATAGACGTAGACAATTGTCGAGCCACGTTAAATTCTGTTCTTTTCTTTTCTGACCTTTATTCGTGTTCTGTTCTTTATTTGTGTTCTGTGCTTGAGCCATTTGTGATAAATTGCATAGTGATTTCTAACAAAATTAGTGTTTTTGCCCTAGCAATTCGTGATATTTGATATATTTATTTACTTCATTAGAAAATCAGAAGCCAATGACAAGTTCAAATCATTCAAGATACATGTTGGTTATAGCTTGGTAAAATAATTAAAACTAATATATCTAATCTTGGTGATGACTACTATAGTAGGTATGGTTATGATGAATGAAATCCTCACCATTTTGTTTCTTTTTATCAAGAGGAATGTTGAATTATTTATCAATACATCATGTTAGGTTCACCCACGATGGAGGATATATCTGAGCATAAGAACTGCATCTTACAAGAAATGGTTAGGAACATGATAATTAATACACCACTTCCAACTTTACAATAAAGGGGAAACATTAAGTGTATGATATATATATATATATATATATATATATATATCCTTAATTGAGTACCTACTACAACATCAACTAAGATGTTGTATGAATCACACGAGTGAGAAAAACTGAAACTAAGAACAATAGCTCTCATTTATAGGCTATTAAGACACCCAAGGGTTATAAGTTTCATTAGTCTAATAAATGTTTAATTTTTTGGAATGAGAACTGCAAATATTTTTAAGGATACACAGTTTAAGAAGAATGATTCATATACAAACAACATTGTTTTAGGAAAAAATAGAGAACCAATTCGCTCAACCTCTATAATGAAGTTATGGTTATAATTAGTTTTCTAGTTATCTACAATATGTAGGGAGTTTGGTGTTTTATGTTAGAAATTTTATTTCCACTTCAAGAATAAATTTTTAATGTTGTTCATGATATTCAAACTCAATAACATCAAGAAATGGAGCAATTTGATGTTCTTAAATTGTATAGATGAACTATAAAGAGAAGAAGTTCCATATAATAATGAAAAGTAAACAATTTTCTTCAAAAGTAATTGAGTATATAATAAGAAAATTCCCAATCATTGGGGACTTTTTTCAAAAACTGTCATTGGGTTTACAAAATAATTATAAAGAACAACGTCAAATTGTCTTATAGGAACTCCATCTCTAGTCTCAAAGGAGACAGATGAGCTACTTCGGAAGAAGGTGAAACTATTGGATCTATTGTAGAAGGGGAATCAACATCTTCTTAATCAGATCTAGAAGAAGAAGCATCATCAAACTTATCTCTTTTAGATCTAGAAGAAGAAGCATCATCAAACTTATCTCTTTTGGCCTCGTTAAGAAGACGATACACCCTATAATATTCTTCCAACGAATTTGCAAAGGGCTCTAGATATGAAAAGCTAGTCAATCCACATGTTTCAAACCCTACCTTAAGAATGCCATACAGTAAACAAGAACAATCTTTTTCTTAATATTTAATACTACTTCATGTGTAGCCGCGGGGATTTGTGTTGAAATCTTGTTTCAATTTTGATCATTGCAAATGGTTAACATGAAGTGTATCTTTCAAAAAATATTGCGCCAATCCCCCCCCCCCCCCTCATATAACTATTTTTGTAGTTCCTCCTGTTTCGACACGACACCCTTCATAAAGTCAGCATGCTCATCTTCCTCAATTGCTCAAAACTGCTGTTATGCCTTTAATTTGGTAGTGGAATCCCTTAAATTACTACAACATAAATATATTCGTGCAACTTGGAAAATGTTTATGTTCTTGATAAAATCTTCAAATCTAGTAATTTATATAATTTTATTTTTGCATTTGCCAAGTCATCCTGTAGTTGAGCCACCAGTAATGACTTAGCCAAAATCTGAGATATTATTTGTATCTTTACTTCAGTTTTAGCTTGAAACCGAGCCTTCAATTTCCATTCAGCTATAACTCTAGCTTGAAGCCCTACCTTCAAGTTCTCGTCACATTTAATGTTATTTTGATGTTCGGTCTTCAATTTATTATCAGCCTCAACTTTAACTTAGAGTGCAACATTTATCTCTAAACTATCTTCAGAAGATTTTATAGTAGCCTCCAGTACTAGTCGAAAATCAAGAATATAATAAGTTGGCCTCTTTTACAACTACGTACAATATTTTGAATGGATTTAGCAAAGTCTGAAATATAAAGTAAATCAAACAACTAATTATAAGTATATAAATATCCAAAACATTAATACAATCAATGTCATAAGCTTACCTCAACTCTCAAATTTATTTACTTTTTAGCCAATTCTATTGCAAAAAGCTGGGTTGGTAACTTCCTCTTAGTGGCTGAAGCAACACACTGGGTAACTACATTCGTAACCTAGTCCGAGGAAAAATGGCAACTCCAAAAATATACAAATTCCCAGGTGTGACAACATTAACAATCGTCGGACTATTGAGGATGCCACAAACATTGCATCATTTGTAATTACATGAGTGCCTGAAGTCACCGAAATATTATTAAGATACATGTGGTGATCATGTGTGTCTATCAGATTTCAATCAATGGAGAAATCAGAAGTGTTATCAACAATATTAGCAATTGTAATAATTTAGAGAAACATAAGATTTCTTTCAAGATTCTCAGGGACTATAACATTTAAATCTTCTTTGGCCATCTACTTCTTGGAACTTGAAATTTCAACAAAACCATATTTCTTACACTTCACCCTCAACATTTCCTCCAACAAACACGATTAAAGACAAGGGTCATTTCTACCTAATGACATGAAATCCATCTTCGACGACACATCAACCATCAAATATTTTCTTTTGCTAATATAAGAAGAAACATCCTTCACATACTATGTACCATCTTCAGATTTCACAACACTCTTTGTGAGTGATGAATTACAATATGCTATAAATTATAACTTATTTTTTATTAAATTATTCACTAAGAGCAAAAAACATGGCTTTATCAGACTTCTTATTAACTGGATTATTTGGACCTCAAGGGCCACCAACATGACCTTTAACGGTAAGAGGGTTTAACTTAGTTACCTCGACATGAGGATCTGTAACTTTATTTTCAGAATAATAGTATGGATTTGGGGCATGACCTTTTGTCTTGGCAACTAAAACCTTTGAAGTTGAGATTTTGAAAGACAAAATCCTAATGCCGTGAATTTGAATGTCAAATCTACTGTTGGTGTTGACTCTAGATACTTTATATAGTTACAACTTCTCTTCAGCAACCTCAACAATTATTTACTTAGCCCTAATCAATTTGGAAGAAGTTTTATTAACTGAAGAATACTTTACAATAACCACATTCACATGAGAACCCTTCACCTTTGTGAAACTGGAAAAATGATCAATATTTGATGATCTCCTCTCATGGGGTCCTCGCGTTTTGGTCCACGAGTACTCCAATTATAAAATAATTTCTCCACAAGGTATGTTTGACGGATGAACGATATTTAAAGTGACAATATAAGACCACCAGACCTCAAGACTCTTACGAATCAAGTCGTAATTAGCTCACTAGTTTAGTTTGGAAGACAATAAATGGACATAAAGTTTCAGCATCAAAGACAATAATATAATCAAGTTTTGACACTTTCACATAGAATAAATGTAAGAAATGTCTGGATAATAAAAAATAATTCCGGATTCTAATTCTTTTTATATGCTATCAGAAGGATTATGAGCTACTATAAGAGAAGATTTCATCGTGATAATATACATGGTCCAAAAACTCTTATGGGATTGTTATTTAAAGATTACGAAAACTAAACCTAAAATATAATCAATTAGATAATTATTTTCAAGATTATGTACAAATTTATCAATTTAAATCGGTCAACAATTGAGTTAGTTAAAAATATATAATATATCTTACTACATAAGAATTTACATATATTTCGTATTCAATATTTTTTAATGTTATAAATAGGAATAACAATATTTTTAATTCAATAAACATAGATAAAAATTGAATTCTAATTTTATTATTTGAACAATATTTAGTAATTTATTATTTAATATTATATATGTTTCATGAAACTAATTGAATATTTTACAATAAAAATTGAAAATAAATTTACCTAAACAAAAAAATCATGAGAAAATATTTTGTTCCAATTTATTATAATATTTTTTTATAAAAGAGTAAAAGAAGATAATATATTTATTATATGTTTAAAATAATATAAGGACGTGAAATAAATCATTTTAAACATAATTTTGCTTTATAATACTTTATTATCCAAAACAAAATATGAAATATGAGAGGTTGGCAGTGCGTTATTTTAGTTTTCACATATAACCAATTTTTACTTTTACATGATTCGTGATTATTTAGGTACTAAAAAAATTTAAAACTATCATTAAATTATTTTGTTAAAAAATTGATTTATCAAATGTTTTTAAATGTTTGTTATAGCCGATATCAAATATACTTTCCATATAAAGGTCATTTTGTCATCCTCTTACATCTATTTTTCGGATCACGATTCTCTAAAAAAATTAAATCTAATTACTAGGTGTTTTCAATTTTTTTAAAAGAAAATCGATTGAACAACGAATCTTAAATATAGGTAAATAATTTAATTTCATCTTTTGTAGCGTTCAATCTTCCCCGATTTTAAAACTTATCAAAAATCGAATCGACAAAAACTATATCTTTTTAAAACAATTTTTTATATAAAGAATGAAGACTTTATGAGAATTTTCTACAAAATCAGAAAACTTATGGATAACAATAAAAAAAACTTGTATAGATTTTAGAAAAAACTTATGTCAACCACAAACATTATATAATAAAACTAATAAATAAACTTTTTTGTTTTTTTCTCTCACTTGTTTAAATCAAATTTTATAAATATTTGCCATACTTCTTCAAAGTTCTTTGAAAATCATAAATTAAACGAATTAGATTTATCATATAGTGTTTGCATATATAAAAGAAATAATAGAATTTATAGAATTTTTTTATTCTCCAAATGAGATTATGGATTATTTTTTATATATTGTTTTGTTTATTAAAAATTGAGTAACTTGCATACCTTGTTGCTATTCTTAGTGTCGCCACTAAAATTTAGTCATATCTTTAAATCTTATATATTTCTTAGACACTCTGGAGTCTTCCATTAATTCCCTAAATGTTACTTTTTCTCATTATCTGCAACTTTTCATTTACTCTCTAATTCTATCTTCATGAGTGTATTGGCGTCTATGAATTCCAGTTTTATCTTCTCACTTCTTCCATCATGTAACCATTTTGATTTTAATTGATTTGTATCACATATTGAAATATTAAACTTTCTTATGAATCAATATGTAAAGTCTTTAAGTATGTCTTCTTAAGTTATTAGAAAAACAATCATTAACTTCACTCATTTTCTCATTCTATCATCTTCGAGTGCTTTGAGGTCTATGGAATTAACTATCAACTTATACTTCTTCCACGAGCCTAAAATTTAATCTGAGCCTTTAGCTTCTCTTAGCATATTCAACATTTAAGTTAGAACTGATATCAATAGTAGATGGATATCCAGATCGTTTTGAATTGAATTTTTTGTCATATTTTATTCTTAGATCAAACTCAAGATTCCAATAGTCTTCCACTCTTAAGTATCTCATATATAAGCTTTCAAGAAAAGTGATTGCTCTGAGTTGATCTGGTGCATGATTATGGTTAAAATCGAGTATTTTCTTGTTATTTATCGATTTATTAGCCATCCAATAAGCTGGTAGATTTTGTTCTTTATTGTCATACTATTAGTTAATAGTTATCAACATCAATCAATCAGAGAATACATGAACCGTAGTGTCTTTCCCATGCCAATCATTTTAATTACCTTATTTGAATCAACTTTGATATCTAGTTTAGATAATTTACTTTATTTACATATTAAAATACCATCAAGAAAAGCCCTATATTCAGCTAGAATAAGAGATTGTTTTCCTTGTCTCTTAGGGTCCCTCATTGATTCTCATAAAGTACCTATAAGTTGCGTCTATATTTAGCTTTATTATATTTCCATCAAAATGATATCATTTGATTAAATTCATATTATAAGTTTGTTAGTGAAATAAAAATATCCCAATTCATTAGCTAAATTTAGATCATTTCTCCAATATGATGTCTTAAAAAAATTAGTATCCAATCTTAGGATTATGTTATAAATATGATCAAGAACTGACTCTATATTTATGTTTTGGTCTTGATGTTTTGCATTGTTTGGGAGGATAGTTATAATATAAATATCTTTATGAGTTGACCAAAACCAGGTTCTAATGAGGTGAATAAGTATCATTTGTCTTGATATATATACGTCAAATCCTCCAGCAAAGTTCTTCCAAACATCCCAACCCAAATTACATGCTACAAATAAGTGTTTAATAGATTTGTTTTCATTACACAATTGACATTTCAAAGCCAACGAAAACTATATATTTTGCATAATAGAGTCTAGTGTGATTGAACCTTTCAATAGTATCCAGAGAAGAAATGAGCATTTTTTTGGGTATTATATTGTTCCATATTATCTTAAATAGATTTAAGTTATTGTTATACTCTTTTGTTACGTTCTAATTTTTCTTAGTACTAAAATCGATATTATATGAGAAATTTCACTTGATTTTGTCTTCTTCTTCTCGATTAAAATTTACTATTTTTTTTATGTAGCAGAATGAAGAATATTTTGTCAATATCCCAAACTCATGCAGTTCAGTAGTTCTTAATCTTCTCATCAATGATAAATCTTGAGAAAGGAATGAAAGCATGTTTATCACTCCATTTTTCCAACCAAAAATTAATTTATCTTTTGCCTACTTTTTTAAAGGTAAAACACTATAATGTTTCTCTAATTCTCATGAGTTTTTTTCCAAGTTTTCAAGCTTTTGTTTGATAATTGAACTTATAAAAGGTGATATTTTTTATAGTAAAGAGAGAATATATATTTCGACCATAAAGTAGAATTTTCTCTTAACTTAAACTATATTTTACAAGAGAATTTAGTTTGCATTTTTTCCATTCTTTTGATATTTAGGCCACCCTCACCATAAGATTTGCATAAGATAGTTCAACTAGACCAGTTCACAACATGTTTAGCTTCAGTGGAACTCCAAAGAAACTTGTTACACATATTCTCAATCATAAAGATAATTGTTTTAGATAATAAATAACTTTGTAAATGGTATATAGGGATAATTGTCATGACATAATGAATAAGAGTAAGCTTTCCTCCAAAAGATAGAAGTTTCTCATCCTATTCTTGAATCTTTAATCTAGTTTTAGTCACAAGATCATCAAAATTTCCAACTATGTTTCTTGTATGAATTTGAATTCGAAGGTATTTGAAGGGTAGTCTACCCTAACTAAAACCAGTTTGGTTCTTTATAATATTGATCCTTGATTTAGCCATGTTTTAAAAGATAACAAATATACTTTTGTCTTTGTTTATCATCTGACTTGACCTATCTCCATAGTGTTTCAGAAACTCACTTATTTTCTTAAGATTTAAAAAAAATGCATTCGTAAAAATAATAAAATCATCAAAAAATGTAAGACAATGTATGACAATTTTACTACTTATTATATATTCTTCTGCTAAAATGAATAGACTTGAAAATAGTAGATCTCTTTCACTAACAACTTTGGTAGATTTAAAATATCCTTTCAACTCACTATTCATAATTATTGAAAACCAAGTAACAGTGATACGATTTCTGATCCAGTCTAACCCTTTTTTATCAAAGCCAAAAACCTTCATAATTTGAGAAACCATTGAAGTATAGTCTTTAAAAGGCATTAGACATATCAATCTTGGACATCACGTTTCCTCATCTAACAATTCCATTGAGGCCATGAGTTAATTCATGAGTCAATAATATGTTCTCGTGTATATTTCTACCATACACAAAGCCACATTGTTCAACAAATATAATCTTAGAAGTAATTTTGACGCTCTCTAATTCAGGATTTTATATAAAATTCTATTAAACACATACTTCAAAGAAATCAAATTTTGTCATGCTTTAGAAAACAAAATTCGTCATGTCTTAAGAATTTTTAAAAAATTAAAATTTGTTTTGCCTTATTTTTATGGAAAAAAATCAAAATCTATCATGTCATCTTCTAATATGCATATTATTTTATGGAAAAAATAAATCTATCATACCTACTTTTAAGAAATAAAAATATATCAAAAGTATTATTATTTTTTCTTTCTTTTGAGATATATTAGATCCAAAAAAATTTATCAAGTCAACAAAACTTTTGAATGTGAAACTGAAAAACTTGACGAAATAAAATTTATAACGATGGAAATATACGTAAGATAGTGAAAAATCCAAACAAATGTCTTGTTTTATAATTAATCTCTCAACCTTTCTAAACATAAACTATTCATTAATTTCACCAAAAAAGACTATTCATTAATCAAATCTTTTTTTAACTTGTTATCTTCAATGGTATCAATAATTTATTATATGTAACTGGAAATTATTGTATAAAATAAATAAATAAAATGAAAAACTATATTAAAATTGTCAAACTAATTTGAGTTTTAAATTAAAAAACAAAAATAAAATTTCAAATTTCTAGAAAACAAAAAAAATTATTTTGAATAGGACAAGAAGTATTAAAAAAAGCTAATTCACAAAAGCAATAAATATGAAAGAACTCGTATAAAAATGTCTGATTAATTATTATTAATAATTCAATTAAATGTTTGGTCATCAATTTATTTTAACACTTCTAAATACACTAAACCCGTCATTTTTATATTTATAGTTGAACTTGAGGTAATTTGAGTTTTAGGTGAATAAATTATTTATTCAATTTTAAACATTTATATAAAAAAAAAGGGAACAACTCTAAAACCTAGATGGAAAATATAAATCTACTAAACTAGAGCAACCTTAACATTAAATACCTCGCCTAATTAGGCAAAGAAACAAAAAAGATGGATAAGGATGTAATGAAATCACATGTAAACACATGTTAGTATCCTATTTCTCGTTGTTATTATATTATTTCTATCTACGTATTTAATATAAAAAGTATATAAGATAAGAGGAAGACGTGTCGGTGTTCTACCATTCTTCTATATTTATACATATAATTAATTTATTAGTTTAGTTATTTAAAAATATTAACACATTTGTAAGTGAATATATATTAACATTTACAAACCAAAAGTATAAGAAGAAAGTATTCCATTTGAATGCCTGATTTGTTGGTTTTCGTTTAAGTATTTAAAATGTGCGATAGATTTCATCCACAGATTTAATTAAAGTCCCTTACTCTTGTTTTATCATCCAAGGTGCCATTATGTTCCCAGAATAGAAAATTGTGCCACTATATGAGTTGGAATCTCAATATTACTTTTAATTAGATTAATATTTAAAGTTAAAATATTAAGTTATATATATATAATACATTTACGTATTTATAGTAAAATTTATATTTAAATGTTATATTTAATAAAAAAATATTAACTATTAATTATATTAATAATTTATTATATCCATATTCTACAACTTTGGTACATAAAATTATCATATCATAAATATTCAATATATACAATTTTTTCAAAAAAATATAAGATTGTAAAACAACTTCAGAAATACTTAGTAAATTGAATTTCAAATCAAATTTCATACCACTTAGGGTAACTTTTAATCAAACTTCTTTTCTACCAAAAACATATCTAGTTGGATATATTTTGTATGAACTTCTTGGTGTGGTTGAGCGTCATATTTGTTTTATTGTTATAATAAAATAGAATAAGTTGTTTGGATATATAATTTAAATTTACCTAAAAAATATTTAGACGCAATTGTTATATTTTTTAATTTAGTTTTCGCACTTAACATGGTCCGACTATGGTTTATTATAGTCTTCTACATGCTCCGGCTTGTCATCCTGATGAGCGTCTGGGCTCTTCGGATTCTTGGACCCCAGCTATTGACGTCTTCAATAACTGCTGTTACAAGTGCGAATTAAGTGACCTCCGATCTTCTGGATTTGAGTTCACTTGGATCAATAAACAACCGTCCAACCCTATCCTCTCCAAAATTGACCGCGTCATGGTCAATTCAGAATGGGACAACCTTTTTCCTATGTCTCATGCCCACTTTGGTTATCTTTGCACTTCTGACCACACAGTTGTCACCCTCAACCTTGGTCTCCCCCGTCCGAAGGGGAAAAAACCTTTCAGTTTTTTCAACATGTGGCAATCTCACCCACAGTTCAAAGATATTGTTTCCAATAGTTGGAACCTTCCTTCCCCATCCCTGGGAATGAAAAGGGTTTATGATAAGCTTGTAAGATTGCAACCGGAGCTTGCCTTTCTTAATCGTTCGGAGTTTAGTGACATATCCTCCAGAGTCTCTAAAGCCCAACAATGTCTGTTTGAGGCCCAAGAAAACTTAGCCTCTGACCCCCTCAACCCTCGTTTAGTCACAATCAAATCTGAGGCTTCGGCCTCTTTCATTTTCCTTAGCCGCGCTGAAGAATCCTTTCTTAAGCAGAAATCGAGAGAAAATTGGATTAAACTGGGGGACAAGAATTCAAACTTCTTCCATAAAAGCATTAAAGCACGGTTATTCCGCAACAAAATAATTTCAATCTCCAATGACCAAGGAGTCATTGTCTCATCCTCGGCTAGTGTTTCCAAGATCTTGGTGAATTATTTTGAGAATTTGTTGGGTACCAAGCACCCTGCTCCTTACCCAGGACTTGAAAAAGTCTCTTCCCTGATAAATTCTAGAGTTAATAATTCTGATAAAGAGTTAATGATCCGCGAGATTTCTTGTTCGGAAATTAAAACCGTTCTCTTCAGTATTGATAACGATAAATCTCATGGTCCCGATGGCTTTAACTCTAGTTTTTTAAGTCATCTTGGAACATAGTTGGTCCGGACATCTGTAAGGGTGTCCAAGATTTTTTCTTCTCTAGAACCATGAATGAGTCCTGGAATGCAACTTCTATCGCTCTCATCCCCAAAAAAGTCTCTCCTTCTGTGCCAAATGACTATAGACCAATTGCACTTTGCAATGTCGTCTATAAAATCCTGGGCAACAGAATCAAAATCGCCTTTCCTTATCTCATTGATTCTTCTCAATCAGCTTTCGTCGAGGGAAGGAACATATCTGATAACATCTTTTTTTCCCAAGAGCTGTTGAGGGGCTATCAGGGTAAGGATAAGGGCAAAAGGGTTGCCCTCAAAATTAATATCATGAAATCCTTTGATAATGTTCGCTGGCACCTCATTCTGGATATCCTTGTAGCAATGCATTTTCTGGAAAAGATGATCACCTGGATTGTAAAGTGTATCTCCTCCCCCACTTACTCTATTATAATTAATGGAGACCTTCATGGCAAGTTCAAAGGTAAAAGAGGACTCAGACAAGGTGATCCTATCTCCCATCTCCTTTTCGTACTTGTTATGCAAGTAATTTCTGGCATCCTCAAAGAGAAAAGTCGTGATGAGAATTTCTGGTACCACTGGAAATGTCAAAAACAGAAAATCATCAATCTCTGTTTTGTAGATGATCTGATGATTTTCTGTCATGGGGACATCCTCTCTCTCAATCTCATCAAGAGTGATCTGGATGAATTCTATACTATTTCTGGTCTTCAGGTCAACCCATTGAAAAGTCACATCTTTTTCTCTGGAATTGATCATCATCTTAATATGAATCTTATGCCAATAATGAACTTCCCTGAAGGCTCCCTCCTAGTGAAATACCTTGGCGTCCCTCTTCTCACTGGTAGGCTCACTCACTCGGATTGTCGCCCTCTTCTGCACAGGATAACTTCCCGTATCGACTCTTGGACCTCCAAGCATCTCTCTTATGCGGGAAGGCTCCAGCTAATCAAATCGGTCTTTTTTGCTGGACAGGTTTATTGGTCTTCAATTTTCATTCTCCCCTCTAGGATAACTAAAGAGCTAAGCCAATACCTTCGTCGTTTCCTGAGGTCTGGCTCTGCTATGAAAATTCATGGGGCCAAAGTGGCCTGGTCCACTGTAACCATTCCCTATAAAGAGGGCGGCCTTGGGATTTTAGACCTAAAAATCTGGAATCAGGCGGCTGTCCTTAAGCACCTATGGTCTATTGTTAGTAATCAGAACCATTCAATTTGGTGTGAGTGGATTAAATCTGAAAAGATTAAAAATAAAAGTTTTTGGAACGTTTCTTTTGGATCCTCCCCCTCTTGGATATGGAGAAAAATTCTCCGTCTCCGCCCTTTGGCTATTAACTTGTACAGGGTGGCAATCGGGAATGGAAGAACTACCTCTTTCTGGCATGACCCGTGGCTTCTATCATCACCCCTGGCAATCCACTACGGTCCTGACATAATATGTGACTCTCGTTTGGGAAATAACCTAAAATTTTCCGACATCATCTCAAATGGAGAATGGAATTGGCCTAAAAATCTGAGATCAGCTAGGGTTCGAAGTCGTGCGCACCTGGAAGAAATTCGTCTTCTTATTCTCTCTCTCCCCCACCCAAACACAGTATCCAAGGACGCTCCATACTGGATTACAAGGGATGGTGGCAATAAATTCTCGATTCATGCCACTTACAACACTATTCGTCAGCCTATTCATGTAAAGGGATAGGCGGGGTTAGTATGGAACAAATATAACATTCCTCGCCACTCTTTTATTTCCTGGCTTGCTATTCAGGGTAAGCTTGTCACCAGAGACAAGCTCATTAGTTGGGGTATCAACACCCCTACTTCATGTGCCCTCTGCAGCTCTGGCCCGGAATCTATAACTCATATCCTCTATGATTGTAGTTTTGCTCAGAATATTTGGTCTTATTTTAGTACCAAACTTAACCTCCCCTTCCGCCCTCCTCTTAGCATGCTTGGATCAACGAGGCGTCAAGATGGTCTAGCTCTCGTGACCATTATATTTCGCGCACTTGCTTTAATGCGGTCATCTACCATGTTTGGAAAGAGCGGAATTTAAGAATATTTGGATCCCCCCAGCCTTGGCTTCCACGATTTCCTTCAATATCTTATCGGATCTCCGATATAGATTCCTTGGAACCAAAATTGGCTGGACTTAGTAGAATAAAATAACACTAACAATCCTCTATCTCTATCTTTGAAGGTATCATCAGTATAGCGTGGAGCATGGAGCATGGTTTCCAGCTACGACCATGGAGTCGCCTAATTCCACCAAATCATTAAAGCATGTTTATTACGTTGTCTATGTTTTCTTTTACTACATCTCTGGCTTAAGACATTTCGATTTTCTTAGCTCTTTTGATGTTTGTCATTGTATCACCTCGGGGTATGCCCTAGGAAATTGTATGAACCTTTTCCATTTATTTAACGTATTTTTTCACCAAAAAAAAATATATATAATCTTCATTAGTTTGGGTGTACATTTTTTACTAGTCATCTCGTTTTAAAATAAAAAATTGTATATATAAATAAAAATAAAAATCGTAATATCGGGACCATGCCGATCTGGTACAATATATATATATATATATATATATATATATATATATATATATTAAATATATTATAATTTTTGAATTTATTACTTTTCTGAGTTTAAGCATGGTTTTGATTTTATATATTATACCACATATTACTGTCTCGAGTCTCAAATAAAATTATAATCCTTATTCAATATCTATTATCTTTCATGTGAATTTTTTTCTTTTATTTTTATTACATTTAATTTTAGGTCAACTATAATTTATAAAAAACATACTTTCGCTAAAAAATTATTAAAATTTTTACGAATAAATATTATATATATACATATGACATGTGTCAACTTACATTAAAATAATACCTGATTTGTTTTAATATATATATATATATATATATATATATATATATATATATATATATATATATATTAAATATATTATATTTTATTATAACATATAATACATTTAATATTTTTTAAATTCTAATTTTAGAATTAATACCTACCTATATAATATATTAAATGGGTCAATTTAGTAATAAATCTAATAATAATAATAATCATAAATTGCATTATACTGATATGTACAATATTTATATCTATAGTAATTAATTTACCAAATATAATAGGATCATCCTCAATAGGCTATCGACTTGATATATCTATTTTGCGTGATATGAGAAATTCAGATGGAAATTTATCCGCAACTTAATTTTATATGTTATTTTCATGTAACACTCATCATCATTGTTGTCCAAATTTATATCATTTTAATCTATTTCACTCACATTCTCATTACCAATTTTAAGGTGTTTTTTTTTAAATTTTCATTCAGATTTGTATATAGTTCAAAGAGATCATTCTACGGAGATTATAAAATCATAGGTTGGGCTTGAATATTTTTTTAGATACTACACTTGAAGTTCTGATATGATGTAATATTTATTTCATCCATCACGATCATTCTATCATGATGATCCAACTAAATAAAGATTCCATTTCTTCTCCATAACATATGGAGAGTGGCATATTATTGTTTTTGGCACATAAAAGTGTTTATGGTTCAAGATAAGAACATGTAATGCATATGCTCTATCATAAAATGATTTAAATAGAGATTTTTATATATCGTTTCTAGTACTTAAACAAATACTTCATAATCTGAAATGATATAAACACCGTGAACTATCTTTTCACCTCCTGATTATCTTAATGCCATTTTATATAAGTTTTTTTTATTACATATACGTTGAAAAAGACAAATATTTTTTTTTATAGTTTTTATTAAAGTACAAGAGAAAAAAGACGATGGCTAAAGATTTATTGATTATAATAATAGTGTCTTATAAAATAGCTTAAGTCGCAAATATATAGAATAATAGTATAATGAGCTAGTGAAAAATATAGGTAGTGGGCTATATTGTTTATAATCGCCCTCAAATTCACAATGAAATTGTAATAAGCATTTAAATTGTGCCACATAGAAAAAAACTCAGATGTCGACTGAGCCTTCATGAATATCTTAACAACCTACAAAGTTGATGGAACAAATGGAAGTGAGATGGTCCCGAGCTGAAGATAATGACCAGTAACTGACAATCAATTTCAATGTGCTTTATTTTCTCGTGAAAAACAAAATTATTTATAATCTACATGAAAATAATGTTATCATAATATGAGAAAGTGGAATGAGTAATGCTAACTCTCATATTTACAATAAGTCAATATAACCAAATAATCTCACATGTAGTCAATATTTCAACACAATAGTCAGTTTCAATAGAAGATTTAGAAATAAAATCACGTCTTTTACTTTTCCATAAGATTAATAGATCTCTAAAGATAACACATAAACCAATAATGGAAGTACGGTCATGAGGATTATTATCTCAATCAACATTACTATACGTACGCACCTCAACCTAATATATTAAAGGAAATAAAAGACTCTAAAACTAAGTACCAAAAAGATATTTTAAGATACGAACAACAACTCTCCAATAGACATAAATAAGACTAAGTGCATGAAAAATATGACCAATATCTATTTGAGTAACTGTAAGATAAACTAAGCTCCCCATAAGAGTATGATACAGAGTCAAGTATAATAAAAGAACACAATCAGTTGATTAATATTTAATGTTATTTTTTAGTCATCTTAAGATAAAAAAAATAACATAGCAACCACAAATATTTCATCACAGACTAATCAACTAAATCACATTTTAGTACTTTAATATCATCAAAAGCATGAACTTTAATAATCATATCATCTACATATATAGATAAAATAATCAGTCATGCACTCATACATTTGATGAAGAAATCTTAATCATGATTATGTAATAAAATCAAGTGAAATAATAAAATATAGAGAATTTATCAAACCAAGCATGATGAGCAGTTTTGAAATCATATAATCTTAACTAAGACGAAAAACTAAACATGGTCAATGAGCAACACCTGAGGAAGGAGTCATGTAATCCTCCTTATGAATATCATTATTTATAAAAACATTTTGACATCTATTTTAAATATATTCAATTGGTAAACAGATGTAATAGCAATTAGAATAAAAATTGTTGTTATCTTTACCACATGGAAAAAAAATTCCATCATAATCTATATTATACTTCTAAAAATACCATTTTTCTACAAGATTTGCCTTATACCTCTCAACAAACGTTTTTTAATTTAAAAATGTAACAATAATCAATTATATACTTACTAACCATATTACAAGTATGAGTCTGATAAACAGTATTAAGCTCTTCAGCTTTAGAATTTTGCCAATGAGGATCATAAAGAACTTTTATATACGATTCAAGTTAATACAAATTATGTATATTTTCTATAAAAGAAGAAAACATAGTGGAGTAAGACGAATAATAAAAATATGATAATTTGGTAGACTTACTTATATGAGTAGATATTTTGAAGGGTGGAGCATCTGTAATTTCACCAGAGGAATAAATAGATTCAGACATTAATCGAACATCAGTAATTAAGTGATATAGATGTTTCATGGACTTGGACATTAGGAACAATAGTTATATCGATGTTCGCGTCAAAAAATTAATAACTTTAATATTTTTCTTTATTATGTCACGTGATTTGTTCGAATGCAATAAAGTATAATATGATAAAACAAATATGACATGCTGAGAACATATAAATTCTGACTTACAGGTTCAAAGCAACGATATCGCATGAGATGAGAAGGTTATATCATATGCATGGTATATTTGTTATAAAGATGAGGTAAGTAAGGTTAAGATACAAATAAGATACATGTACTAAGAAGGATCATACAGATTATAAGGATTAAGATGAGGGTACAAAGTGGAGTAAGAAGAAGTTCATAAAGTAAAGTACGAGACAATGGTCATAACGAAAAGAAGACTATGGAAATTTTAAGAAGTTTTACGAAAGTCATATGCAAAGGGTCATATGAGCAGTTAAGACAAGGGTTATATGAAGAGTTAATATGATGGTTATATGGAGAGAGTTAAGACGATGGTCATATGAATATATATGAAGAGTTATGACAATGGTTCTATTAAAAGTTATGACGAGGGTCAAATGAAGAGTTATGACGGGGTCATATGAAGAATTATTACGAAGGTCATCAAAAGAATTAGGACGAGCATGTGGAATGTTTTTTAGACTTCATAATCGCATTTACACGTGTCATCATATAAGATATCATCAATAAAATTTGTTAGATGGTTATACGTGAATGATATGTGTAAATTAGAGATTGGTAAAATATATTATGTAAATTTTATAAATATAAACCAAGGTTTGAAGATTAATCAAGCACTTAATAAGAAAAAAATATTAAATACATTTTCCTTTTCTTTCTCGATTTTAATTCATTCTTGAGTATTTATTTAAAGAGGAATTCCCTTATCAGACATTGGAAATAATAGTTGTATCAATGTCAGCACTAAATAGTAAATAACTTGAAGATTTGTCTTTGTTATGTCATACAATTTTCCAGAATCGGATAAGACAGAATATGCTCAATAAATATGACATATTCAGAGACATATAGCTTCTTCCTTGTAGGACTAAATGAATAATATCATTTATGTATAATACAATAACTCATAAAAATACATATAACTGTTTTAGGAGACAACTTGTTTATTTCGACTTGAGGGCGAAAAATAGAGCACGTACACCCATACACTTATAAAGATAAATAATATGAAGATTGTAAATGTAACTTATGCAACAAAGACTTACCTGAATTATATGCGTTAGGAATTTGATTAATCACATGAACTATAGTTAGAAGTGTTTCTTCCTAAAAAAACACTAGGAACTTCAGCATATAAAATTAAAGAACGAGCAATCTCAACAAAATGAGGATATTTCTTTTATGTAACCTCATTCTACCAATGAGTGTCAATATAAGTTGACTAGTGTGTTGTACCATTAGATGCAAGTAAGTGACTGAAATTATTGGAGGTATACTCACCTTTGAAATCATACATGAAACACTTTATCACAATAAGATGTTGAGTTTAATCAAGTTCTCTAAAATTTATATAAATTCCAAGGACATCAGGCCTTCATTTCATAAGATAAACCCACTTATAACGAGTATAGACATTAATAAAAGATACATAATAGGTCGAACCCCTTTTATGAAAACAGAAGATAGACCACAAATATCATAATGGATAATATCAAAGTGAACCAAACAGTAGACATTGATATTAAATGGTAGAGTAAAAAAATATTCCTCTTTACAACCAAAGATATTATAAGGGTTCACATGACCCAAAATACATGTATAAACTAAAAAAACTTAAAGGTGACGTATGTACATATTTCAAACGAAAATGCCATTGATAAAGTTCAGACGACAAATGACTAAAACAAAACAAAGACAAATCAATACTAGAGGAAATAAAATTAGTCACTTTGACTTCTTTGAAAACATAGAGTTTCCCTATTCTACAACTTATCTTAATATTCCTCTAAGTATGTTGATCATGTTTAACACAAATAAAATTAGATTAGAAGACCCAATGACCAAATTTATATAATTTACTAACTAAAACAAGATTCAAATCAAGATTGAGAACGTAGTAAATATCAATTAGCGATATGCTATGGGTAGCAACGACATTGATATATCATTTAGTGTGGATTATTTTCGACTGAGGGTAATTTGGCCAGGTGTTTTACAGTGTTTCAAAGGTATTTAATGTTTGGGTGTTTAGTAGTGAGAGATTTAAGCTGCCTGGTTGTATTAAATGTTTATTACCCTCATAAATGAAAGTGGTTGGGTATTTATACCCTTAATTATGGGCCACATAGGCTTTCGGGTCAAAATTATGAAAACGAGTCGAGTTCAAAAACCCATTAGTTTATTAAGTAGATTAGCAATTATCTTAGTCAAAAGGTGATTATCTTTTAGTACTTTAGTCCAGTTTGGATGGTTCAGTGGGTGGCTTTTGTCCGAATTTCCCCTGTCCGGTTTCTATAGTGAGTGGTGAAAATTTCAGGACACATCAGTAGCCCCTTTTTTAGGTAAATTGTGGTCCGGTAGGCCCATAGTACTTCCTGTAGATAACTTGGCCATTTTGCAGCAGTCCCTTCTAAATTCTTTTTAAGACCGGACATAATGGTTCTGTTCGCCACATCAACTTGACCATTCGCCTGTGGGTGGAAAGGAGAAGAAAAGCAATGCCGAATGCCTCTAGAGGCACAGAAGCTCTTCATATCCTTATTATCGAATTGTGGCCCATTGTCTGTGGTTATCTTTTGTGGAACCCAAATCTGCAGCAAATATTAGATAAGATAAATTTTATATCAACTTTTGAAGTAGTTCCTGCCAATGGGGGTGCTTCTATCCACTTTGAGAAATAATCGATGGCAACAATAATAGTTTTGCACCCTCCGGACGCCATAGGTAGAGGTCCCACAAGATCCAGCCCCCAACGAGAAAAAGGTATTGGCTCAGAAATTGACTCTAAAGGGACAGTTGGGATATGAATTTCATTACCGTATCTCTGGAATGGATCACACTTCTTCACTAATTCCTTGGCATCTTTCATTATAAAGGGCCAATAGTATCCGGCCAACAAGAATCTTATGGTTAAAGCTCTGTAACCACAATATGTTGATCCATCACCATCATGCAGTTTGGACAGCACTATTTGAGACTCTTCAATCCCCAAACATCGCAAGAGAGGTCTACTAAAAGATTTCTTGTAAATAACGTCTCTTAGGATTACAAATCCATGAGCCTTATACTTTACTTTCCTTGCTACTGCTTTTTCCTGAGGCAAGATGCCATCTGAGATGTATTGAAAAAGAGGAAACCTTTAATCTTGAGGTTGACTTACTTGTATGTTTAAACTTTCCTCCCCTTCCTTGCTCTAATTGAGTTGAATGGATGGATACTCTTGCACGTGAATCCATGGGTAGGACTCAGAATATGCTATGGTTGCCAATGAGTCTGCTAGCATATTTTCTCATCGGGGTATGTGCTCATAGGTGACGTCTTTGAAGTTGAGTGCCACTTCTTTAAGAATGAATAAATATTTAACTAGTTGCTCCTTTTTGGCCTTAGATTGACCTTGTGCATGATGGATAAGAAGCTGAGAATCACTCATTAACCTGACCCTTTTGGCTCCACAAATTTGGGCCAACTTTAAACCTGCTATAGCAGCTTCATATTCGGACTCATTATTGGAAGCCCTGAAAGCAAAACATATAGCTTGGTACATTTTGTCGTCGTACGGAGAGGTTAAACATATTCCAGCACCACAACCCATAGTGCTTGATCCACCATCAGTCTGAACAACCCATACTTTCTTAGTCGTTTCCCCCGTTGTTTGCTTAGTGTCTCTATCCAAAGGGAATTCAACTAGGAAATCAGCAACAGACTGAGCCTTGACTGCAGTTCGAAGGGTAAAATCAATATCATAGTCTCCCAACTTCACTGACCATTTAGTCATTCTGCTTGATATGTCTGCCTTGTGAAGAATGTTTTTCAAGGGAAAAGACGTTCGGACAATGATAGAATGAGACTGAAAATAGGGTCTCATTTTCCTAGCAGCAATTACTAAAGGCAGTGCTAATTTTTCAAGCTTTAAATACTTCTTTTCTGTATCTATCAAGCTTTTGCTGATGTAGTACACCGGACGAGGATAATTATCCACCTCCCTTACTAACACTGCACTTATGGCACAATCGAAGACTGATAAATATAGGTACAGCGTTTCTCCATCAACAGGTTTAAACAAGGTTTTAAAGAAGGATAAGTGTTTTTTAATTTCATCGAAAGCCTGGTCACACTGTGGAGACTAGTTAAATTCTTTTGCACCGTTTAAAGTTTGGAAAAACGGGGTACACCTATCCGAAGACCTTGAGATGAAACGGTTTAGAGAAGCTAACCTCCTTGTCAATATTTGTACTTCTTTAATATTCCGAGGAGGCTCCATCTGCAATAAAGCACTCAGCTGGTCTGGATCAGGTTGTATCCCTTTCTCACTTATCACATACCCTAAAATTTTCATGGACTGCACTCCGAAAACACACTTCTCTGGATTTAACTTTAAATTTACTTTTACCAAGTTGGCAAAAGTTTCTTGCAGATCTTCCAAGTGTAGCTCTTCTTCCACACTTTTTACCATCATGTCATCAATGTAGACTTCCATGTTTCTTCCAATTTGATTAGCGAAAGCTTTGTTCACCAACCTCTGATAAGTAGCTCCAGCATTCTTTAACCCAAAAGGCATCACCTTATAACAATGAAGTCCCCTATCAGTAACAAAAGTAGTATGTTCTTGGTCCTTCAGATCCACTTGAATCTGATTATACCAGAAGAAGGCATCCATAAAGGACAACAACTTGTTTCCAGATGTGGAGTCCACTAACTGATCAATCCGAGGGACCGGATATAGGTCTTTTGGGCAAGCCCTATTAAGGTCTGTGAAGTCAATACACATTTTCCACTTCCCATTTTTACTTTTTACTAATACCGGATTGGCTGTCCGTAAAGGGTACTAGGATTCCTTTATGTGCCCCCATCTTAGTAAGCCGGTCAACCTCTTGAACAATGATATCAGCTTTTTCCTTAGAAAAAGATCTTCTCTTTTGTACAACAGGTGCTATATCTCTTCGGATGGATAGTTGGTGTGATATAATATCTGCTGGCACTCCGGTTACGTCAGCATTGCACCAAGCAAAAACATGGTGATGGTTTGTTAAAAAAGATAGCATTTTACTCTTCAGTTTTGATGTCATTTTAGATCCGATCTTGACGTTTCTTCCTTCAGCCAGATAGTGAGTTTCAACCTCTTCAATTGGTATTAAAACACCAGGGGTCTCTCTGGGGTCATCAATTTCACCCTCTCCCCCAGAGGGCCCCTCCAACTGCTAATCCTCACTGATCCGAACTGCCCCCAAAGTTCGAGGGGGCATTGTTGTTGCATAACACTACCTAGCTACCTTCTGACTACTCCGGACAACTCCCACATGTCCTTGCACAACATATTTTAAACATTGGTGAACTGTTGAAGCCACAACATGCATTCTGGAGAGCCAAGATCTTCCTAAAATAACATTGTAGCACGTGGGACAATCTACCATAACGAAAAGTACTCTGACCCTTTTCTTAAAAGGGCCATTGCCCAACAAAACCTCCTCCTCAAACTCCTCGATCACGTCCGCTGAGCTTCCAGTGAAACCCACAATTGACCTATTCGAATGCTGAATCACTGTTGGATTCTTCATTTGCTTATAGGAAGTCAAAAATAGAATATTGGCTAAACTACCGGTGTGCACCAAAATTCGTCTGATGTCATTGCCCCAAATGGATGCTCCTATTACCACATCATCTTCATGGGGACCAGCTATGTCCCTCAAATCGTCTTCATAAAAAACAATAAAAAGAAAATGAATTTTTTATTGATAGGAAGTCATGCCTCTTTCCAGTTGAGTAGCCAAGGTATGAACATGAATTTTCCTCGAAGAAGTAGTTGGTGCAGTTATAATATCCCCCCCCAAATATGGTAAGTGACTCAAAAAAACTGATGAGTCCAGACACCTTCTTACTGTGTTCTGTGATGACGCCCACCTTATTTCGGGTTGGATCAGGATCCAAATACTCTGACTCCACATCAAATCTTTCAATTATCACTATTGCCCCATCAGGAGTCGATGTCCCTGCATTGTTTGTTGGGCCAGTCCGATGAACATTATCAGGCCTATTTCCACTTCTTCTTTTAACATAAGCACCCAACTTTCATCTTTCAATCAAACTTTGCACCTCTTGTTTCAAAGCGATGCAATCTTCTGTGTTATGACCAATATCATGATGATATTGGCAGAAGCAATTATTACGACTTTTCCTAGGAGACTGAAGCGCAACTGGTTTCCTAAAGTGTACTTCTTCTTTTGTTTTGTCATAGATGGTTGCCACATTCTCTTTCAACTCGGCAAACTACTCCGGTTGAACCCAAGGCCCTCGGTTATTTCTGGATTGTTAACTCTGAGCTGGTGCTGGATGGGATTGAGCCTTGGCCCTGTTGGAACCCTGTCTGGCTTCCTTGGCCTTGTAACCGGACTGATTCTGGTTTTGGTTTGGTGTAGCTGGGGCCAATCTCACCTGCCTATGCACCCTAGTCTTTTTTGTTTCATCTACATTGATTTGTTTCCCCACCTGATTCAGTAAACCACCCCACGTCATAGCCGTTTTTCTGGTTACTGAATCAACCAAATTACCAGGGTTCAAACCCTGCCTTAGAGAAGCTATTGCTACTTGTTCAAAGCAATCAGCTAATCCATTCTTGGTGTTCACAAAGCGAGTTATATATTCTTTCAATGATTCATTTGGTTCTTGGGCACAATAGATAATAGTGTCTCAATTGCCCTTCACTTCCTTACTTCTGATGAACTGCCTCCGAAAGGCCACCTAAAAAGTATCAAAATTTCTGATGTAACCCTGTAGCACACTATTGTACCACTTCAGAGCACTCCCCGTAAAAGACTGGGACTCCTCAACTCCATCTTCGTTCGAGGAGCTACTAGAAGATTCTGAATCTGAATCTGAATTCTCCACCGGTTTAGACCGGTGAGACTTTTTTGAGCTAGCATGAGTCTTTTTAGTACTTACATGGGTTTTTGCTGATGGGTCATGCTCCATTGGATTGTTATTGTGGTGAACGACTGACACTTTTGATTTTTCTTTTAAGCTCATCTCCACCCTTTTAGCAGCCCTTAAGGCTTCTATCTCAGCTTTCAATCTATCTCACTCTTCAATCGTGTATTCATCATTTTCTCCCACCACTTCTGCCAAAGTTGGTGGCACTGCCTGCTCGTCCGGATTCATCCAAACTGGCTTTACTTGATGGTTTCGAATGCTAGATTAAGACACCTTCTTCTCCCATTGTGGTCGCCAATCTGGTGTGGATTATTTTCGACTGAGGGTAATTTGGTCAGGTGTTTACAGTGTTTCAAAGGTATTTAATGTTTGGGTGTTTAGTTGTGAGAGATTTAAGCTGCCTCGTTGTATTAAATGTTCATTACCCTCATAAATGAAAGTGGTTGGGTATTTATACCCTTAAATATGGGCCACATGGGCTTTCGAGTCAAAATTATGAAAACGGATCGAGTCCAAAAACTCATTAGTTTATTAAGTAAATTAGCAATTAGCTTAGTAAAAAGGTGATTATCTTTTAGTACTTTAGTCCAGTTCGGATGGTTCAGTGGGTGGCTTTTGTCCGAATTGCCCCTGTCCGGTTTCTACAATGAGTGGTGAAAATTTCCGGACTCATCATCAATGATATACAAAACAGAAATTGCTGAAAGATAAGACAACAAAATAAAGTATGTGATGTAGCCCAGAAACCCAAACAAAAACATTTTTTATTTTATTTTATTCAAATATCTTATATTATTTAAATAAAATCTAATTGTATTAAGATTTGATTTTATTTTATTTTAAGATAATTTGTTATATTCTAATTTAGGGTTTTAAGTAGATATTATATAAAGCCATATATGCCTTGAGTTTTAAATAAGTTTTTGGAATAATATATTTTTATCTTTGAAAGTTTCAGTCTTTGTTACCCTTGGATTAGAGTTTCATCTATCGTTGTTTCTTTTCTTCTAAATTCTGATGCATCAATTTGGTATCAGAGCCTCAGTTTCTGCTACGGGGCAAGCATGGTTCTAAATCTTGATTTCATCTGATTTAAGATCTAAATGAGAGAACAACATCTATGGTCATGAAGATCTAGAAGATCGTTTGGTATGTGGGAACACACCAGATGTTTCGATGACGATCGTATTGATCGGTAACTAGAGGAGTTTAAATGGACTATCAATCATCAGATCAAAGAGAAACTTTCTTATCGAGATGTTGTCTCAGGCTATGAAGAGGTTTTTAAAACCAATATTTTTTATCTAGACATCACGATGTTGTTTTCAGGCTATAAAAAAGCTTTCGAAACAATTTTTTATCCATTAGATGACTTCAATATGACTTCAAAAAAGGAACACTCGAGAATAATTTATCTTCATTCTGATAAAATCAACAATTATAATTCCCAATGTAACAATTGAAAAAGTAAAATAAAATAACTTTGGTTGTTGATGGTGATGGTGTTGTGAATTCGAGGACGAGTTCCTGTCAACTATAGAAGGATGATGTAGCATAGAAGCCCAAACAATAACCTTTTAAATTTAATTTAATTTTATTCAAATATCTTATATTATTCAAATCAAATCTAATTGTATTAAGATTTGATCTGATTTTATTTTTAAAACATTTATTTTATTTCCTTGTATTCTAATTTAGAGTTTTGAGCAGCTATTATATAAAGCCTCATATGCCTCAAGTTTTAAATAAGTTTTTAAAATAATATATTTTTTATCTTTGAAAGTTTCAATCTTTGTTACCCTTGAATTAGGGTTTCATCTATCATGTTATCCTTGGATTAGGTTTTCATATATCGTTGGTTTTTTTCTTCTAAATTTCGTTGTATCAGTATGGCACGTAAGATGATACATAACAAGATGAATCATAATCCAAAATCTAAAAAGATTAAGAAATATCTAAAGTTGAAGACGAAAGTATACCTAAGTGAGATACAAATATATATATATATATATATATATATATATATATATATGACACCATAATTAGAAGCAAGATATTCTCTAAAGGACTCAAAAACCTTGAGGTTTAATGCAGAGGGTGGCGTCATGCTATAAGTATTTTCTAATGATGAAGTAGTAACAATAAACTATTTTCTAATGATACAGTAGTAACAATAAACTATGGAGGATGAAATGAATGACGTAATTGGAAATGATGATGTTTTTATGTTGAAGTGATCCTTGCCGAAAATGTTGTGGGTTTGTTTCTTTTTATCTTTCAGAAATGGTTAGTGAGACTTCCAATGATTCTTCTATTTATATAAATTCATCAAATGCTACCCTTGGAACTTGTTTATAATGATTTAGAGTAGGGGTTATTATGGGACAACAAACACAACATGAAAATTAGTCAATTTTGACCCATTGTCAACCTGAGATTTGATTTGAGTCCTCTTTAAACGTAATCCTTCAAAGTCAGAACATAGAGCTACAAAAAAATCACTATTATTTGCTCTTCCCGTATAGCAATATGAGGATGAGGTTTGAACATTAGCAAATCTTTAGGTTCAGTAAGAGCTAAATGATCACATAAATCAAATAAAACATCAAACGAACCCCACTTTTCGAACCATTGCTTGTTATATCTACGATCCATGTACAAATGAATTAAACAAAAATATATCAAATAAAATAAAATGAAACCTATTATTTTAAAACTGTTTCAAAAAAATCAAACGCTCAATTCTTATGCAAACAAATCAAATAATATATAAGCTTTTGCAACTTATATTAAACTAAACAAAATTAAATATAACATATCTTATGCAACTTATATCCTCAATCCTTATGTAAATAAACAAGTACTAGGCTATAAATTAAATACATTTTGTTGGATCTCTCATCCTACACCTTTTCTTAAGCTAAAATTGAAAATCCAAAACTAACCTTTTGTTACCAATTATTTACGCAATTTTCATTGTCACCAAAACTAACACTATTCTAAAACTCTAACAGAAATCTAACATTTTACCACTGACACTTTTACCAAAATATTAAAAATATAACCAAATCTTACCTTAAACCATAATATGCTTTACCATAAATCTAGCAAACATCAAAATAACATTGAAGACGAGGAACTGAGCTGCTTTTTGGAAGACTTCAATAACGAGGAGCATTTGTATTTTATGGAAATAACTCCTTGTATTTTTGTTTCTGTTTGATTAATAATCACACGAAACATGTGATGAACATGTTGTTATTCGCAGGATTCATGCGATATGTTAATTAGTGTTGACATTGAGTCTTGAAAATTAGTGGATCTTATAGTACTTTACTTAACTTTAAAATTTTAGTCACCATATTTCAAAATAAATTATAATATCATATTTAATTTTGAAATTTTAATTAATTTTATTATAATATTAAAAATTATTAAAATATCTAATATCATATAGAATATTAAACCACCAATTTAATATAAAGTTTAATATTGAAATTCTAATTAACGTTAAAATTTTAAATTCAAAAGTTATATGAAAATATATAAAAAAATTATCATAATAATTAGTAACCCTCTATATATATACTGTAAAGATAAATTTGATATTAATAACAATTATTTTGAATTTTTATATATATAAAAAATATTACAAAATTTGATTTTAAATGATTAATAATATAATTTAAAATTTATTACCATATTTTAATTTTAATTATGATCCGTTGTTTTATTTTGAAATTTTAATTAATTTTACCATATTATTACAAAATATTATAGTTAATACTATATAAAAAGGTAAACCACCAATATAATATAAAATTTAATTATGAAATTTTAAGTAATTTTACCCGTTAATAAGTTAAAAATAATATACAAAAATATTGAAAATATATGTTATCATACTTGGTAATAACATATAATTCATAATAAGTGGTCAACATTCGCGACATACCATAACCTTCATCGAGATGCAGAAAACTATCGGACGAATATCAATTCAGAAACTCCATAATCTAGTAACCATAAGACTCTAATATATGCATCAATCAACACAAAACTACATACTTAATGTAGATCTCCACAAACAATAAAAACTTAATCAATCAACAAAACAATAATTTAAACCATACTTTGATGTTGTTGTGAGGTCATATTAAAAAATAAGGTATTTTTTAATTTCCGGTTGCTTGAGAGATTTATAGAGGTTTATTAGAGAGAAGATGGAGAAAAGTTTGTGAGTTATTGTAAAAAAAAATTATACATTTTTTTCTAAAAATGACAAAATTATCTAAAATTTAGCGAAAGATCTAACAAAACTAATGCTTGTTTTGTAAAGTTTATCGTTTAAAAAAACAAACAAAATATATTGAATTAAATGAAACTCATTGTTTCAAACATATTCCATCTCCGTATTCGCTTTGGATCCGAAGACCCACACGACTTTGCTTTTGGTCCACTTCCAAAAGACCTCATATTAGACACCACTTATCTTGTTCATTAGCGCTATTATAATCAAGTACCTCCGTCTTGATACACTCCAATCAAGTCACACCGCTTGATGAGCTACCGACACTCCGGACTAGGATCTCTGGAACAAATCATTCACCTTGAGCACGACTGTTAGTTCATCATATTTGATATCCTTCGATAATTTTAAAGAATTCAGAATGCCAGAATGAAAGGGTTCACTATGACCATTAAGAGAGCAGTAGGTTCATCATGTTCGACATCCTTCGAGAATTTCACCACCATCGCATCGTGTATGGAGCTCAGATACCATTTGTTGGGAATATGCGGTACCCATATTATGGGTTCATATATAGGTAAGAATAATCTGATCTCTACACTAGTGTGATATTGTCCACTTCTAAAAACCCTCATACTAGTTGAGATATGTTCAATGGATATAGGATGTGAGACTTTGATCGCCACCCTAATAAAACCAAATCCTATACATAATCAAATCTTTCATTTTTTGGGTGAAGCTATTTCCTCCATAAGATTTATTATTTCCTCCATCTCAAATTTCTAAAAAAATACTCAACATTTGCTTTTAATTTTTTATCCTTAATTTACTTTTCAATTTATATTTTGATGCCACTATCCAACCCTTATTCCAACAAACATATCATTAAGTCAAATTACAGCGAACAAATTAAACCCTAAAGACAAAAAACTCAATTGTTTTTAAAATTAATCATGAAAAAGGAAGACACTCCAACCAAAGATCAAAACACCTCGGAACATCACCAAATCAACCAAAAAGACAATTGAATCTTGTAAAAATGGCAACAAACAAATATTAGAGAGTCAGAAATTAAAAAAAAAACAAGTTAAAGTTTTTTTTGAAAAATAATCAAATCAAAAATAGATTTTTTAAAGTTTTATAAAATTAATTTGATACAAAAAAAACAAGGAATCTATTCATGGAACTCAATATACATGAAACAAATTTAAAAAAAAATCATAGCAAGAGAGTTCATGGAACTGTAATTTTTTTGCATATCGAGTTTGTGGACTCGTTATTCATAGTACAACCAACTTCCAACCGATAGATCAAAAAGATATTTAAGAGAGATTTTTACCTTCGATAGATTGTTTCAATCGAAAGTAGTGGCTAGGTAAATATATTGGATTCAGTCGATAGATTTCATCAATAAATTGCATCGATAGATTGTTTCAATCGACTGTGTATTTATATTGGATTAGAGTTTGTGGGTGGAAGTAAATATGATGAGTAGAAGGTTACTGGAAATTATCAAGGTAGATTTGGTGTTTGGATGGTTGCTGGGAGAAGAAGGTAAATATGAGTGTTTGAAGTAAAATTAAAATAAAGGTAAAATTAATAATTTTCTTTATGGAGGAAATAACAAAGTGGAGTATATTTTAAAGGGGAAATAAAATATCTTAGGTAGGAAATAGCTTCACTCTCATCTTTTTTTTAAACAAATTAAACAATATAAATCAAATCCACCTTTACAACAACATATAACATTTATTCTCGGAACAAATCGAATCAAACAAACATAACTATGATATTATAAATAATAAAAAAAAGATTTGTAATTATATCCACTAAAACAACATACCAATTTGAAATAACTTAAACCATAAGTATAAAAAATATATTGGGACGATTTTGATAAATCAAATAACTAATGTAAGTATATTGTTCACATGTATACCCATCCTTCAAAAAAAATTATTTTATCCATATATTTTTAGACGTTTCATATCTATACATTTAACGGTGATCGAGATTTTTATCATTAATGATGGTTGATTTTATTATTATTATTATTAATACCATATATAAGTTTATCATTTTAAACACCGTTGTTAATATTATAATTTATAATTACGGTGAAAACTAATATTAATTTAAAAAAATGTAAATATAAACTTCTAGAAGCCTTTTTTAAATATGGTGAGAAGTACAATAATTTCCAAAAGAATATCTAAATATAAGCTTCTAGAAGGCTTTAAAAGGCTTTAAAATCAAGTAAAAACTAGAAAAAGAAAATAGATCGGGACAAAAAAAAGGTGGAAAAAAGTAAGAGTAGAGTTTTTGGTCCCATTGTGCTTCTAGAAGGTAACCCCAAAACAGCCACTTGCTTACAAGAACTTATCTCTATTCCCCATCAGGCCATGTCCTTTTACAAACACACTCTCTTATCTTTATTTTCACTATATATTCACCTTTCTTCTTCCCTTCCTACTCATTCAATCCTTTCTCTCTCTTTTTTCACAACAAAAAAAGCATATTGAGTTCTTGCTTGTTATTGAAACCCTTTTTCTTTCATAATATGGATTTGATTCCGGATTTGCCTAATGAAATCGCTCGTGAATGTTTAGTTCGCGTTTCGTATGAACAGTTTCCGACCATTTCTTCTGTTTGTAAAGGATGGAAGCTTGAAATCGAAATACCCTTTTTTTTAAATCACAGAAAAGCTTCTCTACATAGCCAAAAGCTTGTTGCTTTTGCTCAATCTCAAGTCGACCCGGTTGCGAAACCCGGTTGTGCTACTCCGGCTTATGGGATCACCCTTCTCGAACCGGACACCGGTAACTGGACCAACCTGCCTCCTCCTCCCGGGTTGTCTAATGGATTACCCATGTTCTGTCAGTTGACGGCAGTCGGGTCGGATCTTATAGTGATGGGTGGGTTAGACCCGGTTACATGGGAGGCGTCGGATTCTGTTTACGTTTTTGATTTTCTGTCTGCTACATGGAGATGCGGGACCAGCATGCCTGGGGTGAGGAGATCATTTTTCGGGTGCGGATCGGATGGTAAACGGATGGTGTACGTCGCCGGTGGACACGACAAAGCTAAAAACGCCTTGAAATCGGCGTTGGCATACGACGTGGCAGAAGATAAGTGGATTCAGTTACCCGACATGGCGGAACGGCGCGATGAATGTAAACTTATCGTCTACGGTGGGAAGATCCACGTCATCGGTGGCTACACCACCGAGATGCAAGGCCGGTTCGAGAAAAGCAAGGAAAGATTCGATTCGTCCACGTGGCAATGGGACCCTGTACAGGAGAACTTCTTAAAAGATGCCACGAGTCCGAGGACTTGTACACGCAGCAATGCTGATGTGTACATGTGGAGCAGCGCTGCAGGAGCGATTATGAAAAGAGAGAATGACACGTGGCGTGAGGTTATGAAAATGCCATCGGACATGGTCAACGTCGCTAGTTTGGTGACGTGGCAGGATAAGATGATGGTTATTGGATCGGGTCGAAATGGGGAATCCAACGTGGCACATGTGCTGGATTTGAGTTGTTCGAGATGGACAAAAGTTGAAACACCAAAGAAGTATTCGGGTCATGTGCAATCGGGTTGTTGTTTTGAGATTTGATATGAAAGATTCGTTTAGTTTTGGGTTATGGATATTTATGTTGGGCTATGTTTTTGTTCCGAGTCGTGATGTAAAATTCAGAAAAGAAAATATTATAAACTTTGTAAATAATTACTATATATTATGATCTTATTTTTATTATATTGTCATGTATATATTTATGTAACCTTTCAAACTTTGATTCGATAATTAATTGGATTAGTTTGTCGGTTTTGATTTGAGTGTGGCTTTTGGAATGTAATAATGTTAAAGACTTTTACATATAAAAGCAATCCTCTTGATAAGACCCCAATGACTTCAATTTGGGTATTACGTAACAGGAACTCCAACTTGACCGTAGGCCAGATTAGTCCATTCCGTAACGAATCTGATATGGAATTTCATGATTTTTCACGTGAGAGATAAACCAGTCATCGGGTTTTTAATGTGCAATAACTAAAATTGCAAAAATCATGAAATATATGAAATATTCATAGATCACGATTGGAGTATTACAATCGATATTATCAACACTGGTATGTAAGGTGAATGACACTAAAAATATTGCCATTCTGTTTTAGATCATACATGTGGTTTAAGACAATTTTACTTTTTTTTTAAATTCTTTTTAAAAAAATTAAATGTAAATTATCAGATTCCACACATTTTTAGTATTACATTCCACGGTCGTTAACGGAGAAGCATATGTTGTCAGTTGATATACTAAGTATCGATACGATGTTTTCGGTAGAGAAATTGTTTGGCCGGTCGGTGACGTAGTTGAACGATACTTTTTTCGTTAAACGATATCAAAATAAAATTGTCATCCATTAATATTCCAATCATGCTATCCACACTTATAAATTATATGTGTTAGGTAGTTCCATAATAGCTAACGAAAGTGGCAATATTGTTTCACTAAATTTGGTGTATTGTATTCACTGTTACCCAATAATAGAGAGGTTTAATTAGAGTTAATTGGTTTTGGTTCATATATACAATGTCATTGGACAAAGTTCTTTACATGGTTATCGTGATATATACAGATTTATTAAATTACTGGAGGGTTGAGTTTATGATTAATTTATTCGGCTAAGGGCAATATTGTACAACGAGTTTGCTATCACCTCACCTCATATTTTCTTTTATGCAGCGTTGTATGTTAGCTGTTGTCAGACTGTTTGAGCCGATATCCGACTCACCTTAGCTATGTCTCGCAAGACCGATGTAAGTTTCGATTAACATTATAAATTCTCAATTTTATTGTATCATTCATTTATACTAATTTTAATATATACTAAAATTTAAATGTTGTAGGTCACCTTTCTTCCATATGATTATCAACGAGGTGTTATGTCGTTTCAAGAGGTTAGTTAGATCGATCAAACCTTGAGGTTGTGAGACATAATAGATTCGTACTAGCCGAAGTGTGTGACACATCAAATTGAGAAAATTTAGATGATACCATGCCCTTTACGGATTCCATTGGGCAAGAAAGCATGTAGAAAAACTCTTTTTTTTAATTGGACACGAGGATTTGGGAGAGTTGGCAGCATCATCTCTTCACGACTAAAAATGATGTATACGAGGGAGGTCGGTTGGTACGAACCCGATGTACACTGTTTGGCGTAGGAGTAACCTATGGTATATAGTGGTCAACCCAGCTTTAGTAGGTCTCAATACATATATGGGGGGGACCCTTCGATATGCAATCTTAGTATTACAAAAGATGCTTTTAGCATAAACTTTTAAACATAAAGAACAAGTACGTAGAAGGTAAACTGAAACATACATCATAAATTGAAAAACATCGAAAGCAAATACGTAAAAAAATAATTCATGTAAATCACATGACATATGCGACGTAATGTTCAAATAACGCATGGTATGTACGAAACAGTCGCTCATGTCTTAAATTCACAGCCAAAATTTAAGCCTCGTGTCGCGCATGTTGCGCGACATAAAGACCTAATATCGCGCACATTGTGTGACACACTGAAAAAATGTTTGCCTGCTAGAGAGAAAAACAACGTATCATCGCACAACTGTCACACCACTTTGACTCAATATCGCACAAACTAAGCAATTATTAAGAACTTAAGACCAACTAGTCCTACATTATATATAAAAAAGATAATATTAAAGATAAAATGAAAATACATTAAAAATAACTATCAATATAATATGAGATTAACTCATAAATTGAGATAACATTACAAAAATAACATTAAACATCAAAGTACAATAAACATTACAATGTATTAGTCGAAGTCATAACCGAGATTAAAATCAACAGGTGAGAAATTTGTTATAGCGTCGACTTGATCAACAAGGCTCTCCTCCAAGTAAGCTATCATAAATCTTAAGATGAAATCTGCAATTTTCAAACGTCATGCGTTGAATGCCTCTTCATTTAGTTCATACGCTAAGTTGAACACTAAAACCTTGCTCCTACATGATCGTACATGTAGTATATTATAAAAAGAAGTTCAACGAAAAAACATCGATGGTCTCATCCCTATCAGAGATATTTTAGATGATGAGGTCACTTATGAGGTCACTTCTGGCCACGTGTCGTATCCCTATCAGAGCCTGCCAGCGCGTTGTTTGAAGCGGTTTATGACAGGTGAAACGTATCAAAACTTCTTTAACCTTTTGCCTTCTGCCCCCTTTCACTATAAATACTCACTTCTATCTCTGGTTATAGGTTTACACCATTTGATATTTGTTTAACCTTGAGTCGAGAACGTATGTTATAGAGAGAGAAAATTTCAACCCCAATTCCCTCTTTGCTCTTTCATGCCTGAAGAGTTTATCAATCTTGAACGGTATAAGCTTTGAAGGTGGTTCAATATCTCAAATCAAATTGCTCCTCACAGAACTTCTGGTGAAATAAGGCATCCCACACCTGCAGAAATCTGGAAGTCAACCTTTCGCAACAACTGGTCCTTTATCCGAGAACACTCATTCTCTGCTACTCAGCCCCCCGGTCGAGCTTGTTTTAGTGATAACAAGGTTGACCCTTCGACGTCTAATCTTCTTTTCAAAAATTCTCCCTTTTTAACCATGGGTGATGAAAAGGGAAAACCGACTAAAATAAATGCAGGGGAATGCATTAAAATGAAAATGTCCCCCGATCCACCTGCAAAATCCATCAGAGTGAAAATCTTCTCTTTTGCTGTAACCCCTCAAGTGAATCTGCAAGGGTCACCGCAAACGAATTTAGAAGTGAGTCCCAAGAAGTCTTCAAAAATGGGTGTTCGGTTAGAGCTGGTTTTAAAGTCCATCCCTGAAATCCAAGAGAGAGCTTTACTTAATGATCCAAACATCGATTAGGAACAACCTGATGTGGTAGTGGTTGAGGCACAACCCTTACGAGGCATTCCTGATGCAATTCCTCCCCCCGAACCATCTGCACCAAAACAATATGCCTTCTCCTCCCCAAAAATTACCACTGATCATCTCTCTCGGAGTTGAAAAGCTTCATTGGTGAAGAAAGACATAAAGAAAAGGAAACGCACTACAGATCCGCCCTCGAACATAGAAGATGTTTTAGGTGATAACCTTAGCGATATTGAGTCTAAGCATCTTCTTTCCCTTTATAGAGTGAAGTACAAATACTTTCATCCGACCGAGGAGGTAAAGCTGAGAGATCGGTGGAGGATACCTGAGAACGTCACACTTCGGTTTCCCACCATCGGAGAGACTCCGCTGTCCGTTCGTCTACCACTTGATCCTGCTCTGGTAGAATAATTCCACCTTATCAGACTTTGTCCCTCTCAAGTTGGCGCCAACATGTGGTACACACTCATGGCCGGTATTATGACCTCTAGGATTTCTGAAGTAGCCTTTTCCATGAAGCAGCTTATCTCCATTTCAGATGTGGCTAAGAACTCTCATTACCCTTTTTACTCTCTTGGTTTTGCAAGGCAGTTTAAGGTGATCAAAGATTTCTTAGAGGCTGATAAAAAGTGGAAGCAACAGTTTGTCTATATATCCAGGCTATTGGAAACTAGCTTTAAAAGCTCCGACGACCTTCCCCATCGGTTAAATTTGAAGTGGACCGGGCAGGGTACGTATAGTTAAGGTTGGATAGTCCTAACATATTTCTTTCTAACATTTATGAAGGGAATTTCCAAGCTCTTTAAAAGTCACGCCAAAGCTGCCAATGACATCTTTGTGAAGCTTAGCGTCTGGGCAGGTGAGCATTGGGATCATAAAATTTCATTAAAGTTTTCTACTAATGAACTTTGTGAAAACAACCTTTGGAGGTATGAGCTTGGAGAGAAAAGGTCCATGTCCGATCTTATGGTGCCTCATCCAAACGATGGCATCCTCAATCGCTTGGAATGCTTGGACAATTCGGTTTACCTTCCTAGCCTAGCTCGGGCTCCGAGTCACCAAAATGCGGAAAAATTCGAGGAAGGGTGTGAGGGAACCGAGGAGGATGCAGAATCGGAAAGTGATACCCCCTAGGATCAAGGAGTTTGAGCCCAGAGAGATCACCAGGATGAGACTCATGAGGATAGGCCATCAGAAGTTCAGCAAGAACATCCAGTGGGCCCCCAGACAAGTCCTCCGACCAACAACCTGGAAGAAGAATTAAGGGATGCTGATAATTCTGTTGAAGTGAGACCAGCTGGGAGAGTTGGGGTTGTAAGACCAAAAAGTTTTACTGCTCAAGAAAAGCAAAAGAGAGTGGTTGATAGTGAAGGAGAAAGAAACAACACAACCTGTCCGGACTTGCCTCCAATAAATAAGGTTATCATAGTCGACTCGGACTCCGGGGGGGGGGGGGGGGAGGGATTTTCCCTTCATATAAACAACCCACAGGTCAAGAAGAAAAATTTGAGGAAGATGCATACCTCTCTCCTGCGTCAGCTTACTTTGATGTCTGCGAGAACGACTTTGTTGCCAATGAGCTAAAAAAATTACTCTGTGTTGCTGATTTCCTCAAACAGAAAGCCAACCGCAAGGATCATTACAAGAATGAAGTCCTTCAAAGAAGAGATGAAGTAAAGACGATGACCTCCGAGGCGACAGAATTGAAACAAAAGGTGAAATACTTGACCGATGAACTTGCCAATAAAACATAGGTATCCTCCGAACTGAAAAAGGTTGAAGATAAACTTTCCAAAGAGAAGAAGACTTTTGCTGATCGTTTGACCACAATTACTTCCTTGGAGGAATGAACTTTCTGACGAAAGGAAAAAGTTTGACGAGGAACAAGAACAGTTTATTCTCAGAGATACCGAACATGACACTCTCGTTGATGGCCTCACCGAGTCTTGTGTGAAGACTAAGGTATACTTCAAAAATGTTGTTGAAGATATTGCAAAGCTGTCGAATGAGAATGAATCTCTGAAGAAAGACTTTGAAACTGAGCAGACGAAACATCTCGATGCATACGCAACCGGTATTGTCTCTCGCATCGAAGAAATAGATGCTAATATGAGGTCCGCTATGATACTAGATATGCATGAGAAGTTTTCGAATTTGAGGTTAGGCAGCCTTTGACTACGAGTTATTGAAAGGCATCGCCCTGCAGGAATTTCTTTGGAAGATTTGGAGACCAGTGGTGACTCAGAAAGTTCATCCTTGGAATCTGATTCCCCGTAAGGCAACAAGAAAAACTCCGCATCTAACTAGCAAATGTTGAATGTTTTTACCCTCGTTTTGTCAACTATATGTATCAACAACCTGTTAAATTTTTTTTGTGTAAAATTAACCTTCTGCTGTGAGGATTTATAATGTTATGCTTTTCGAGCTTATTCCTTATTTAAAAAATTCCTTATGTTAAAATGTTTAACCTAAAACAACTCTTATTAGACAAAAGGTTTCTTGTCATGAAAACTTTTCAAAATTCCTTACCTGACTCATTTTGTTTCTTACTTAAGAAATTCTTCATGTGAATACATTTTATGTTAATGACTGATACTTATTATCTTATGATTCAAAAAGATGAATTTGTCCAAAATTATTTGGAATATGTTTTGAGTTAAAAAAGATGAACTTTCTTGTCCAAACTTCATTGGAATGCCTTTGAGTTCAAAAATATGAACATTATGATCCAAACGTTTTTGGAGTGCCTTTTGAGTTAAAAAAGATGAACATTCTAGTCCAAACTTTTTTGGAGTGCCTTTTGAGTTTAAAAAGATGAATATTCTAGTCTAAACTTTTTTGGAGTACCTTTTGAGTTAAAAAATATGAACATTCTAGTCCAAACTTTTTTGGAGTACCTTTTGAGTTCAAAAAGATGAACATTTTACGAATCATTAGCATTGGAATTTTATATAAGTCGGCTATTATGAAACCTCATTAAAACCTTCTTGCACCAATAGGGTAGGAAAGAGTGTGCCATTGATACTTACATAAAATAGTAAAGAAAATATTTACATATTTATACGTTTACTCGAAGTAAATTGTGAGGTGCTCAATGTTCCAAAGGTGGGGAAGATCTCTTCCTTATTTATCTTTTAATCTGTACATCCCCGACTTTATCTTTTTGGTTACCATGTATGGACCTTCCCAATTTGGAGCTAACTTTCCCAACATATTTTCTTTTGTATGAAGGAAGAATTTCCTTAAAATTTGTCCCCAACTTTGAACTCTCTTCATCTGACTTTTGATGTGTATCGACTCATTAAAGTCTGGGTAGTGTAAAGAGTTTAATTGCGCCCTTCTTCTATTTTCTTCTATAGGTCCTACTTGGTACGCTTTTCTCTATCATTTTCTTCCTCGGAGTATTCGCTTAACCTGTATGATGGGAACATTGTTTCAGTATGGTACCACTACATCCATTCCAAAAACTAGTGCAAAGGGGGACTCGTGCGTAGCAGTCCGAGGAGTTGTCCTGTAAGCCCATAGAACTTCTTGTAGGTAATCCGGCCATTTTCCAACCTTACCCTCCTGATTCTTCCTCAGCCCATCTAAGATTGTCCGATTAGTTACTTCGACCTGGCCATTTTATTGAGGCTGGAAAGGTGTTGAGAAGCATTGTTGTATTCCTTTAAATGCACAAAAAGCTTTTATCCCATTGTTATCGAATTGTGGTCCATTATCCATTGTAATTTTCCTTGGTACACCAAAGCGACAACAGATGTTGGAAATGATAAACCTGATCATATCCTTCGCTTTTGTTCCTACTATCGGGTTAGCCTTTACCCACTTGGAGAATTAATCTATGACAACAATGATCGTTTGACGACCTCCTAAAGCCATCGAGAGTGGTCTGGCTAGATCAATACCCCATCGGTCGAATGGCAAAGACTATGATATTGTTTCGAGGGGCACACCGGGTGTATGGATCGAGTTATCAAATATTTGGCAAGTGTCACATTTCTGTACTAAATCATTCGAATCCGAAGAGATGGTCGGCTAATAATAACCAACCAGGAGAACTCTTCGTATCAATGTTTTGTAACCGCAGTGTGCTGACCTTTCCCCATAATGCAGATTTGAAAGTATCAATTACGACTTATCCTTCGCTAAGCAACAAAGTAAAGGTCGACTAAAGGATTTCTTATACAATACGTCTCCGAGTACCACACACCCATATGCCTTGAATCATATTCTTTTAGCCATTACTTTATCAATTGGTAATATATCGCGGACTAAGAACTCTTGTATCTCACTTCGCCAATCTTTCACTATAACTGTAGAATTTTAGAAGGCCTCGACACCTCCTTCAACCGATTCGATTAACAATTGATGGATTATCCTGGAGGGCTATCCATGGGTACTCCTCCGAGTAAGATTTTTTAGCCAAAGAATCAGCCACTGAATTCCCAGCCCTATGAACATGTTCGAATCTGAAATCCTTGAAACTCAAGGTTAAGGGCTTCAACACCCCCATGTATTATACTAAATGATCTTTTCTCGCCTCTGACCGCCCAGAAGCATGGTTCATTAGAAGTTGTGAATCACTTATCAACCTGACTCTTTTGGCTCCATAAAGTTTTGCAAGTCTTAAGCCAGCAAAAGCTGCTTCGTACTCTGCTTCATTGTTTGATGCTTTAAACCCGAGTTAGATAGCTTGATACATAACAATTCCTTTCGGGGATGTCAATTGTACTCTTGCAACACATCCGGATGAGCTTGATCCTCCATCAATTCGGACTACCCACTCTGGGCCAGATCTTCTTTATCAATATCCATTTCATTCCGATTGGAGTGGAAATCGACTAAGAAGTCAGCTAATGCTTGTGCTTTGATAACAGTTCGTGGTTCAAATTCAATATCAAATTCTCCAAGCTCTACCAACCACTTTTTCATTCTTCCCGATACAGTCGGCCTTTGTAGCATGTTCTTCAACGGCAAAGATGTTCGTACCACAATTGAATGAGCCTCAAAGTAAGGCCTCATTTTCCGCGCAGATGTTACCAATGCAATTGACAATTTTTCTATCTTAAGGTACCGCTTCTATGCATCTAGAAGACTCTTACTTACATAATAAACTGAATTTAGGATGTTTGTCTCCTCTCTGATCAAGATCGCGCTTACCGCGAAATCTGACACTGCCAAATAAATGAACAACTTCTTCCCCGGATTTGGCTATGTCAGGATTTCTGGGGAGGAAATGTATTCTTTAATATGGTTAAAAGCATCCGAACATTCTTGAGTCCAATCGAAACAATTTTATTTTCTCAATACTTGGAAGAAAGGGGCGCATTTATCTGAGGACCTCGATATAAATCTATTTGACGCTGCCAATCTTCAAGTCAGGATTTGTACCTCTTTAATTGTTCTTGGTGGGTCCATAGTAAATAGAGCATTTAGTTGTACCGGATTGGCTTCAATACCCTGTTTGCTGACTATGTAATCTAAAAAGATTCCGGATCTTACCCCTAACATGCACTTCTCTGGGTTCAATTTCAGTTAAATGATTCTCGTCTTTGAGGCTCTTCACTAGCATATCATCGATGCAGGCTTCAACATTTCTGCCAATTTGACCCTCAAAAGCTTTGTTCACTAAGTGTAGATATGTTACTCCTCAACATTTTTTAATCCGAATGTCATCACCTTGTAATAGTGCAGACCCCTTCCGGTAATAAAAGTTGTGCTCTCTTAGTCCTTTGGGTCCATCTGGATTTGATTGTACCCAACATAGGCATCCATAAAGGATAACAAATGATTTTCGGACGTCGAGTCGAGCAACTGCTCTATTCTAGGATTAGGGTAAGGATCTTTAGGACAAGCTCTGTTCAAATCGGTAAAGTCCATACACAGTTGCCATTTTCCATTTTTCTTCTTTACTAAGATTAGGTTAGCAATCCACAAAGGATACTATGACTCGCGTATGTGGTCTATTTTTTTCAAATGGTCCACCTCTGCCATTATCGCTTTAGCTTTTTCTTGAGAAAATGATCTTCTCTTCTGTATGATCGGACGAACATTGCTCCATATTGCTAGCCTGTGACAGATTAAATCTGCTGGAACCCTTATAACATTTTATGTACACCAAGAAAACAAGTGTAAATTGGTAGAAATAAATTTGAGTAAACTTTCTTTCACCCCTTGGGATAACCTTGTACCAATCTTGAGACTTTTACCGGGACAAAAAACATGATCCTCAAAACTATCATCAGGGACCATGAACCCGGGGGCCTCTATCAGATCATCAACAGGATCAGAATCTGCTGGAGGCCCCACTGATTGCTATTCTTTTTTAGCTTCGACCCTCTTCAACTGCTTAGGGGCCAATACAGCTTGGTAACATTCTGACGTGTTCCTCATGGGAAGAACACACTTTCAAGATCACAACGGGCCAGTAGACGCGGAATATGAACGGGATGGTCGGACGAATGATCAGACACGAATGAAATGAATGAACGCGGATAGTGAAAAGTGAGGTGGTGGTTGATGGAATGGCTATATCACCAAGGAAATAGATCGCCTTGGCAAAACCACCAGAAACCAAACGGATATGACGCATCGATTGATCCAGGGATTTCGTAAATGGGCAATTGAATATGACACACCAAGGGAATACACAACAGAAATGATCGAAAAGTTGAGAGAAAACTCAAGAGAAAATTTATCAGAAATTCGATGACTAAAACATAAGGATATAAGGACATCTAGGAGAACCTGAACATGTTTAACATGATCTTTTTTACTCCGGTTATAGATTAAAGTGTCATCAAAGTATACCACAACATAATGTCCAATAAAATTCCTAAGTATATGGTTCATTAAGACCAAACGACATAACGACCACTCATAAAAATCATGCTTAGTTTTTAAAGCGGTTTTCCACTCATCACCTTCCTTCATCCGCATTTGGTGATAACCACTTCTTAAATCAATTTTAGAAAATATGCATGCACCATACAATTCATCCAGCATGTCATCTAGCATATGAATGGGGTACCTATATTTTACCGTAATATTGTTGATTGCACAGCAATCAACACACATACTCCATTTACCGTCCTTTTTAGAACAAGGAGAAGTGACACGGCACAAAGGCTTAGGATTTCGCGGATATGGCCCTTGCGTAAGAGTTCCTCCACTTGTCTTTGAATCTCATTGGTCTCTACGAGATTGGTCCGGTACACAGAACGGTTTGGCAAAGAGGATCTAGGAACAACGTCAATCTGATGCTCTATCCCGCAGATTGGTGGAAGACCGTCCGGACACTCTTCAGGAAACACATCCTGATACTTCTGCAAAACATGAATCAGAATGCTCAGAATCTCTGGCTTAAGATTAGATGAAGCAAGATAATATTCCTTAAAAACGAGCATAAGTATTGGTTTCTTACACGCTAGACTCCGAGTGATGTCATTACCTTTGAGAAAAAAATTGGACTTACCCTTTAGAATGTTGACCTTACCGTTTGTAACCTTCTCTTGCCAAAGGTAGAGCTAGTCCAAATAGACTTCATGAGAGGTCATAGGAACCAGAGTAGTCTTTTATCTGTTGAAGAAGAAGGAATGCCGATTTGTAAATCCATCATGGACGACCCGACGGTCAGATTGCCACGGACATCCAAGGAGTACTTATCCAGCGTCCATTGGAAAAATGTCGCATAAGACCTCGTCCTTGTACTGGCATATCCCCAGATGAACTCTTACTTGATGCGTGACACGCAAATCCCTTGAATCATTTAACCACTGAAAAAGATACGGTTTTGGATGCTTGAATTCTTTTAAACGAGGTTTCCTGACCATAGAATCGCTAGCTATGTTAGTGCAACTACCGCCATTAATAATCAAGCTACAAACCTTGCCTTGAATTAGACATCTAGAATGAAAGATATTCTCCCTTTTCTCAGTGTTGTCAGTTCTGGATTGGACGGTCAAGGTTCGCAAGGACACTAAGAGTTGTACGAAAACTGGCGCTTTAAGCCATCTTGGACTTCCGATTCTGAACACGGTTCCTCTTCATGTTCGTCCTCGGATTGGACATCGCCATTCTTTATCACGATCATGACTTTTTTATTAGAGCACTCGTTGGCGTAGTGTCCAAGCACTTGACACTTAAAACATTTGATGTCCCGCGTGCGGTTGGGATGTTCCACAACTTCCCTTTTGTCAAATCAGGGTGCAACTGGTTCGGCTCTGGACGTGGAAGGTTTGAAATCAACCGGTTTGGAAGGTTTGAAATCCCTTTAAAAAGGAGACTTGTGAGGCACGTTTTCTACACCAAAAGAAGATCGCACATTAGTTTTTCTTTTTAGTTGATTCTTAATAAGTAAGGCCTTATGAATAATCTCATCAAGCTCGACGTAGTGCTGCATCTCCAAGCGATCTTGTATGTCCCGGTTGAGATCACACAAGAAGCGCGACATGGTAGCCTCGCAGTCTTCAATCATACTCGCCCGGATCAGAAGCATCTCCATCTCATTGAAGTATTCATCAAGACTTCGGTTTCCTTATTGAAGATGTCTAAGCTTCTGGTGCAAGTCATGGTGAAAATGATTGGGTACAAAACGCCTCCTCATGGTCATATTCATTTCGTTCCAAGTTTCAATCGGCCTTTCTCCATTGCACCTTCTAGAAGTAACTAGCTGACCTCACCAACTGAGAGCATAGTCATAAAACTCTATTACAGCCACATTAACTTTGTTAATCTTAGAGTAATATTGACAATTAAACACTAATTCAATCTTTTGCTCCCAATCTAGATAGGTAGTCGGATCGTTGTTGGCATGAAAGGGTGGGATCTTCAGTCGTAGGTTTTGTATGTTGTCCGGCTGATAAGGTGGTGATCTTGGCTCACGGTATTGTCTTTGCCGACCCTGGATGCTTCAGTCCGATCCACCGGTTTGGTAAAATTAGGCCGCGGCTTCATCTCCTATGAAAGATCTTCGGCCAAGACTTCCTCTAGATGAGGCATTGTCACGCAGTGGAGGCAATTGTTCTATGACACACCTTGTTTGCTCAGGGAAGAGCACATGCTGGCGCGGGTTCTGCCTTCAGGTAAGCATTGATGGATCTCCTCACGAATACCATCTCTTAGTTTGATAGGAATGGTTTGGAATTGTTCCTCTATGGTTTGGTTGAGGCGTGTGGTGAGAGCATCTAACATGCGTTTATAGCGCGTCTCCTCAGATTCATCCTCAGTACCTGCCATAGGAAGAGACTAAAAGGCCAGTCAAAAGTCCAAAGAAGTCAAACGGTTACAAAGAAAACTATGAGGAATGGAAAAGACACAAAGGAACCGTTCCACAAACAAGGAATCCAAACGATTTTTCAGATCAAACAAGATATTTAGAACGAGAGATGAACAGACACAAATCGCCAAGAACAATCCTAACCAGATCAAGTGAATGAACAAAAAAATAAAAAAATAAATAAAATAAAGACAAGGGACGAGAAATCGGCCTGTTGGAGCTCTGATAACACTTGACTTGTTCCTCACGAGAAGAACAATCTTCCAAGATCACAAGGGGCCAGTAAACATGGAATATGAACGGGATGGTCAGCCGAATGATCGAACACGAATGAAATGAATGAAAGCAGATAGTGAGAAGTGAGGTGGTGGTTGATGGATTGGCTATATCACCAAGGAAATGGATCGCATTGGCAAAACCACCTGAAACCAAACGGATATGACGCACCGGTTGATCCAGGGATTTCGTGAATAGGAAATTGGATACAACACACCAAGGGAATTCACGAGAGAAATGAATAAAAATTTGAGAGAAAATTCAAAAGAAATTTTATCAGAAATTCGATGACTAAATCATAAGGACATAAGAAGTTTAAATAGGCAAGCACACGAGCCAGCCCAAGAGTCACGCGCATTGCATGAATATCACAAGCCACCATTCATGAATGAAGACTAAAAATTAATACAAAAATTAAAACAACTCTTGACCATAAATTCAAAACGACAAGGATGAAAATGGGCCAGCCCAAATGCACAAAAAATCGTCCAGAAACTCCAATGGATCGCGCCAAAAAATGCCAAAGAAATTCAAGTTCACGGGCCTTAAAAATTCGATCTTGTAAGAGTCCATCCAAGCCCCATTGAAAACCCTTGAGAGAAAAACCCATTGGGACAAAACCTCTCATGGGAAAAGGGAACAAAGAAGAACCCATATCCTAAAATATTAAAGACCAAGATGAAAATCAAATGGACTTAGAAGAGAAAATGAGACTTAACCAAAAATGAGTTAACTTGTTCTTGGATGGCTTTAGACTTTGATCGAGTCATAAGCCCACTTGGAACGGTCCAAGAGCCCTGGTCCAAGGCGCGGGCCATCGAGCGCGTTATCGGGTCAAGTTCAGTAGCCGGGCCAGAAGGGTTGTCCTGGACGTTCGGCTGTATTACCTGGACGTTCGGTTGAATTTTCCAAACGTGTTGACTTTCCCGAACGTTTGGCTGGTCGAGGGCCCGACTTGGCACGTCTGACGAGTTGTTGAATGGCACAGCCAAAACCTCAGATTCCGGTTCTTTGGTCCTCAGGAACAAGCGGTCAGTCTCGATTTCTTCATGGTCGTCTGGTTCAAGCTGGATCACATCACATTCCCTTGCCATCTTTTTTATGCTTCTTACCGTTCTCACATTGCTACCTACCACATACTTCAAACATTAATGAACAGTAGACGGCACAACGTGCATCTTGGACAACCAAGATCTTCTGAATATAGCGTTGTATGATGTGGGAGCATCCACCACAACAAACAGTACTGTGACTATCTTCTTGAATGTCCCTCGGCCCAACTCCACTATTCCTTCAAACTCTCTGACTACATTAGTTGTTGCTCCACTAAATCCCACTATCGTCCGGTCAGACCGAAAGGTTGTTGGTGGGTTTTTTATCTGGATTTAAGTTGACAATAACATTAAGTAAGCTGAGCTATCAGTATCAATCAAAAGAATTCTTATCTCATTTCCTGCTATCTCTGCTTTGATTACTACTTCATCCTCATATGGACCAGCTACGTCTCTCATGTCATCATATTCGAAGCAAAAAATCAGGGATGGATTTATGTACAAGTGTGATGAAACACCTGCTTCTAACTGTGCTCCCCAGACTAACAATGTGCCTTTTCCGAGAGTAGTTTGATATTCCTGCCATTGTGTCTCCAACAAAAATGGTTAGTGTTTCAAAGAATGTGCATAGTTCACTAACATTTCCTCTAGTAATTGGCTCTTCAACCATGTTTATATTGTCTCTACTCGGCTTTGGATCTATATACTCTGTAGTGATATCAAATGCATCAACGAATTCTTCGTCGACTGACTCAGATATCATCATGGTACCCTCTTGTTTATGTGCAACTTCTTGTTTAGGAAACACCGCAGAATTATTTTTCACAAAATCAATTAACTTTCTATTCTCGAAATACCGGACTTCTTTCTTTAATGCCACACAATCTTTCGTATCGTGCATGATATCTTCATGAAATTGATAATATTTATTCTTCCTATGCTCCCTTGGGGTCTGCAACGGGAAAGGCTTACGAAAGTGTACATTTGCACGTGCTTTCTCAAAAATGGTTGATACACACTTAATTAACTCAAATAGTGAACAGGTCAGACCCATCTGTTGCACATGGGTCGTACGTACTGTTGAGATGCCTTTCCTTGATGGTGCATATTGTTGATTATATACTATCCGTTGAGGAGTTTGACTTGTTGTTTGAACTGGTGCTTGAGTTTGGACGATTTTTGTTGGCTGTAATACTTGTGGTCGGACATGCATCGGAGGTGCACTAGCTCTAATCAAGGTCGGATCCCGATAGAATTGAGACATTGATTCTATCTCCAACCCTCTAGTTTCTTCAACTAGAATCCGCTTCTTTATCTGATCCAACAATGCACCAAATATCATGGGATGCGTCTTCATGTCATTATCTTTCATTACCCTTGGAAGCAAACCCATTTGGAAAGCTGCCAATGCCACCTTATCTTCACAAAAATCCATATACGTCTTGGCTTGAATAAAATGTTTAGTGTACTATTTTAAGCTTTTCCCAACTTTTTTTCTGCAGTAAATTATGGTATCCCCATTCGCATGGAATTTCTTGCTACCAACGGAATGCTGTCAAAACATACTCCAAAACATATCAAATTTTTTAATACATCCCTAAGGTAAAATATTATACCACTGGGATGCAGCGTTCTTGAAGGTTTGGGAGAATGACCTACACAATAGCTTATCATCATCATCATAATTGATCATAAAGTTCTTGAACTGCTCAATGTGATTATCTGGATCTTGAGTCCCATCGAACGTTTCCAACTTAGAAATATCAATCCACTTGGGCAGATGTCTGGATAAGATTTCCAGAGGGTGGAGATGACCTCCAATTATGTCCGACTTTGTAAGCACTCCCCCGAACCTTCATTAACTGTCATATATAACATTTCTTTGGTCGGAAAAGTACATTAATTACTAACTCAGTAATCTTGATTGTAACTGTCAGATTGAAGCTGCCTCTGCGGAGTTACACGTTCCAGTCGGACATTCTCTGTTTTGTCGGGCTCCTCGGAATACAGTTTTCTTTTCCCATGATCACATTTCTTCCTTGACTCATTCCTTCTGAGACTGGTTTGATGAGAGTTCTTACATATCTTTGAATCTCTTTGCTTCTGATCTACTTTGTACCTGGCATCTGTGTCCGATGATGAAAATTAATTTGAGCTAAGAGAAGTATACTCACTAGATTCCGATGGTTCATATTTTTGTTCCGATCTAGCTCGCCTTTTGAAAGACTAATGACTTTTCATCCGACGCCTTTCTTCAGGTTGAATGACATCTTGAATCTGATCGACTACGACTCTCTCTCGTCGGACTTCAGACCTAACTTTTCTAGAGCTTATTACCGCCTCTTTCTCCGTCTTTAGCCTTTCGATATCTTCCAACAATTCTTTACGCTGACAACCAAGACAGATTCTTCTAGAAGCTCTTCTGCGTATCGATTTGGGTCATTTTCTTTGTTTGTGGCTTGTTCTTCCATCTGATGGTCACTAAATTCAGCACCAATCAGATCTTTTGTCAGATTCATCTCAGTCTCACCAAAAATTTATGTCTCCATTTTTTATATTGTTTTTAAGGTTTTAGAACGTTAATTCAGGATACCACTCAGGTTCCCACAGACAATGCCACTTATGAGCGCATAATATTCTTAGGTGAGTTCATAAGAGGAAATATTTGTAGAAAAATGCTTTTCTAAGAAATGTTTTTATAAGGTGAAAGTAATTATAAGATTAATATTTTTGTAGAGAGAGAAAGGGTTAAAATAAATAAGTGTAGCAATAATTGACTAATCATTGGCCATTTTCCCAAAAAAAGGAATGTCTTTTATATAGTACATGAGGTAGGTAATAAAATTACTAAATTACCACTATTAAAATGGATTTCTCACCCCCACTATTCTAATGTTTGCAGACAAGTTCGTGGGGTATATCATATAACCCCTTTATTTCTTATGTTTCCTTTACTTTGGTCATTAATCACAAAATACATAAATTTAGGCATTGTATTTTGTATAATTAACCTTGTGGTTATCTATATTTTTCTCCCTTTATCATGTACAAAGTAGCTTCCATGAACGAAATCGATTCTAATATCTATAACAGTTATAAACAAACACGTGGACTCCCATGTATTGGTAGATTTGTTAAACTAGCTTGTAGAGATATATGGTATATAAAATATTAATATCGAGTGACTATAACTAATCCGATGTGGGGAAATGATCCAATAACGGTTTCACGAATGAATCTTGAACCAATTTAACCTTCGTAGTATGTCATCTAGAGTATCGATTGAACCATAAAATTACAACAATACATCACGGTTTCCATCTAATTTCGAGATAAAATTGTATCTTACTAATTCCCAATTATCTCATTTACTATATATCGCTCTCGAAACGGTCCGATATCCGCAGTGTCCCTGTGGAGTAAAGTATACCAAGCTACTGATATAAGGATGTATAAAGGTTGGGTTGTATTCCTGATACATAATTAACTTTCCATTGTTAGTATATTTTTTGGCAAACCTCATTTCGTTTTTACGGTAGGAGGTTTATGTATTACAAATAAAAACACTTTTGAGGTAGTCGTGCTACCTAACATGTTTATTGGTGTGCTAGCACTCGTGCTTTGATCAATGGAATATTCATACAATATATGGTCCCGTTTAATCCATCGATCCAGATCAACTTTTGGCTTACCTTTAGGTAACAACGGGTTCTTTAGAATCTACAATATGACTGGTTTTGGATTTAGGATCTACATAACCCAATTACTAATATGATCTTGATGTTCAGGGGTGTAACCATGTATGGAATTATCTATGATGGATAGTTTTTTTAATATAACATCTTCATGCGTAATGACATCTCTTTGAAAGATATATAGTATTATCCAAAAAATATCCAAATCATCCTTAGGAATGTATTTACATTCTCCTTCGATTACAGTTATTCACATGCACAAGGTAACCCATGTGTTTTCCTAAGGACATATCCACATGGTATCTGATATTCGCCTATTTTTCTAGCACGTCTAATATCACGGGACATTTCTTATAGGCCCACGTGAGATACATAATTAAATAATTGCGAGTTCAATGTATTTCTAGTACCAACTACAATACAAAAATTACTTCGCTCGAAAGATTAAAAAATTAACTAATGTTGGTTAGGTAAGAGCTTGTGAACTTTGTTCCAATTTTTTTTTAAAATTTCATTAGTTAGTACCAAAGAATATGTTTAGGACCGCGTGAACAGTCTCGTATCTTAGAAAATAAACTATTTTTACAACATTGAATTTTTTGATAAAAATGATAATATGTATAAAGAAGTTTGGGCTATGATTGGTTGTACAATTGCCATAATATTTGATCTTGTTGGTTCAATGATTAATAAATTGGTAGCAATATTTTGATATCCATGATGACATAACATATTCTACACATTTTGGGTAACCGGCGAACAATTTACACAATGATGTTAGACTTCGATCATAAGCTTATACTGTGTTTGCATCGACAACAAAGTTATAAAACTCCAAAAATTGCTTCGAAGTATCGCGAGACGTCAACTTTCTAATCGTTCCAAGAACGTAATTCTTTATATGAAACTTCCAAAGAAACTTCATTACATCTGGAAATATATCTTCAATAGCTAGCATCAATGTTAACTTCTGATCTTTCAAAATGACGCTTATACACACACATATTATCCATAATCACACCTCGTAGAATACTAAAAGCCTACCTATAGTTCGTTTTCTTCTCCTGACTCATAAACACATAAGAAATGCTAAATATAAGTGATCTCAAAGTTAATCCAATAATATCGAGCAATGATATTTTAAATCGAGTTGTTTTGTGTGTACAGTTCATGATAAGTACATGCGAGAATGTATACAACAAGTCAATACTTATATGATCCACAAAAAATAAGGTGATCACGTCTGATGTATCACTTGTCATGTGCCACATGTAGTATTTTTGTTTCCTCAATTTCGCCAAAAAATATTACATTTGTGATTACCTTGATCAACATCACGATGTTTTTTTACAATAACTATATATCATACGCATGTTGGAAATATTTTTCGGGTTATGCATCTCCAAACCGATATATATTTCCATAGAACGCAAAAAAAGAAAATACAAACTACAGACTAGTGCTCTGCATTCGACTTGAGTCTACAAGTTTGTGAATTAACCGAACATATTTTTTGTGTTTATATTTTCCATTTTAAACGGTTAATCTCCATTTTTAAGCTAGTAGATCAACCGAATGCCCTTTTAATAAGAATGGACACTTGCATTTTTTGGTTGTATATATTCTTTTCTTCAAATTATACAGTTTAGCTTTTGATACATAAACATTGAGCCTCTCACATCGGTAGGTTATCCTAGGAATTTTTCCCATTTTACCGGAGTCGTATAGGATAGAAATGATGATGAATCATGTTATTTTACCTTTTAAATAAACCCATATATTCATTTCTCGTTTGTAAAAATGTGTGTGTCATCAATCATCATAAATTATAGTTCCCCAGATTCCTATAATATATAAATATACACTAAATCAAGACAATAATTTCTAAATCACACCAAGTGATCAACAAACATAAACTAAATCGTACAACCATACTGATTTTTTTATAGTATGTCGCATACACACTTGCCATGAACAAACCCCTTAAGTTGCATGAGTATTTGCGCTGAACCTATCCTAAATTGCACAAATCTTTGCAATAATTGTAACCATAATCACATGTTGGGTGTAAAAATATTACGGTTCATCACGCATATTGCGCAATTATGTTTGCAGGCACACAAGTCCGAATACCTCTATTGCAGTTGCTTTATTTTCATCTATAAAAAATTTCGATGAGCACCCTAATTTTTTGTCTTTCATATTTTTTTAATATCTGGGAGTATTAAGTTTGATATTTTAGGTTAGATTAAGTTAGATAATGTTATGGGTTTTAGAAAGGTTTTGATTTTTTGGCTGAGTGATATTTTTGTAATATGTTAGGGTAGCTAGGGTAAATTCGGTTTCCCAAGTTTGAGTTTGAAAATAAGTTGAGTAAGATGAGAGATCCAACAAAAAAAAGTCAAGATTTAGTCGTGCCCTTATTTTTTTGTTGATACGTTGTTTGGATTTAGGATGACAAGATGATTATTAGTCAAATTGTTGTTGTAGATTGGGTATTTAAGTCATCTGTAAAACAAGTTTAATAGACATTTACTGTATTAATAGATCAAACAAATCATAAATCGTACAACATTCATAATAAATGTAGCTTATCAGATTTTTTAAACGAGAAAACTACCCATAAATACCTTCTCAAGTATGTCACTACCTTCTAATACCTAAAAAAGATAATACCAATTGGTACCGGCCATACTAAGTGGACAAAAATACCCATGGAGGTATAAATAGACTCATTTAGGTTGGAGTGATGTTTTGCACCTTTTAGCCAGACTTTGGGTCTAATATTTCCCTCCCAAAAGCATAAGCCAAATTTAAACAATAAACCCTCGATTCAAACCCCGTTACCCATCTTAGGAGATGAATCGTTTTGGTTTCCTAGCGAACAAGATTCAGTATTGTTATACCTCTGGAAAGCGCTAAACAACTTCAGTGGCTGGAAATTGTTGACCGAAGACTGCCTATCAGACCCGATTTCACTGTTCTTTGTTCAAAACTCATATACAGGTACGTCTTTTGATTTTGTAAAATTAATGTATCATATTAAAGCCTTATATAATCCGGTTGAGGTATTTTTAGGCTCTGTTATTGTTGATAAAGTTTTTATTAAGTTGGGGTATGAACAGATTAGAAGTCGTATCGTCGAGAATATTCTATTTATGTTTTGGTTATGTTATATGTTTCCTTGTATTTGTTTGTGTTATCGTAGTTGGTAGATTATTAGCACAACCGTATCGAGTCTTGTTCTGCATTTGTTGTCATGATTCTCTATTGAAGTGTGATTGTTTGGGTTTTACTGCATTCTAGTGGTTAATGGTTTATCTAGTTGTGTTTACATGCATGTGTTTCTATAGGCTCAATCGCATCTTGTTCAACTGTACATAATATATCTCATATCTTGTTTAACTGGACTGATGTGTACATATAGGTTGGTGTTTCTTTCACCCTATAATCACACCTTTGTAAGAACTAGTAATTCGCACCAGTGATTTACTAGTTATTAGTTTAGCCTTTTATTGTAATGAAACAACCCACTCCTTTCACTTTGTTGGTTCTAGTAAATCGCAACTATGATAGCACTTCGTTTAGGTACATATATGTGCATCTCTAAACTGGACTTTGTTAGTTGTAGTGAATTGGAACTGTGATTTAGCAGTTATTTGTTTAGCTGTATATTGTAATGAAACAGTCAACTACTCTGCACTTTGTTTGTTCTGTTAAATCACAGCAGTGATTGCACTTTGTTTATGTAGATATACGTGCATGCCTAAATTGCACTTTGTTAAATCTAGTAAATCACAGTTGCAATTGAGTAGTTATTTTTTGAAATTTATGCTGTAATGAAACAATCAATCATTTTGGTTGCAGGTGAAATGACAGCCAAATAATTTTTTTACGGGTCAGGTTTAGTTAGCATCTTAAACCTACTGAAGAGAAATATCATTACGGCTGAACACATTGAGGCGACGAAAGAAAATCTGTTCGATACGCAATGAATATTTGCCCATGAAGAAGTATTATAAACTGATAGAGGAGATTGTGAAGACGTATTCTATAAAGCACAAGGCTTTTAGAATAGGTTCAAAGTTGGTGAAACTAACTACAAAAGATGTGAAAGTCATATTTTGGATTAAACACGACACAAAAGAAATGCCTATGAACAAAGCAGGAGCCTTCATAGGTCGATTCACAGATGGGGTTGAGAATAATTTTTAAGTTGCTGCATAAATACTTCTTGAGTCCACGGGCTAGAAAAGCGGACCGACAAATCCAAAATCTGTATCTAACGCAATGATCAAGGTAAGTGAAATGATCAAGGTAACACAATGATCAAGGTATCGATAAGACAATAAGGGATGGTGGGGAAGATGCCGCGAAGGATGTTGCGCGGCTGTTGATTTTGTTCATATGCACAACCCTGTTATACTCAGTATCCAGCGATATAACGTGTTGGATATTGGTATTTTACGTAGAAAACATGTTGAAAATGAATAACTACGATTGGTCCGGAGCAATCGTTAAGAAGCTCGGCTGGTCACTGAAAAATGGATAAAAAAGATGAACTCGATCGAGTTATTGGTTGCGTTGCGGTTTTATTTGTGAGTATGATACCCCACATTGATATGTAAGTATACATAAGTTATGGTTAATATGATTACTATTGTTTTTTTGCAGCCCTTCATCATGGAGCACACTAATTTAAAGGCTGATATGGCCAGGTTGGGTATGATACCTGGATGCTATAAATGGCGGGGGCTGGAGTGCAAGCCAACAACGAAGAGAATGATTAAAATGTTGGACAAGTTGCGCGATAATGAGGTTAAATGTATATGTTATTATTGCTTAATATTTGTAGTCATGACGTTAGGTAATGTGACCTAGTCAGTGGTAGTTGTAGTGTAAAAGGTTGCATGAAACACATGTAGTAGGAAAGGTAAATCGCAAGAACTGTAGGTTAAGTAAAACACGTGGTTATTTTTATTATGTAAATCGCAAGAGCTGTAGGGTAAGTAAAAGGCATGGTTATTTTTATTATATAAATCACGTACTAATTTTAACCATTAGAAGCGCAGGTAATATACTGCAAACAAATCACATGATGAGCATTTTTTGAATTTGAAGGTTATGGCGAGCGAGGTCTTGTTTACTGAGGCTGAAGAAGTTGCCTTTGGATGTACTACTGATGGTGGAAGATCCAAAGAGTTAAGGGTGTCAGTAGACCGGATATCTAACAAAAGGAAAAAAATCATTGGCCCAAAGAACAACAAAAAGGATAAAGAGAATTAGACAAACTCTAACACCAAGACAATCATCCACACCAGATTATGGGGGCACTGCAGATGACTACGAATTACCATTCCGGGTTGCTTGGAACGACAGAAGAGTACTCTGAAAAAAGAGGAGCTAAAATGAAGGATATCTTATAGTGGGGATAGGACAACAAGAACGAGTTCCAGTCTCTGAACAAAGGCGACGATAGTTTACAAGGGGAGTGTTACTTCCTTTCTCATGCAATGAGTGGAATAAAATAGGAAAAAGAGCAGTATTATATACAGGTACTTAGTCGATAGTAAATATCTGAAGGTATCGGTAGCATGAAAGCAAAGACAAGTAAGTAATGTTTAAGTTTGTCTTTTTAAGAACATGATTTTCAAATAAGTTATAATATTATGCATGTTGCTTTTGTCACATATTCAAGATCTCTAAAGAGAGTTAGCTGCTCTGACTTATAAGATGGAAGATCAAGAGAAAATGAATGAAGTTGATAAGGGAGCGGTTGAGAAGGCTTGTGCACTGCCATTCTGTTATGTAGACAAAAATAGTGGATAAGGTAGCCAAAATAGTGGATTAGGTACCCAAAACTATTATATATGTTTCACGGAAACATAAATTCAAAATTAAAGACTATGAAGTCGATGAAGATAAGATAGAAGGCGACACAGCAGGATGATATTTTGCTGATAATGATGTAGAGGTGTCTACGTTGGTGGACCCAACAGAAAAGACAGATGATGCAGAAAATACAGATTTTAAGGTAGTTGAAGATGCACCATAGGATGAAGCTGACGATGTAAGGGTGGAACCTAGCGAGAAAGTTGGAAATGAATATTTTTGTTATATTTTGGTATTGATGGTGTTAAGCTGGTGTTGGCAGAGAGTTCATTAGTTGTACATGGTCAACACGATTTAGATAAAAGCTTACATGAAGAAATTTTGGAGAAGTAAAAGAGTATGTCAGTAGTGCCGGTTGAAAAGTCTGTGGATGCAACCACGCAGGAAGCAGAAATGGTGCATCCCGAGATAATGGCAGAAGTGAAAGTTGAACAATCGGTTGAGGGTGAGGCACTTGAGAAGCATGATCGGATAGTAGAGCAAGAAAAATGAGAGGGGAATACATAAGTGGGTCCGGTACATGAAAGGGAAACAATTGATTCATCAAATGAAGGTAAAGATGAGGTATTTCCGGAAACAAAATCTCCCACTGCAGAGGTACAAAATGGCAATGAGGTAGATGGTGGAATCATTGTACCACCAGTAGAGAGAGATACTACACTAGATATACAGCATAGAAATGATGCTGATACAACGGAGGTGGCGCCACAAAAGGTAGTGGGGGCTGAAGAAGGTAATATAAATGAGACAAACAATAGGCTTTGAACAGTAACTCGTCCCTGGACTATCGCATTTGGTGACAGATAGTCCCTGGACTTTCAAAAGTCTGTTCGTAGTCCTTGGACTATCCAGTTTGGATAAAATTAATCTCCTTGCATGTGTGTTGACTATCAATTTTTGTGACAGATAGTCCCTCAACTATTCATTTTCGATATATTTAGTCATTTGACTTTCTATTTTTGATAAAGTTAGTCCCTTTAATAAACATGCGTATGGGACTAACTTTATCCAAACTGGATAGTCCAGGGACTACCAACGGACTTTTGAAAGTCCAGGGACTATATGTCACCAAAATGGATAGTCCCGGGACTATCAACGGACTTTTAAAAATCCAAGGACTATCTGTCACCAAAGTCGATAGTCCAGGGACCAGTTACTGTTCAAAGCCCAAACAAGACCACACACATAGCCTAACTGGGTCGTGCAGGGCGTGATTCTCTAGATGGATCCTGTTTAAGAAGTCATTTCCCGTGAGGTTTTGAGATGTTGGTGTGTTAAATTCTCAGATGTTATTTTTGGTTTATTTTGGATTTATTAAGGTAGTCATGGCGTGGTTGCTATAAACAAACATGATTTTTTTTAAAGTTCAAATGATAATACAAAATATATATTACTTGTAAATCACGCTTTTTTTGTTACAAATCACACGACTTATTTAGGTTGACTAAAATCACACGACTATTGTGTCTTAACCAATGAATTGGATGTAATGACCTAGGCTACTTCCTTAGTTGTTTTGGGCACATGAAAATCGCACAAGTTATTTAAGTTGCCTAAAATAGTTGATAGCTAATAAACCAGCAAACATATGTTTATAATGAAGTCATAATCGCAATGTTAATAGGATATGCGACTCACGTGATCTAATAAATGAATGTAATTAGTTTGCAGAAAATAAGTAAATTACTAAATCGTATGATTTAATGTGCAAGATATGTATTGGAAAACCACCAGCAGAAGATGAAAGCCAACAACTACCTATATAACAACATAAAAAAGAAAATTAATACTTGGTGAAGACCGAACATGTATCAAAAATAAAAGACGCACATAACCTGTCAGAAGAGGCACAACCAAGAACGGAAGCGCAACGGATCACAAAGGAAGAAGTACTAAGCCGGACATATAAAGCAGAAGAAGTCTAACCAGTAGCTCAAGAGGAAGCGGCAAACGAAGAACTTGTGGTCTTTAAGACTGATTTAGCCACCCAAGGAATAACAACATCATACGCTGATTCAATGGAAGAATCAATATGTTTTGATCTACCATTCTTAGATGATAATTTCTTACTATGTACACAATTTGTTTTTGACAAATTTGATAAGGTTGAGGCTAATACAATTGTGCAACGGAGTGGATGTAAAAATGCTGGATTGCACGCAGTTAAAAATGCGGTAGAGGAAACTGCATCAATCGTAAGTGGATGTTTAATTAGTAAACCTATAAGAAATGCAGTCAGGTGGTTATAATGTGATCCCGAGTTGTATATGTTACAAATAGTAGCGGATGAGTATCCCAATTGGAATTTAATTAGTCAAACACAACTGGGAGAGGAAGATGTTAATTACCAAGGTTGGGAACGTGAAACAACAACAACACAATTAGTAGCAGTGACTGAATACCACAAGGTTCTTCAAATTTAAAGAGAATAAGATCGAGAAGGTCCAGAATTATTGTATTTACCACAGTTAAATTTCTCATACAGGCGTAACGTTAGTGTGAGTGAGGTAAAGACACTACCATATGAAGAAGATCTTGACTTCAAGGTAAATTATACAATTTGAAATAAGTAACAATTCATTTAGAGGTAGGTTTTCCGTAGCGTAGCATGCTCAATTATACTATATTATCGCATGTTTGTTATAAAATTATCTTTAGTTTTAAGCCACCACCTGTACTTTGGTAGATCATTGATGCCTAGAGATATAAGTTGCTTAAAGAAACCAATTAGAAAGTATCTTTCAAAGGTTTTGATAACAAGTACACTTGTAAATACAACGCTATTCAAATTTCCGGGATTGCGACGGTGAGTTCAGTTTATTTAAATAGTCCTTCTTAATTGCACGATGCTTAATTTAATGTCCCTACATAATACAGAAAAACTGACCGCGAAAGGAGATATGTCACACATTGTTGACGAATTATTCTAGAAAATGAGGTCGGACACGTATATCGCGTTCGTTCCGGTGTGCCATATAAGCGAGGACATTATGAACTGATGAGTCCGAATTCTGCATGTTCCCCGGACAAGGACAGATCGGTCCAAGGCCTCCGGACCGGACAGATCACTTCGAACACTTAGCCCATAGGACTGTTCGAACTATGACAAAAGTACTAAAAAACCTAAACACTACTTGACTAAGCTACTTGCTCTCCTACTTAGAGCTCATGGGTCTTTGAACATGACCCGGGTCCATTAAACATGACCCAAAAGCCCATAAGGGCCCAAACATTAGGGTATAAATACCCAACCACCTGCATTAAGTGTGGGTAATGAGAATTAACTGCAACCAGCCAGCTTAATTATCTCTCTACTCTATACACTAAATATATAACACCCACATACTACTATTAAACACCAAACAAATTAAAGTATATAACATCATCAATGTAAGTGCAATCGTAAAAATCGCATTATGTTAAGTAACTAAAAACGCACTGTACAACTAAAATCGCGTTTTGTTAACTAGCTTTAACAGAATCTGGCTAGTTAATTTAGTAAGTTATAACTGGCAATCGCACCACCAGTACAGTCATGCAAATTGAAAACTTTAGTTGCATAACAACAATTCTAGTTGGATGAAACATAATATGATTTATAGTTTAAATCATGTGCAAGTGTTATCTATAAAATAAGTTTCTTACATTCAAAACGACACTGGCAAACGACTGTTCGAAAAAGGCTATGAATCACAAAGTATGATGCGTTTGAGTTACATAAAAATTGTTGTGTTTTGGAATTAAGTTTCCAGTTACATGTATATTAATGTTCTAAAAAATCGCATGCTCACGATCTACATTGCTTAGGAATCAAAAAGTCAAGTTGGGACATCACACGTCCTCCGGTTATGTCCAGATTTAAAACAACGACCGCACCGCAATTGGCTGGTTGTTATTTCTCCTCTAGATGGTATTTGTTTTTTCTTTGGCCTTACATCTCGTCTTTTAATGTTGGGAGGGAGAATCTCCGGCTCGGAAAAATCATCAGGGGATGATCTTTCACCGAAATTGGTTCAAGTCGTTATGCTAAAAGAATAATTCGATCTGTAATTTCTAACCGTGAAGAATGACCCTATCAAGGTCACATGATCTACGTTAATCGATGTTATTGTTGCTAATGCATGAGGACATGGAAAACACTTTTGCTGCCATGCACCACAAGAACATTTGAAATCAAACATGTTAACAACCATAACAGGTTCTGAAAAAACTTCAAAAAACGATTTGGAAGACTTACGTACTATCCACGTTCAGCCACTTACAACATTTTCCTTAAACTTATTGTCATACTCGGGGAATAAAGTAGTGTTCAAGCTAAACCTCTCTGAAAAAAATTGTGAAATTTGTTTCATAATCAAGACTCTTATTTTGTCCACCAATACGGAAATGGGTAGATTGCATAGTTTTTTTTATTTGTACATTAAAGGATTCGACCGCGGATGCTGCCATTGCACCATTTTGTTTTCCATTTAATGAAAGACTGAGCATACTTTTCCGGAGGTAAATTTTTTACAAAGTTTTTAATTCTACTAATCTTGACTTAAAAATTGCGAAAGTCTATCATAAAAAGGTCTACTGTGGGGAGAATAAGCACATCGGTTAAACATACATAGTATAGACTTCTTATACTCTCGGTTAGTAGGTTCTAGAGCACTCCTTGCGTTCTGAATAAGATGAAATATAGTACACATGATAGCTATTTGGTTAAACAACATAAACATCATTAATAATACCAAAATGACGGTCGAAAATTAATGTTATATGAGGGTTCAACAAATAATGTTTCAGACTCTCCATAAACCATAGCCAGTTGTCAGAATCTTTGCTACCAGCAATACTAAAAGCGACGAGGAAAATACCTGAAATATAAAGAGTGTAATTAACTTTAATCCCCATTCTTGTAAACTACAATCGCAAGAATAACGTACGTATAAATCGCATGATATGGTTGTGAAAGTATAACATTTTTAGCATGGTTTAAAAGTACCCGTAAATCGCACCTTAAAACTAACCAGTAAGGCATGCGTAATATGAGCGGTAAATTATGTGATTATTAACAAATAAAATGAAGGTTATATTTTCCCGCACTAATCGCAAACATGGAAACACATAACTCCCACGATAAGAAACAATATGTTGTAGTTACCGTTGTTGCCATCCTTTGCAACCGCAGATAGCAAAACACCCCCATGCTTACCGTTAGATGGGTTCCGTCCACATACAATAGTGGTCGACATGAATGAATACCTTGAAGGCAGGAGCAGAATGCTATAAAATAACGCCTGAAAAGGTTCCTAGCATGTAATTCCAAATGGAAGTTAGTACTAATATCACGACTCTATAATCATTTAAAGTAACCATTTAGAAAATTAAAAGAACTATTATCATCTGTGAATACTTTCCTCTTTTCCTTCTCTAAAGCATTCCACGAGAGACAGTAGAACATGTCTAAACCGTAGTCTTGTTTAACTGATGATTGTATATTTTTCACCTTTACCGAATGACATGTTCTAATCGAATCATGCATTTCATCCGCAATCAAATCAGATGTCAAATGCCTACTTTTTATTTTGGAGAAAATGGGGCTGCATGTATGTCGTTCAACAAACCACTTTATTTTGATTAAACAGGTGCTAGAATCAATAGATGCATAAAGTCTCCATTTACATCCACTAAACTCTTTTCTGACACAGTAAGAAATGATCTTACTAAATATATTATGCATATACTTGAAAGTAAATCCATGCTCTAATGCATATCGACACAAACTTATGCTAGGATTTTTACGCTTCTCTACCGACCCTTTATCAACTAGATGTTATTGTATAACAAAACTAACACTTTTCAAACGCTCTACATCAAAATATACCACATGAGTAGGTAATAGTATAATTACCTCTAACCAACTTATCTCATCTTCTTTCAACGTAATCTTGAAGAGTTTGAAAGTTTTCAAATTCTGTCAAAAGAACTATTGCAGTCTGGTGGCCAAATTTAAAAATACACACTTTTGGTTTAGATATATATTACCCTACAGCGTAAACAATTCGGGTTTGGAAACAATCAGATGTATTAGGAAATTTTATATTGAAATCGCATGATCTGTTAGTATTAATTGAATTATTAATGTAATATCTTGTCTAGGAAGTTTATGTTAAAATCGTGAGTCCTAGATACAGAAGAATCGTGAACAGGATAACACCTAACTAGCATGATCATAGCCATAAGTATAAAAATGCATTATCTACCACATGGGTAAAATGGTGGGAGCACATTATACCAAAATCGCATGGTCATGACTATGAAAATCCATAATATCAACTACTAATCTAGTATTGTCATAAATCACATGCCTACATGCCACTATAGGTAAAGCGCATGGTCACAAATATACACCAAACTCTCAAAGTAGGTGCAGTAATTAGTTTTCCTTAAACAATTCGAAAAGAGCATCCTCTCTAACAACAAACATATCCGCAATCTGAAAAAGTGAAACCTATATACTGGCTTATACAAAGTAAACCAAAACAACAGTAGCTATAAATTGAATTAAATACACATAACACCCTATTTATAACTAAGAAATCAACATGGAAACATGAAATCTTACAGGTACGATGCCCTGTTTGGAAAAAACATAAAACGTGTCAGAAGTAGAGACTACCCATACTAAAACATGTTAGAAGAAACATAAAACATGTCAGAAGAAGACACTATACCACGCTCCTTGGGATAGATATGATCGTCGAGCCCCTGAGATAATTCGAGCATGTTTGAATATCAATTCTCGAACCTTAAGATGAACCTCAACAACCTGCTATATTTTATATACCTCAAGAATGGAATCAACCACAACAAATAGTCAATCTAAACCTCTAGATTTCTCTGACCATTGGGCCAATGTCAGGGCTTCAGACAACATGTTCCTTACTTTATCACTATTCCATATGCTCTTTATGGACCTTATCCTCACTTCAATCCTCCATATCAGGACATATAAATGTTGAAATATTTGAATCAATACCCAAGATAGAACGATGATGTTGAGGTTTTATCCTCTAATTATAGGTATACCATAGTAAGATCACCCTTACCTCCTGATATATTGGTCGAGGAGTTGCCGCTAAATTTTAAACAATATAAAAAGGACAAGTATGATGGCTTGAGAGATCTAACATGGTTCAACTAGTTGCCTATAAGCTTGATAAAAATCTTAGATTCTTTATTGGACCCTATTTAGGGACCAATTTATTGGATGCAAGAAGATCAATGGTGATGAGGATTTCATCATGCAGTTCAAGTAAGAGCCCAATGAGAGTTTCTGAGATTAAAATCGATACTTTGTTAAAATAAAGGACGACCTAGATGACTGTCAAAAGTTATATTTTTCCTTTTGCTTGTTTAAAAAAGGGTATCCTATTCGGTTTGTTAGTTGAAAATAAAATTAAGTAGAACTCTTTGTTTTTGAGTGTTTTTTGCTCAAGTTGAAGCGTAAATTAAGGTGTAGAAAACAATAAAGCTGAAGTTGGTGTCGAACCCACAACTTCGGCATGTACCCCATCAGTAGACCCTCACTTGAATCTCTATCATGGTAGTTTATCAAGAACCATCTATACAGCAACATTCACAATATCCTCTAACTACCCATCAACCTAGACTACCACAACTGCAAGCTCTGATCAAGTCAAGGAAAAACAAAATTGTTCTAGATCAGCCATAACAACAAGTAGGGGCCAAAATGACTGCATGAATGAGTGAATTCTTCATGAAAGCACTCAGTAAATTTCACAATACACATACAACAAAAAACACGAAAGCATCACAATTTTGACATATAAACTAAAACAATGTTTAATAATATATTTATCATACATAAAACATACCTTGAAACTCTAATAAGACACATATAGGAAATGATATTAAATCATACATGGATGAGTTTTAGAAAATGTAATGTTAGTCTTACTCAGTCGACTTAATTAAGAAACATTTCATATCGACCGACTTTCCTCATTCGATTGCTTAATTTTATATTCACAAATGGAATTTTTTTATTCATGATCAACTATGCAAAACATTAACCTTATTTTGGGTAATCAATGATTAGAATATGACCAACCATGTATCAAAACACCAAAATAATCAAGTCAGCTAAGGAATATTTTTGCAATATATTGGATTTTTAACCATTTATTGAAGTTCAAAAAAATCTTAAGGCATGTCAATAGCATTAAAGAAACACAAAAAAATAAGACATTCAAAAATATAATAGACAAAATTATCCACACCAACAAATTTGATCATAATCTATCGCATGAGGCTAAATAGTCCAACTATGCCTATGTTACCATGTGTAACAACATGAAAAACTTCGCAATCATAAATCTTGTTACAGTATGCTGCATCAAACTAAATTGTCTGGTCGTGATTCTGTTCCCGTGCACCACAATAATCAAACTGTAAAAATTATAAACATATGTCGACTGATTCTTGATAAGGGAATGATCAGACGGGTCGTTATAAATGCATGAATTAGAAATTGACCTCGTACTATGTTATAAGTAAGTATCACATCTATTCATTGATACATTACTGAATCTACTTGTAATTGGACCTTATGTACCATAATCCTACCATAAATAGACAACTCATTCACTAGGATAATGCTGAAAATTAATATTATATTCCTTAAATAATGACTTTCTATATCTCGATACCTTTTCGAGAATCCTTTCGTAATCTTTGTTATGTTTTGGTTAGTTTGAACCCTTTCTAAGTGTCCTAATAGACTTGATAATCATCGATGATTCTGTACGTAGGAAGAGACTCGTACTAAGATAATATCTTTCCAAAACCTATAGTAGAAAGTCACTAACTACTATATTATTTTCAAATTATTGAAAAACCTAATGTAATAAGGATTTCTGTGAAATTGAGTGTCGAGCTTATTCTATCATACCTCACTCTAAGTAAATCTAGAAGTGGAATGTCGAGATGACATTATCGAGGTAGCAAGGCTTCATTTTCAAGTTAACACTATATTATCGAGACCTTCAAGGCTAAGTTCCAAGGATCAATTTATTCTATGTCGATCAAGAACCATTGGATGTTCAGGATATGGTATCATATTCGCTTCAAAAATACCAAGTTGAATGTTTTGAGGGAACCCGTAGAAAATGCTACATATTTTGTAACCATCGACACTCTTCAAGTAATATTTCATTTAATCTAGGTTGGGATTCTGAGTATTTGATTTCTAAACATCATCAACAATCTCACTCTAAGAATAAGGGTAAAACAAGAGATCAGCCTCATAAAGACATCCTTTATACCCGAAGGTCGGTTGCAAAATACCATCAGGATTCGGCCTCAGAAGAGCTGCCTCGGGTTTGACCTTCAGGAGTGACTTAATTAACAACATATCCAAAATCATCATCAATCATGCCTCAACTCATGTAACCCCATCTACTCCCCATGCGTCATCATTTCCAACCAGTTAAACCAACTTTATAAAAGTCTCGTCATGTTCGTATTTGGGGGAGACCCTAATGTTTTGACAATATTATCTGAACCATTATTTTCAATATATCTATCACTCAAATCCTCACTACCTAAGCCCTAATCAGCCTTACCAAAATATGTATTAGGGTTCAACTCGGTATCTAGTGTAAAATGAAACCGTTGAGAGCTATTCTTACCTTTAGTGGTTTAGTTTGGTCAGGTTTCCTATGACAGCTGAAATATAAGATAGGAAACTGCCCCATAAGTTTGATCAAGACAAGATGGATAAGTATCCCGACCATCATATTAAGCAATTTAGGAATATGATGCTGAGCTTGAGAGGTGACGATTATTTACTCTACATATCATTTTTTATGACTTTAAAAAAGTGCTTATAACTTGTTCAATGAACTACTATTGGGTTTAATATGAAGCTTTAAGGTATTATCGCCAATATTCAGAGACTATTTTGCGGTGAGTAAGGTCATCAAGATATATGAATAATATATAGTATATTGTAAGTAAGATTAAAATAAAAGCCCCATAGATTACCCCTGCTATTTTTGTGAAAACAAAGAATAAACTTGATCATGCGGTTGTGCCATGTGCTTCCTTCAGACAATGGATTTTGTCGGGTCTTTTAGCATAATAAGTTATGAAAAAGAAACATATATAAATGGGAAAGTTTTCACCAAGAGGATAGGCTGGCCGAAATAATTGGTGAGGTTAGATTGAAAATCACATTGAGCATTGAGCACCTCAAAACCTTGATAGCATGTAAAATAATTTCACTGAGCCGACATAAAGAATACGTACAAGCTATTAGAAGGTCAGTTATTACATGTAATAAAAACCATTACCCATGATTACACCTAAAAATAGAGAAATTCTAATTAGTTATGCAACTACCATAATGATGACAATATTTATACTCAAGATTGAAAGGTATTAATAAGGGAAATCTAAATCCTCATTGAAAATAGAAAGTTGATTGAATTGTTTATACGAATGGTTCCAAAGGTTTATAGGATATTAAGCCCGATCATAAGCCTGAAACTAGAAAGCTCGAGTCCCTGGTAACCCAACCTAAGGAATAACAAGATATGATCATTCATGATTTTCTAGAAATTTTAGCCAAACCCCAAGAATAGGGTTATTTAGACATCGATGCAGATCGAGATACATTTATGACTATTACATATAATGTGGAACCACTAATAACTCTAAGAAGATAAATGCATATGAACTTGAGTATCAGTACCATGGGAATAATTTGGCTCACCTTCATCGAGCTCCTTACCTGTCGATTATATTTATTGATGACAATCTCCAAAAATGGTGGAGGAATAGTATAATAATGTTATTTTGATCATCATTAGTATCGCCAATATCGAGGTGAGAAATGTTTTAATTGATAATGAAAGCTCATGTCATATAATCTTCAAAAGTATACTTGAAAAAATGAAGAAGTCGTCGACTTACTGAAAATCTGATAAGACCATGATAAGTTTCACGTGCGAAGATTCCAAGCTCATAGGTAAGTTAAAAGCCAACGTCTATATTGATAAAGGGTGTTACAAGATAACTTCAAACGCTTTGTTTATACTGGTTGATACCTCTACTATTTATAATATCATTTTACGTTATTTATGGCTTCATGAAATACATGTGATCAGTTCTCTTGTACATAATATCTCCATTGTATTATGAATGCTAAGACAAGGGTTGTAAAAAGAGATTAAAATACTTTTGGGGAATGTCATGCAACCTTCATCGCCTTAAAAAATAAATAAAAATCAGAAAGAATCTCACACAATGCTGAGGGTCTCGATGGCCATCGCAGGCTTTAAGCTTGATAATTCCCAGCAAGAATACAAATTTGTTAAAACTTGCCGACGAAAAAAGCTGAAATATCGATACCATCCTTACAGCTAGTTTCCAGACTTTGTTGTTTTCTTTTTATTTTATAGTTTAGATATGTTTGCTTGAAAACTTGAGGATGTAACATGAGTATTTTTACTTATTATAATTCATAAGATATTGGTTAACCCGAATTCTGGACCTATTATATAGATGATGATATCTTTCTCCATTGAAAAAGTAGAGATTATGGCAGTTGAGGTAGACCGACAATCTAAGGTCGGAAATATATGTGAGTCTATATATCTATTTTGACGGAAGATATATAAGAAATGGCATATATGTGTGGCTTTTACAGATTTGAATAAAGTATGTATTAAATATCTATCCCTATTGTCGATGATAACAGATTTAAGAAATAAACTTCTACCATTTATGGATGTGTACTTGCGTTACAATAAGATATAAATGCACCAAATAGATCAACAATGAACAAATTTTGTCACCAACCAAGGTTTTTATTGTTATAGGGTCATGTCATTCGGATTAAAAAACATAGTTACAACCTATTAGAGTATTGTTAACAAATATTTAACAAGTCATATATGTTGAAACATAGAAGTGTGCATTGATGACATGCTACTGAGAGACAGATCAATCTCAACTAGCAGCCTTAGCATTCATGCACCCTCCTAGGTCTATTAAGGAACTTCATATACTAGTTTGGAAGTTGGCATCTTTGAACAGATTCATTTAATGATTTTCATATAAATATTCTTTTGTTTTCAAGTGTTGAAAAACGCCTATAATTTCCAATGAACCGAATAATATGAATATGTTTTTTACAAGATTAAGGAACATTTGTCGTTTCCCGAGTGTCTATCAAAACCTCATCAAGGTAAAAATAATTTATATATACCTACCAATATCGAATTATGGTTGTTAGTTTTATGCTCATAATAGAGGTGGAGACCTGCATGAGAGCTATAAACTATGTGAGCAAGAGTTTCTACATGTGAATACTAGGTGTATTCAGTTCAAAAACTAGTTGTAGCCTTAGTAATGATGGCAAGGAAGATAAAAACTTATTTCCAAAGTTACTTCATTATCATCATTTTCCCCTCAAAACTTTATTACATAGACTGAATGTCACGGGGAACCTAACTCGCTAGTTAGTAGAGCTAGGCAATACGATATATCCTTTCAGCCGATAAATGTTATAAAAGACCAAACTTTAGCTGATTTTCTAACTGAATTTCATTATGAAAGACCTTTACCTAGTTAAGAGCATTTACCATCAACTTGTACTATTCAACACATATATAAAGGTCGATTTCCTTAGGTTCTATAGACTATGCATCAAATCGTACGATTCAGTTTCCAAGCGACTAATAACAAATTTGAATATGAATAAATGATATCGGGACTACAATGGGCTTGGATATGTGGTATAAAAAGTGTAAAGTTTCTCAAAGATTCACAATTGGTAACAAATCAGGACCTCATACATACGAAGGTTAAAAAAGACAACATCATGCAGTATTTGAAAGTACTTAAGAGTCGAGAATTTCTTGACTAGTGCTCTAGATTCCTCGATATATACAGTCAGTGCCTTATGAGCCATTCTGCAAGAGCAACCATCTATAACCAATGAACTCAAATCATCTCGCAGTAAGACAATCGAAGTATGTGCTATGAATACATAAATAGTATGGCATGGTCAAATCTGACACTACATACTGAACAGGTATTCTCGAGTAATAAGGTTGAAGCTCGTAACATAAAGCAAAAGTAAAAAACGTATGTGCTACTATGAGGGACCATGTATCGAAAAGGTTTCTCCAAACCCCTACTGATATGCCTATAACCAATGTAGCCCTAATATATTTTGATTAAATTGTACGATATGATAAGCTAAGTAATATGAAAAAAAGCCCTTATGACATGATACGATTGGATGACCCTTATGATCGATGTTAGTGTGATATTTGCCAACATAATTCACATACCGAGCGGTACCATTTAAGACGATATTCAACACTCCATCGTTCAAGATGATATCGAACACTCTATTGTTTGACCGCTGAGGTTTGGATTTGGTTGGGTCTCTTCCCATGATCTTGGGGGATCGACAATACATACTTGTATAGATCGACTAATTTTTGAAATAAATAGAAGATGAGCATTTAAAAAGGGTCAGGTCCAATGAGGTACTTAAATTATTGGAAAATAATATTTGTTGCATGTTGGGAATGCCAAATATAATTAATAATAACAATGGTACCGAGTTCCAAAATGCCAAAGTCGATTATTTTTATCAAAAGCAATGCATACAACAATATTTTTCAACATCTTTTCACTTCCAGGAAAATGACTAAGTCGAAGTCACTAACAAAAGTATAATTGATGGTTTGAAAATAATATTAGAGAAGGCATTGACCAAGTGGCCAAAATTATCGTAGGATGTTCTTTGGGCTTATCGAACTATACCTTAGGCAACTACTTGAGAAACTTATTTTGCATTAGTTTACGATATATACGAAATATTTCCACCAAACATAGTGCTCTCTTCTAATAATGTAACCAACTACACGGAGGATTGCAATATCAAGGGTAAAATAGTCAAATTGGACACTAGAGAAGAGAAACAAACCATGTAGCATTAAAGAGTCCAACATTAGCAAACATTAATAAGAAGGAGGTATACAAGTTAGGTGATGAGCAAGGCAGACCATTACCACATCCTTAAAAAATAGAGCACTTGAAGCTCTATTTAACTTGAAAGAAGTAAGACTATATTTATACGAATATTTGTAAATATTTGAATCATTGTTTGGTATGCTCTTTCTTATTTTGGTTTGATAAGGTTTTAATGAGACACCTATCTAACCAAACATTTAAAAAATAAAAATATATGGGTTGAATGGATAAATAGGTATAATAATGTTTATTTAAGTCACATGAGTCGTATAGTTGGCCCTGTCTGCAAGAAATATAAATGATATGAAGGGCTCATGAGAGGTCGATAGTAAAACACTTCTTGTATAAGTCTTGCTGAAAGCTCGATTAAAAGCTGCTCTTGGGCAGCCAAATACAATGACATAATAGACTATAAAAGTATCCAAAGGTTAAATGAAAAGTAAGTATTTAAGGTACGACAACCCGTTGTGGCGAAGAACAGTCTCGCCATGGCAGAAGCTTGAAGCTTCTGCCATGGCGTTCGAACAGCCCAAAAACCCACATTTTCTACTGATCTGGCCTAACTAAACCTAACTAAACCTAAGTAACCTATCTAACAACAACGAAATGAACTTATAATAATTTTTCGATTCCGAATCGAAGATTTTGCTCGCCGGTGTCGATCCGGTTTAGATGGGTGCCGGTGGGTGTGGAAGAGTGACCGGTTTAGGGGTAGGTTTCGGATATGGGAGAGACGGTAGTTTAGGGTGTGTTGATGGGTAGAGAGAGAATAGGCTAGGTGAGTTTTCTCTTACTTTTGTTTTCTTTTACTTTAGTTTTACTTTAAGTTAGTTTAGGTTTAATTTAAGTTAGATTTAAATTTTAGGTTTAGATCTGTTTTAATTTAATTTAGTTTATGTTATTTTTAATTTTTAGTTATAATTATAGTTATAATTTTTATAATTTTTTTAGAGAGGAGGTAGAGCAAAGTTAGAGAATTTGAGTTTTTTTGAAATTATGATAACTTCGCGGAGTAAATTTGACTATTTATACGATTTCGTAAAGATAAAATCGTCAAACAAAATAACTTCACGGAATAGTTTAAAAAAAAAATTATAAGCGACTTCGCGGAGTAATTTTGACCTTTTTTTAGCCATTCCCATAAAAGAAATTATCCATTTAAGAGCTATAAATATTTAATATTATATGTTTTAAAATGGTAAAAGAAATTCACCGTTTTTTAAATTTATTTTAGTCCGTGTGTGAGAAGGTTTTTACTAGTCTGAACTTTTTGATTAGAAGTTTTAAACAAGATTGAGATATTTTAATAATTGCATATAATAACCAGTGGGTTATGCCACTAACTCTTGCAAGTTGCAAGTAGGATTGCTGCGCTATAGTTGACCCTGCTATCCCATGCTAGATTCTGTCATGACATGACCTTAATTGCCTTTTCTTTTCATTCTCTTTTAGGAGTATTATATTATAAGTCCAAATTACACGTTTCTAGATCTTATTTTGGGGCACCGCTAAACAAATAAACTTCAAAAGTAGGATAATATATTTAATATACGATCCGCTCAAGACTTATCGTTATATTTTTATTATAGATTTGGCCAAGTCAAGACTCTGATCCACGAATCAAGTAAAAGAAACTAAAACAAAGGTTTGTAAAAGTAAGAGATTGCCGATTGAATTAGACCTAAAACACGACGAAGCAGTATTAAATTTGTGAACTTGATACAAGTCAGATATGAAATGGAGTTAAATATAGTAAAAGAATGAATGACTTCAATTGAATACTTTACTTTGCCGCAAAGTATATGAATTCAGTGCATCAAAAACCAGTTGCAAGTTATGATGTTTTACTGATACAGACGTGTGAAGATAGGATAATGAAAATTTCGGATATTATAAAAATAAAATATCGGATAGATAGAGCTTCTTGTTTACCAAAAGAGCCAAAAATAAAAGAAAATTAAAGTATAATTGGCTGAGGGTTGGACAACGGAATATACAATTATACTTTTAATTTAATTGTTTTTCCTACAACTATTTAGATTATATTATCGTAAAATACCAAATGAAAACAGAAGGCTGAAATTGGAAATACATAAAAGTTATGGGTAAATCTGCTAAAAAATCAAATATTCTTTTCGAGACTGGTTATAAGTTTTTGACTTAGTTAGCAGCATACATAAACCATATGCACTATTTACGGACATTTTCATTTCGTATAAACAACGGTCGGCAAATACGGAAGCATTCTTTCGACCTTTCTACATTAAATACTGCGTATTTATTTTATATTCACCGGTATCACTATATCTTATAAGCATCGTAGTTTACTATTATAATGTTAATATCAACACGTAACCAATTTATTTTCGAGGTTTCTTCTATTTGTTTTGTATTTAATATACTAAGTATGATATTAACTATAAAATTTATATTAATAAATTGAATTTGGGCCAAAACTATTAATTTATTGAAAGATATATCGAATGTTTTTAGAGAAATATATCCATGTGAGTGTTTTAATTAAAAAATATTTAAATTTTAGTAATTTCTTTTGTAATTCTCTTTGCAACATTTCGGAAAAATTTAGGTTCATAAAATTCAGTGATTTTGACGAGTTTGTTGATTGCCATCGTGATTTGAAGAGAAAAGAAAAAAATGGAATTCGAATTTGTTCTCGGTTCCAATCTCTAATTTTGGTTTAGCGCACTATTTTTAATTCACACCAATTGAAATCTTAAATTTATTTTTTCAATTTTATGGTTAGATTCTCTTATTATAAATCCCACTTTTGAGCTATAAGTGCTAGCTTTTACATAAAAAAAATAGTTGAGACGATTATAGTAAAATAATATGGTGCACTACCGAATAAACTGCTTTTTACGACGAATATGTTTTTCCAGTTATAGCATAGTATGTTTTTAAACCATTTAACGAAAAACTGGTAAGTTTTTATAAGGGAGTTGCAACTAACGTAGTATTTGGTTGAATAATCTTTTCGGCAGTAACAGATTTACAATATTTTTTAAATTAAAATTTTGGATCAATTTTGAATTACGGTCTTTTTTTCCGGCCAAATATTTTACTAAAATTAAGAGCGCTATATTTTTCTCTTGTTTTTCACCAAATCTTTCTCTTGTTTTAAAACTTAGCCCAATTTATTATAACATTTCATTTCTCAACTCTTATTTCCTTCTTATTCTCTCTATTCTTTTTTGTATCAATTAGGATTTCTGATTCTTATATCTTTATCTGTCTTCATGCATTGCTATTCTCAAGAACTGTACAAAGCTGTGACAATCTTCATCTTTGTCATCTGTTTCTTTTTTACTCTTTTTCGAGAGATTTTTTTACGAAATTGTTCCGGTTCGGTTTGCTAAATCAAGTGTTAAGAAGCGAAAAGATGCTAAAAAAACAGCAACAACAACAAAACAACACCGACAACAGTATCCCTCAAGGTAACTTTTTTAAAGCAAAAATGATCATTAATACAAAATTAATAGTTTTACAAAAGTTATTCTCGAATTGAGAATAATAGGAAAAAAAATGACTGAATTACATTTCAGACCAATCCTAAATTGAGAAACCCTAATTGAGAGTCATTCTATTCCTCTTCACCTCAGCTTCTCTTCTTTTCCTTCAGAACCAAACCCACATAATCTAACGAATCCATAATTGAGAAACCCTAATTGATAGCCATCCTCTTCTCCACAACGTCTTTTCTTTTACTTTCAGATCCAAACCCACTTAATCAAACGAAATACGACTCGACTACTTTCTACCAACGAGTGATACAAGACTAACCAGGGTCAATGTAGCCTATTTCTATGCTTTCAAGGGTTATTATAGCAAAAAGATGAATCAGAACATTGTGAGGGGTTATAGATTGGCTCTTCTGCTCATTCAAAACTCATTTGGTGATCCATTCTGCAGCAATATTCTGGGTACGAGATATGTGACGAAGATTCATTGTTGGAAGAATCAAGCTACAACAAATTGTTACCATAGGGAGGGAGGCAATGTTGCCAGGAACAATGTTGTTTATAAGAGTCAGACAATCAAATTCAACCTCGACGTTGTGCCATCGATTCTTCCTACAAAAGATGAGGGCTTCCATTAAAGCTTTACATTCAAACTGAAGAGGACTAGGTTTTCCAAAAAGGAGCCCAAAGCCAGCCACAAAATTTCCTTGGTCGTTTCTGACCAGAAAGCCACCATTGGCTTTACCGGTGTAGCAACTGGCTCTATCTACATTGATTTTAAGTCTTCCAGCAGGAGGCACTAGCCATTTCAGGTATGTTGGCTTTCTTTTGATGTTATTTATAGAAAGACAACCTAGGGAAACACCTGCATTAGACACGCCAGACCAGTGTTTAGCTTTTAGAGTTTTATTGGAGTCAATACCTAAAATGATTCTGTTGATTCTGTCAATAGCACTCTTGAAGTCATCATGAGTGCTATTGAACTTACAGTTGTTTCGATTATACCATATTGTCCAATAAATGATTTGAAGGACAAGATGTGTAATGTGAAACTTACTGTTAGAGAACTAGAACCAGCAGTGAAGCATATGGCTAAGAGTCATGAAACGTCTGAGAGAAATCTTAAAAAGAACCCTATAGTAGTTCCATAAAGGCCAAGCAAAGTTGCAGTTGATGAAGAGATGATTTTTCTCTTCACAACTACAACAGAATTGACATTTAGAGACTGAGACAAAATGCCTTTTAGTGAGGATGTTATCAATTAGAGCAAATTTTAAACGAGTTTTCCAACATAAAAATGAGAATTTTTTTGGTATGAAATGGTTCCAAATCTTTTTAAAGAAAGTAAGTTTGTTATTTTTATGTCTGATTGAGTCCCAAGTTAATTTTGTGTTGAAAACATTATTTTTAGAAAGCTTTCACTCTATCTTATCCTCCTGATCATGAATGATCTTGATATTGTTAATGTGCTTGATTCTTTCATGAGACAGGAGGGTAAGATTACCCCAATTGTCATCTTTCAAAAATGTATTACCTTTAGCAGGGAGATGCCAATTATTAGGACCATGGTTATTGATAATAGGGGGCATGTCATGCCAAGCATCTCGCCAAAAATCAATTTCCCCTTTTCCAAGCTTCCAAAACACATTTTGGTCAGCCTGATCTTTAATAACGTGAAGTCTTTTCCAAACAATAGAGTCATAAACTTTGAAAGTAGCATTGATAGAGTGAGAGTCAAGGCTATAAGTTTGGTGCATTAGGTCAGCCCAAAGGGAAGCTCTTTTCCTAAACATGAACCACAACTTGTAAGAGAAAGTGAGTTGAATATCAGACAGTTGTTTGATATTCAATCCACCTTCCTCAAAAGCCCTACAAAGGTGACTCCAAGAAGCCCAGTGAATGGCTTTGTCATTGAATTTAGACCTCCAAAGAAATTTGTTAAAGCACAACTCAATTTTGCTAATGATAGAATTAGAGAGGAGACTATTCTGCATCCAGTAGTATACAATAGGATAAAGAAATTTTTTGATTAGGGACAGCCTGCCCCTAAAAGATAAATGTTTCATGTCCCAATCTTGAATTTTGTTATGGATTTTAGCAAGAAGAGTTAATAGTTCTTCCCTTTGTTGTTTGCAGCTATAGTGATGCCCAGATAAGTGAAGGGAGGGTGGTCAATGTTGAAGCCAGTAGATGATTTGGGTCTGGTGGTAGCAGCTTGAGTGCTCTTAAAAGAGGCAATAATTTTTGTCTTTTCTCTATTGATCATTTGACCTGAGGCTAACTGATATATTTCCAGCAGGTTGCGAAGGTTATCAACAGTCGATGGAGTGCTATTTGTAAAGATTATAATGTCATCAGCAAACGCAAGGCTAGGTAAGGTGAAACCTGTTTTTAAATAAAATTTCATACTGTTATTAGCCATGAAAAGATTAAAGAGGCCTCTTAGGAGAGCTTCCTGAGCTAGAATAAAAAGACTGGGAGACAATGGATCTCATTGTCTTAACCCATTCTTTTGAGGAAAATACCCAATGCTAGTGCCATTGATTATGATAAAGATCATGACCTTAGAGATCATATTAGAGATGAGGGTCACAAGCTTATCAGAGAACCCAAAATATTTCAAAGCATTGATAACAAAGGCATGAGACATTCTGTCAAATGCCTTTGACGTATCAAGTTGAATAATGATATTGCCTTTTGAAGGAATTCTGTTTATATTGTGAAGTATTTCTTTAATGATTAGAATGTTGTCATGGATAAACATGCCTTTGACAAAGGCACATTGACAATTAGAGATAATGATAGGTAAAATGTTAGAAATTCTGCTATTAATAAGACTAGAGATGAGCCTGTTAAAAATAGTACACGAGCTGATAGGTCTAAAGTTGTTCCATGAAATAGGATTGGGCCCTTTAGGGATAAGACATATCCCAGTGGAAAAAACACCACTGGGATGCTGTTACCCTTAAGATATTCATTAATAGCATTGTAGAGGTAGTACAAATTATATTCTAGCAAGTTTTAAGAAAAAAACAGTTGAAACCATCTGTGCCAGGGGCACTGTTATTTTTCATTGTGTTGACAATGTTCCACATTTCTTCCTTGGTAGTAGGCTTTATGATATCATTATTGTCCCTGTCATTTAGAAGCTTAGGAATATTGTTAAGAACAAAGTCTAAAATATCACTATCATTGCAAGTATAAGCATTATTAGAGAGGATTCCACTGAAGTAGGACTCAGCAGACCTAGCAATTTCATCCTGATTAGTAAGCCATACACCATTATCTTTAATACCATTAATAGAGTTCTTTTTTATCTTTTTAGAAACATAATTATGGTAGAGTTTAGTGTTACCATCACTTTCATTAAGCCAGGTGTTGCAACATTTCTGTCTCCAGTAGCTTTCTTCATTTTTGAGAGCTTGAATGAGTATGCTATTAGCCTTAGACAGGTTAGCCTTAGTCACACTATTATTTTCCTGCTGGTGAGTGATATCTTTGATGATAACCTCTTCAATAGCCTCCTTAACCTTGCTAAAAATGTTGCCAAAGTACTCGAGGTTCCAAACTTTGAGAAAAAATTTCAATCTCTTAAGCTTGAACCAGAAAATCATGTTGTTTTCACCATTACAATGCTTATTCTAATTCTCTTTTACACAATTTAGAAAGTCAGGGTTATCAGTCCAAGCATTAATAAACTTGAAGTAGCCTTTATTATAATTGTACGCATTGCTCTGAGCATTAGATAAAGTAATGAGAATGGGGGCATGGTCAGAACAAGTTCTGACCATGTGAAAAACCTGAATGTGATACATCGAAGAAACCATCTTTTGATTCATTAGAACCCTGTCTAATCTTTTCCAGATCTTGTTATTGCTCCAGGTATATCTGGAACCAGCAAACCCAGGATTTTCAAGGTTGCAGAATCTGATAAAGTCATTGAAGTCATCTGCATTGGATTCATCAAAGTTGGAACAACAGAGTTGGTCATAAGAGCAGGTGATAGTGTTGAAGTCTCCAGCTAGAACCAAAGTTTGTCTTCACATGAAAGGTTAGTCAGCTGGCTCCAAAGATCTTTACGCATTGCTCTTTTATTCTTAGCATAAACAGATGTAAGATAACAAGTAAAAGTAGATAAATTGACCTCCATATGGAGGAATTGATCATGATCAGTATTGACAATTAAGTTAACATCATCAGCCCAAAAGATCCAGACCTTATTAGAACAATTAGCCACATAATTATGAAAACCTATTGTCTTAGCAATCTTACCAATTTTATCATACCTAGCTATAGGCTCCTGAATAGCAATCACCCTGGCTTTATCATTTTGAATAATGTATTTTAGTCTAGACAAGGTAGGATTGTTGTTGACACCACGAGCATTCCAACTAACCATCTTTATCATTATCAGATAGATATTTTTTGTGAGATTTCTCTCTTTTAAGAAGAGAGTTGATAGATAACCTTTTAACATTTCTGTTTTTGTGTGCAGATTTTATTCGGCTGTTTATTCTAGTGTTGAAGTCTTGATTAGTGGAGATGGCCTTCAGAGAGACATTATAGCTTCCTATGTTGTCCATTTTAGGAGACGTAGAGTCAACATTCTGGCAGTCAGAGTTGTGATCCTGATCCAAGTCTTGAAGAGCACTAATGAGATCAAGATCATTTTTTGAAGCACTTTCTTCTTTGTTAGGGCTAGTTGGGTTAGTGTTGTAGGAATCATAGGGCTTGTCCTTGGTTGTAATAACAAATTTCAGTTTTCTTCTGTAGACTTTACTGAATAGTTGAACCTGATTAGCTTTTGGGATATGGGGATTTGATGAACTATATTGTAAAGAATCATTTTGAATTGAATCTTTAACTTATTTTCCAATTTCAGCGTTGATGACTTTGTTTTTTACTTCATTTTTAGTAGCATTCTTCTTACAATCATCTGCATTGTGTCCCAGGTGATAGCAACTGTGACAATATTTAGGCACATTTTTATAACTTACACCTATCCAGCATCCATCATTCTCGCCAAACCCGATCCACATCTTTCTTTTAAGTTTTCTGGACACTTCAATCTCTACTAGAGCAAAACAAGCATTAGTTTTGGCCCGGTGAGAGTCAGGAGGGTAAGATTGCCCTAATTGTCATCTTTCCAAAATGTATTACCTTTAGCAGGGAGATACCAATTATTAGGACCATGGTTATTGATAATAGGGGGCATGTCATGCCAATCATCTCGCCAAAAATCAATTTCCCCTTTACCAAGCTTCCAAAATACATTTTGGTCAGCCTGATCTTTAATAGCATGAAGTCTTTTCCAAACAATAGAGTCAGAAACTTTGCAAGTAGCATTGATAGAGTGAGAGTCAAGGCAATAAGTTTGGTGCATTAGGTCAGCCCAAAGGAAAGCTCTTTTCCTAAAATGAACCACAACTTGTAAGAGAAAGTGAGTTGAATATCAGACAGTTGTTTGATATTCAATCCACCTTCCTCAAAAGGCATGCAAAGGTGACTCCAAGAAGCCCAGTGAATGGCTTTGTCATTGAATTTAGACCTCCAAAGAAATTTGTTAAAGCACAGCTCAATTTTTCTAATGATAAAATTATGGAGGAAGCTATTCTGCATCCAGTAGTATACAATAGGATAAAGAACATTTTTAATTAGGGACAGTCTGCCCCCAAAAGATAAATTTTTTAATGTCCCAATCCTGAATTTTGTTATGGATTTTAGCAAGAAGAGTTAAGTAGTTCTTCCCTTTGTTGTTTGCAGCTATAGTGATGCCCAACTAAGTGAATTGAGGGTGGTCAATGTTGAAGCCAGTAGATGATTTGAGTCTGGTGGTATCAGTTTGAGTGCTCTTAAAAGAGGCAATAATTTTTGTCTTTTCTCTATTGATCATACCTGAGGCTAACTGATATCTTTCCAGCAGGTTGCAAAGGTTATCAACAGTCGAGGAAGTGCTATTTGTAAAGATTATAATGCCATCAGCAAACACAAGGCTAGGTAAGGTGAAACCTGCTTTTAAATAAAATTTCATATTGTTATTAGCCATGAAATGATTAAAGAGGCCTCTTAGGAGAGCTTCCTCAGCTAGAATGAAAAGACAGGGAGACAATGGATCTCCTTGTCTTAACCCATTCTTTTGAGGAAAATACCCAATGCTAGTGCCATTGATTAGGATAGAGATCATGACCTTAGATATCATATTAAATATGAGGGTCACAAGCTTATCAGAGAACCCAAAACATATCAAAACATTGATAACAAAGGCATGAGACATTCTGTCAAATGCCTTTGACATATCAAGCTGAATAATGATATTGCCTTTTGAAGGCATTCTGTTTATATTATGAAGCATTTCTTTAATGATTAGAATGTTGTCATGGATAAGCATGTCTTTGACAAAGGCACCTTGACAATTAGAGATAATGATAGGTAAAATGTTAAAAATTCTGCTATTAATAAGACTAGAGATCAGCCTGTTAAAAATAGTACACATGCTGATAGGTCTAAAGTTCTTCCATGAAATAGGATTGGGCCCTTTAGGGATAAGATATATCTCAGTGGCAAAAACACCAATGAGATGTTGTTACCCTTAAGATATTTATTAATACCATTGCAGAGGTAGTACAAATTATATTCCAGCAAGTTTTAAGAAAAAAACAGTTGAAACCATCTGTGCCAGGGGCAATGTTATTTTTCATTGTGTTGACAATGTTCCACATTTCTTCCTTGATAGTAGGCTTTAGGATATCATTATTGTCCCTGTCATTTAGAAGCTTAGGAATATTGTTAAGAACATAGTCTAAAATATCACTATCATTGCAAGTATAAGCATTATTAGAGAGGATTCCACTAAAGTAGGACTCACCAGACCTAACAATTTCATCCTGATTAGTAAGCCATAAACCATTATCTTTAATACCATTAATAGAGTTATTTTTTCTCTTTTTAGAAACATAATTATGGTAGAGTTTAGTGTTACCATCACTTTCATTAAGCCAGGTGTTGTAGAATTTCTGTCTCTAGTAGCTTTCTTCATTTTTGAGAGCTTGAACGAGCATGCTATTAGCCTTAGACAGGTTAGCCTTAGTCACACTATTATTTTCCTGCTGGTAAGTGATATCTTTGATGGTAACCTCTTCAATAGCCTCCTTAACCTTGCTGAAAATGTTGCCAAAGTACTTAAGGTTCCAAACTTTGAGAAAAAATTTCAATCTCTTAAGCTTGAACCAGAAAATCATGTTGTTTTCACCATTACAATTCTTATTCCAATTCTCCTTTACACAATTTAGAAAGTCAAGGTTATTAGTCCAAGAATTAATAAACTTGAACTAGCCTTTATTATAATTGTAAACATTTCTCTGAGCATTAGATAAAGTAATGAGAATGGGGGCATGGTCAGAACAAGTTCTGACCATGTGAAAAACCTGAATGTGATACATTGAAAAAACCATTTTTTGATTGATTAGAACCCTGTCTAATCTTTTCCAGATCTTGTTATTGCTCCAGGTATATCTAGAACCAGCAAACCCAGGATCTTCAAGGCGGCAGAATCTGATAAAGTCATTGAAATCGTCTGCATTGGATTCATCAAAGTTGGAACAGCAGAGTTGGTCATCAGAGCAGGTGATAGTGTTGAAGTCTCCAGCTAGAATCCAAGGTTTGTCTTCACATGAAAGGTTAGTCAGCTGGCTCCAAAGATCTTTACGCATTGCTCTTTTATTCTTAGCATAAACAGATGTAAGATAACAAGTAAAAGTAGATAAATTGACCTCCATATGGAGGAATTGATCATGGTCAGTATTGACAATTAAGTTAACATCATCAGCCCAAAAGATCCAGACCTTATTAGAACAATTAGCCACATAATTATGAAAACCTATTCTCTTAGCAATCTTATCAATTTTATCATACCTAGCCATAGGCTCCTGAATAGCAATCACCCTGGCTTTATCATTTTGAATAATGTATTTTAGTCTAGACAAGGTAGGATTGTTGTTGACACCACGAGCATTCCAACTAACCATCTTTATCATTATCAGATAGATATTTTTTGTGAGATTTCTCTCTTTTAAGAAGAGAGTTGATAGATAACCTTTTAACATTTCTGTTTTTGTGTGCAGATTTTATTCGGCTGTTTATTCTAGTGTTGAAGTCTTGATTAGTGGAGATGGCCTTCAGAGAGACATTATAGCTTCCTATGTTGTCCATTTTAGGAGACGTAGAGTCAACATTCTGGCAGTCAGAGTTGTGATCCTGATCCAAGTCTTGAAGAGCACTAATGAGATCAAGATCATTTTTTGAAGCACTTGCTTAGCAGATTTTATTCGGCTGTTTATTCTAGTGTTGAAGTCTTGATTAGTGGAGATGGCCTTCGGAGAGACATTATAGCTTCCTATGTTGTCCATTTTAGGAGAAGTAGAGTCAACATTCTGGCAGTCAGAGTTGTGATCCTGATCCAAGTCTTGAAGAGCACTAATGAGATCAAGATCATTTTTTGAAGCACTTGCTTAGCAGATTTTATTCGGCTGTTTATTCTAGTGTTGAAGTCTTGATTAGTGGAGATGGCCTTCGGAGAGACATTATAGCTTCCTATGTTGTCCATTTTAGGAGAAGTAGAGTCAACATTCTGGCAGTCAGAGTTGTGATCCTGATCCAAGTCTTGAAGAGCACTAATGAGATCAAGATCATTTTTTGAAGCACTTGCTTCTTTGTTAGGGCTAGTTGGGTTAATGTTGTAGGATTCATAGGGCTTGTCCTTGGTTGTAAAAACAGATTTCAGTTTTCTTCTGTAGACTTTACTGAATGGTTGAACCTGATTAGCTTTTGGGACATGGGGATTTGATGAACTATCTTGTAAAGAATCGGTTTGAATTGAATCTTTAACTTCTTTTCCAATTTCAGCATTGATGACTTTGTTTTTTACTTCATTTTTAGTAGCATTCTTCTTACAATCATCTGCATTGTGTCCCAGGTGATAGCAATTGTGACAATATTTAGGCACATTTTTGTAACTTACACCTATCAAGCATATGTCATTATCGCCAAACCCGATCCACATATTTCATTTAAGTTTTCTGGACACATCAATCTCTACTAGAGCAAAACAAGCATTAGTTTTGGCCCGGTGAGAGTCAGGAACAATGGTTTGGTGAACTGAGCCGAAAGAGGCTGCAAGATCTTTAATAATAGAACTATTGTATAGGAATTCCGGTACCATTTCAAATCTAACCCAAAGAAAAACTATAGGACATTCGACATTCTTGTTGTTATCAGGGCATCATTTCAAAATCCTCATAACTTTCCTATCTACATTCCAGATACTTTTGGACGAGAGTTTGCTTACATCTTCTTTTAAGCAGAATTCGATAATAATCTGTCTCGAATATAAAATAATGAAACTAAAGGATCCTTTGAATTTAAAAGAATCAAAAAAGGATTGAAAGACAGCTCGTTTCGGGATTACTTTTTGCTAAATTTGCCTATAAGTGTCGATTTTGATTGTTGCGTAATAAACATTTCCTTAGTAGATTTTGAGTAATGTATAACATTTTAATCTTCAGTATGCTTAATGAACTCAGGGGCATGTTCAGTAAGCTCGGAAACATTTTTCAATATTTCAGAAGATGATTTTTTGAGATTCTTTTTGTAATTATTATCATTGTTGGAGAGAAGTGCAGGGAACTCTTCCGGATTAAGAATGTCACTGGCCATTGATCGGATTCAATAGTGAGCGAAACACAGGGCCGAAAACAAAACCGACCACCGAGGAACTCTTCCAGATTAAGAATGTCACTGACCATTGATCGGATTCAATAGGGAGCAAAACAGAGGGCCGAAAACAAAACCGACCACCGAGGAAACTTAATCAAGAAAAGAACCCATGACAAACCGGATCAAGGAAGGAAACAGGGAAGCTTCTCTGAAAGATCAGAGGAGGGCTTCCCTGGAGGCACCGGAGGGATGACGAAGCAAGAAGGCAGATCGGAGAAGGACAGAGGAGAGCCTCTGTTAGAACACTTCTTGGAGCTTTTTACAACCAGCAATTCCCAAAAGTTCCGAGGGAGTTTCTCCCTCAAGGTAACTTTGTTCAATTATTTTATTTTCTTCATACTTTGAATTCTGATATTTTGTTTGTTCGATTTGTGTAACTGGGTGTATGTTGTTTTGTGTTGTTCTGCTTCAGATTTTATGAACTACGTTACTACGTGTTCGGTCGATTTTTATTGGAATTGGAAGGGTTTTGTTTTGTCTTGATGTTTCGTTGCTTGGAAATTAGTTCACTTACTTGTGTCACTGTTTTTGTTGATTGAAAGCCGTATTTGTGTTTGTTTGTTGAGTTCATCTGATGATTATTCCGTAGATGATTCTGCTTACTTTAATGGATGAATTGGGGCTATTCGTTAGTTCTCTTATGGTTCTCTTCTGTTTTGTTACACTATAAAGATATGGATTTTGATTCTTCTTAGTAGTTTAATTTAATTTTGTGTTGTCGAAATAAATGGTTTTTAGGAACTGACGATCCAAGAAGCCAAGATGAAAGGGAAAGCGAGGGTGATGTTGGATCCCCTGCATCTCAGGACAGTGATAACCACCACCATCCATTTAGCAAAGGGAGCATAAAATCCAAGAAGTTAGATCAATCTGCATATGCTGCGCAATTCTTTGTTACTGATAAGGATACCCCAAAGAAGGAAGACGTTACAACTACTATCGAGATCAAGAATGAGAGTAGCTCTGGTAGCAGTTCATGAGGTGCTGTAATCCCTACATTTGTATGTACAATTCCCAATTTCTTATTTTATAAAAAATAGCTGTTGTAATCCCTACATCTTTATGTTCACGTGATACTAATATTTAAGATACCAGATGATGGTGTGTAGTCCACATGATACTAATAATATTGCATATCTCATCCTACACATAATTGGAACTTTGGTCTCTCTTCTGATTGGATTCTTGATAAACTTACACACGACCAAGGGATAAAAATGAAGTTCATTCTTGATTCTCTTTCGAAGGTAACGTCATGGAACCTTTGTGCACTACGGTTGTGGATTGCAGGAATGTCAGTAGCTATTTCGCTTTTTTTTCAACTATTCTTGAGTTTTTATTTGAAGTTTATGTCTGTCTTTTTTTCATTTTCTTTCTCAGTTAACTAATCTACTATTTTTAGTGTGTGTATCTTGATATTAGATTATAAATGCTGCTAAGAAGAGGTCTGATATGCTGGTACAAATGGGACTAGAGTACAAGTACATGCCACCTGTTGCAAAACTCATAAAAATAGTTAAGGCTGGAAGTATATGACAGGTGAAGATGATATCAATCAAGGAACATAAATTTCCATTCTTGGTCAAGGTAAACTTACAAATTCAGCTTCATTGATTTTTGGTGCATCACCATATTATCTGACTTGAGTATTCTTGTTATAGGTCTGGAATTGAAACCGGTTTAATGTTAATACAGGAGGTACTCTTGTCGAGAAGTGCTGCCATTTTTTTTACCTGACGAGGCCGTTTGTAGGTGTCAATCCTGTTCATGTGATGGGTTATGGTGCTATGGATGTTAATCGTAACGATGAATTATATGACAGGAAGGTAAATTATCTATTTCAAATTTTTGAAGTACCCAAAGGTAAAATTTTGTTACAATGATGCAGAAGCCCGGTATTAGTACGATTAAAAAACTATTTCTTTTGATTCCAGTATTTATTTACTTATTTTTACTTCTATTCGAGTACTACATGGGTTGTTGGAAAATATGTTTCATCATTTTGTTGCAACACACGTATCTTATTATTATTTTTTTTTTAATCAAAACCGAAAATTTATTAATATTAAAAGAGTTACAAACAGAACGAAAGATGGGGACGAGATCGGGCCCAATTACAAACCCAATGCAGCAAATCCCCAAATTATTCAACAATACCCTAGATTAACCCAAACTGAAATTCTCCTAAGTTCTCCAATCCCAAAATCAAAACTCGAAACATTAACCTCCCTACAAGCAGACATCACAAAAAAACCCCAAATCGAAACGGAACACAGAGGCAAGAGTGTAAGCTGATACAGAATCGAAATGGAGAACGAAAACGAAGCCTTTGTGTAGCTCTTTCCAAGTACTCATTTCGATAGAAATGGAGGAAAAGAGATGGTGCTCCAAAGGTTGAAGATTTCCAAACCCTAAATCGATCCCAAATCAGTAACATGCCTTCACTACTATTAAAAACGAAATAATCGGCATCCTTTGGATCAATGATGAAATCTGAGGCGAAATCGGAGAAGATGAAGCAGAAGCCTTCGAATCAGCGATATATTTGAAAACTTCAGAGCCCAGCTTGCATGTACAGAGGAAGCAGAACACCTTGAAGCAGCACAAAATTTCAGAGATTGATCTTTCAGACTGACGAAGAATGAGGAACCTGAAAGGAGGCAACTACTCAGCATTTATGTAAGGTAACCCTAAGCTTTCTAGAATTATGATTGCTTTTAATTCAGCAGGAGATGAAACAAATTCATACTCCTGTTTCATTTTGCATTTGATTGTCCATCGAGCTAACCAGTCAGCAGCTCGGTTGAAATCACGATAAACATGATTGATAGACATATTAGGGTTCATTAAGTTTCTGCAACACTTGACTATAGAAGATAGGGACCAGGGGATAGTGTTATCATTACCAGATTTGATTAGGTCTACTAGAATACAAGAATCGGATTCTATATCAATATTAATTAGGTTTTTAGAGTTACATAGAATCAAACCGTCAAGGAGAGCCCTAGCTTCAGCTAATAGTGGATAGAGTTTACCATATAGATTTCCATATGCCTGAATCAGAAAGCCCTCGTGATTTCTCAGAACAACACCACCAGAAGCCTCACCATTATGAACTACACTAGCATCAGTATTAAGCTTAAGGCGACCAGGAATAGGAGCCATCCATTTAGAAATAGTAGGCCTATTAGAACACCTGTGAGCTAGATTAGATAGACCAAAACTAGGAGCAATAGATAAGTCATTTGACCAATGTTTAGGTTTAAACATATCAGCAGAGTTCATGTAAAATATAGTGTCATAGACCTTCTTAATAATAAAAGCAGTAGAGATAGAAATACCATTGAACTTAGCATAGTTTCTATACTTCCATATAAGGCTAAAAATGATGGAGGGCAGGACATTTCTAATGTGTTTATGAGTGTTAGAAAGACTGAACCAAGCTTTAGTCATATGCATAGGAGACATGTATCTAAAGATAATGACTTTGAAAATATGAGCAAAATGTAGCCAAACATTCCAAGTAGTATTACATGCAATAAACAGATGATCAGTAGTTTCGAGATTTAGACAGAATTGGCATTTAGAAACAACAATCATGTGTCTATTCCTCAAAACAGAGTCAGTAGATATAAAGTTTTTTAGAACTTTCCAATGTATGAATGCATGCTTTTTAGGAGTGAGGTTGTTCCAGAGCTTAGAGAAAACATTTGATTTATAATAATGAGTTCTAATGCAGTCCCAGGTAGACTTAAGACTAAAACAACCATTTGTAGCAAGACTCCAAATGATTCTATCCTTACTATTAGGGTAAAATTTACAATTATTGATACGATTCAAATCATTTTGGCTGAGAAGATTATTAATGCTGACCAGATTCCAATGATTCCCTGACCAGTAATAGTTAACCTTTTCATTATGGAACCAAGTATTATCCATAGAATTGTCTAAGACCAATAAAGGATCAGAGCTAGACCATCTATCAAGCCAGAAACTGATATTACCATCACCAAGGGACCAGCAAATGTACTGCTCAGCAACATTCCTAATTCGCATAAGCCTTTTCCAGACCATAGATCCTTTAGTGCTATTGATAAGCTGCATAGGGTGGTTAGTGCCACAGTAGATACTATGAAGAAAGTTAGCCCATAGCATTTTGTTTTCTCTGAACTGCACCCAAAGCTTACAGGAGATGGAGGTTTGTACATCAGACAAGTTCCTGATGTTTAGACCTCCCTCACTGTAGCATTTACACACCTTTTTCCAAGTGCACCAATGAATCCTGTTTTCAGAACTAGTGGAGCCCCAAAGGAAATTGTTAAAAGCTTTTTCAATCTTAGAAATGACATTTGTAGGAATAATATTTGCATGCATCCAATACATAACAATATTCATAAGGACAGTATTTATTAGAGTTAAACGGCCAGTAAAAGACAGATGTTTAGATTCCCATAAAGATATTCTGTCATTAATTTTTTTGATCAGATTAATGTAAATGGAAGAATTATTACTAGTGCCAATAGTGATTCCCAGATAGACAGTAGGTAAAGAAGTACTATTAAAACCAGTCGTAGTAGAAATAGACCTAATATTGGCCACACTGATACCATTTGCAATAATGACCTTGGTCTTATGCTTGTTTATGACTTGGCCAGATATAACTTGATAGTCCTGTAAGAAATTGCTAAGATAGACAAGAGTAGTATCTCTACAGTTAGTAAATAACAAAATATCATCAGCAAAAGCTAGATTACTAATGCATAGATTACTTCGATTCTTATACCTCATGCTTTTATTGTTATGAAATAAAGAAGAGATACCTCTCAGGAACACCTCCTCAGCAATGATAAAAAGGCTAGGGGATAAAGGGTCCCCCTGCCTAAGCCCTTTCATAGTTTTGAAATACCCATAGGTAGCACCATTTATAAGAATAGAGACACTGATATTAGTAATCAGATTAGAAATAAGACTGACAAACCTGTTAGAGAAGCCAAATTTTTTGAGCACAGATAGGATGAATGAATGGCTTATTTTATCAAAAGCTTTGCACATGTCTAATTGAACAATAATGTTATTATATTTAAGCTTCCTATTGAGGTCATAAAGAAGCTGCTTGGCAGTAATAATGTTAGAGTGAGTGGAATTACCAGGGACAAACCCCCCCTGAGTTTTAGAAATGATTTTAGGAAACAGCAAAACTAGCCTATCATTAATAAGTCTAGTCATAATTCTGTTAAGGAGGGTACAAAGGCTAATAGGCCTGAAATCAGACCAATCTATAGGATTAGAGGTTTTGGGGATAAGGCAGATCCCAGTAGCCAAAATCCCTTTGGGAATATTAAAACCTCTGATGAAATGGTGCAAAGCAGCAACCAGATCCTGCTTAATGATCACCCAACAATGCTTAAAAAAAGTTTGATTAAAGCCATCTAAGCCAGCCACACTTTTTACCTTAAGGCTACATATGGTCTTGTAGACTTCCTCATCAGTAGGAAGCTTAAGAAGCCCTTTATTATCCTCAATAGTAATAACTTTAGTAATGCTCTCCAACATTACATGATTTAGACTGTCTAATTCTTCCTGTTTGTCTTTGTAGGGACTAGAAGCCAGAGCATCAGTGAAAAAGTTGACAGCAGAAGCTCCAATTTCATCTTTATCAACAATCCAGGAACCATCAATCTTTACTCCATGTATAGCGCGTTTTTTCCTTTTATTTGTAGCATAATTATGGAAAAATTTGGAGCTGATATCTCCATCTTTTATCCAATCAACACTGCACTTTTGTAACCAGAATTCCTCTTCGATTTTATAAGCATTTAATAATAAAGCATTGCATTTGTTAAGATTAAACTTTGAGTCATTATCATTTACATTCTGGTGATTAATTTCAGCCCTGAGGACATCATCCTCAAGGGTTTTAATCTTGCAAAAAATATCACCAAAATGATCTCTGTTCCAAGTACAGAGACAAGCTTTTAAACGTTTCAACTTATGCCAAAACATGAAAAGAGGATCACCATCCATACTTACATTACAGCTATTGGAAACAACTTTCATGAAATCATCATCCAAGAGCCACATGTTTTGGAACCTGAAACTCTTACTAATAAAATGAGAAGAATTAGATGCACTAATAATCATAGCAACGTGATCAGACCCAGTACGGGCTTTGTGCATAACAGAGTTATTACAGAACAAAGAAAGCCAAGCATCGTTAATGAAAACCCAATCGAGGCGACGCCATTTAGTTTTATTAGACCAGGTAAAACGAGACCCAGCGTACCCAACCTCCTGCAAACCACAGTTCAGAATCATATCGTTAAAGTCATCAGTACTGTGTTGACAGAAGGTGGAGCAGCCAACCTGGTCATCAACAGATCTAATGGCATTAAAGTCTCCACAAATAAGCCAAGGCTTATCAGCAATAGCAAGACTGCTAAGAGTGTTCCAAAGACAGATTCTATTATGACGTTGGCACTTAGCATAGACAATCGTGAATAAGGAACTATAGCTAAGATTAATATAGCTGGCCTCAAGATGTAAACATTGAACATGATCAACCAGCACATTAACCTTAATATTATCATTCCAAAACATCCAGATTTTGTTCGAGCAATTATTAACAAAGTTATTAAAACCAAGCCTAGAAGCATATACACTAATATTATCACAGCTAATTAGAGGTTCTTGAATGGCAACAATGCAAGCTTTATTTTTATTTGCAAGAAATTTAAGTCTTCGAAAAGAAGATTTGTCCTTAATACCACGAATGTTCCAATTGATGATGCTAATCATAAGAAAGAGATCGTTTAGAAATACTTGAGACAGAAAGCTGTCTTTTGGCCAGGCCTTTCTTTCGAGCTTGTCTGACCTGCTTACTAATGACTTTACTGAAGTCCTCCTCGTCCTCAGATACATCCTTTCTGAGCTGGCTTCTAGTCAACCTTTTCCCAGGAGCAGGCCTATCCTTTGCAACCTTAGATTCCAGAGCCAAAGAACAATCCTTTCCAGCTTTAGGAGTAGAGTCAGAGGCCAAATTTTCATAACCCATGTTGATGGCCTCATCGGGACTTTGAAGAGCGCTAATGATTTCATCAATTTTGCTATTAGAATCATGTCTGGCAGAACTTGGCTTGTCAGTGTTGTAGTTTTTATCAGAAACTTTATCAGCAGAAATCTGTTGGTTCATAATGAAAGAAATGCCATTAACATCTACAACTGAAGTATCATCAGCATTTTTAGGCAAGCACTGATCAGAAACGGCTTCCATTTTTTCATTTTGAACATTCAAAGGAGTGTTTGGCAGACTTCCATACAAAGAGTCTTCAGGAGTCTTACAATTTCTAGACTTTTCGGCAAAACTAAATCCAAAATCCAAGACTTGAACTGCTCCAATAATATCTTGAGAAGACACATTTATATCCTTATTGTTGATATTGCCAGTATCTTTATCTTTAGAATTTCCATAGCACCCATTGTTAGCCATCAATCCAACAACAGTTAGATCATGATCAGGGCCAGGAACGTGAGGAGGAAGGTCATTTTTGACACCTTCTTGATCTTTGTAAGATTTCTTGGCGTTATTATTTATTTTATCAGTTCTTTTGCATTGCTCATCACTATGACCGACATGAAAACACTTATTACAATACTTTGGCAAGTTTAAATAGGCAATTCTCATCCAGCAGCCCATGTTACTTCCAAAACCCACCCAGATATCATTGTAGATTTTCCCAGCAATATCAAGTTCAATTCTAGCCATGCAGCAGTTATAATGAGCTCTATTTTTCAGAGGAACCTTGACCTCCATGGGAGTTCCCAACGAAGAAACAATATCCTTTATAATCTCTTTATTGTACATATGTTCTGGTATCCCTTCGATTCTCAACCAAACAGGAGTTATGGAGCTTTCATACCTAGTGCTGAACCCTTCTGTCCATTTTAACAGTCTGAAACGAGTAGTCCCCAGAGTCCATACGTTTTTCTTCCAAAACTTACAGTAATCTTCAAAAGATTCAAATTCTATTAAAATGTGCCTTGAATCCTTGATTGCATAATTGTATTCTTGCACAAAACTGAATTTGTTGAGAAACTCCTGAAACGCAGCCCTTTTCGGCAGACCAGCAGAGAATTTACATACAATTGTATGCTTTGAAATAGACTTTAAATAAGACAGCGATTTCTCATGATACTGCAAAGAAACATGATCCATTTTGTAAGAAACATTTTCTTGGATCAGATTTTCTCTCTTGTTAGAAGCAGCCACCATGTTAGCGTACGTTACACCATTGTAACGATTAAGAACTTCATCCCGATTCTGACTTATTTTCCCATTGGAAGAGCCGTACGCTTCCCTAACTGATGGAAAAGACTCCATTGGCATCCAGTGCATCCAGTTAGAAAACTAAAGAAGACTCATTACGAAAGAACATCCAATACGAAGAAGATAATGAAACAGTGAGATTCGATCGAAACAGGGCAAGATGAGAAGAAAACAGAGCAAGATAGAAAAGTATCTATCAGGAATAGAGGAAGGTTAATGGCGAGGAGCGACTGAGAGAGGCCGGAGAAGGCCGGAGAAGAAAGGGAGGGCTAGATTATAACTGAATCTTGGAGCGCGAGCCCTTCTTCTTTTAGCATTTTTCTATTAATTTGGAGTTGAAACTATATAAGTTCTTATTTTAATTAGGAGAGTTACCTTAATCCTGCAACACACGTATCTTAGATAGTTCATCTTATCTGCTTAATTTGTTTACAAATTGAAAAATAAAATTACCTTTGTATTCTTTTTCACATTGTGCGCTTGAATTCACCTTTTAAAGTTGTCTTTTTTCTTGATCTATCTCATTTTATATATAAGGGATAGTGTGATACAGAGATTTCTACTTCGTTAGATGGTTTATGGGTAGGTTGAATAGGTTATTGAGCATGAAAAGGGTTTATTGGAGATGCTTAGAAATGCTGATATTTGTATTCTGCGTAATACTTATTGTGATCCGAGTCCTGTTAGATAGTCAATTCAACGGTGCAAACTTTCGGTGGCTGTACTTGTATTGATACCAATGGAGATGATCAATGTGAACTAACCTGTGGAATTCAGTATTCATTGACGATACAAGTAGGATTTTGTGCCATTCCTAGCCGACCAGAGTTGCCTCCATTGTTACAAATACCATATCTTGAACACCGCGCGATGAGAACAATTTTTCTTTCTAATAGGATTTTGTGTCATATAGGATTACAGGGTCATGTCCTACAATTTTTCTCTCAACTGGAAATAACTGATCGTTCAAAGAAAGTAGGATTCTTTTTTGGTTTTAGAGTCTTACCAATGTGCGTGTTGTGATGGATAATATAGGAGTAGCCAGAGCTTGTATAGCTCGGTTTCTTTACTAATGACCTGAGCTCAAACATTATCCTGGGCTCATCTTGTTAACTGAACCTTTCAAACTCTTTGTATCTTTATCTAGTGGACCTTACACAGTCTTCTTCATTTGTATAGCTTTTGAGTGCTGTTTGGATTTTTTGAAGATGAAATTTATAACTTAATCAGAATTACATGTGATATTTGACCCCAAGCTAGTATTTATCTGTATTCTACATATTGATCAAGCCTATAATTATATGGTAATGCTAAACAGTTATAATTCAATATTGGTGGATTACTTCTGATTACTTCTGATTAGGGGTGGCGAAAATCTGATTAAGGATCAGACCAATCTTTGTGATAAATAATAATATGTCAAACATGGATTCAGACCCATTATCTCCTAATCTACACCCAGCTTCTATTCCTACCATTTTGAGTTGTTTGTGTTAATGAAATCTTGTATCAAATCTTTATTTTCTAAACTTTTTATATAAATTTTGATCTTATAAAGTAAGATGACTTTATTTGTACCAAACCTAATTGTCCCATCCGAAATATAACGTAAGTTGATCAATTTTAATTATTTAATATGATTGATGTATATGATTTCCTGATTCGGATTCAAATCAGATGCTATTTTATTTTTTTTTGGAGGGAACCCGCAGCCGCTACTCAGAGTTCAATGAGTGCGCACAGGGTAAACCCTCAGTCTGACGCGATAGCCTGCAAACCAACGCCAGAAGGTAAACCACACAAGGTGACAGGCTCAGCCGAGAAAATGTATATAGAGGGACTCGAACTCATGACTTTTTAGTCATAAGAATGCCATACTCAACCAACTCGGCTACCCCTAGATGCATATGTTATTTCATTGTATGGTCTTGCATTTGAAATGCATGTCATATTTCTGTTTTACCCAGAACAGACGATATCGGTCGAATAATATTGATGTTTTTTAACTGCTACTCGGCATATGTATATTCATAAAAGAGAATATATTTTTATTTCGAGTCTGTAATCCAAAACATCATTTCTAATCCGGTGATCGGACAGTATATAAAATTGCAATAACTACCACTATTTGAGAGTTATATGTTTGTTTAGGCTAAAAATTTGGTTAGTCACTAAAAAAATATAGCTATATAACAATGCAGATTTTTTTTTTATAAACAAAAATCATTAAATTTAAAAACAAATTTACAATGACTATCATAACGAATATTCAGTTCATTTTTTTACAACTGGATGACAATGAGGTTTACAACGACAGGAAAACTAACAAAATTAATTGTTTCGATAAATTGGTGCCACACAACCGCAACGAATCTTGCAACGACGTGAACTGGTTCCACCAGATTCAATTTTGCAACAACGCTCGTTATAAGCGCGTGGTAAAAACCTTTCGATGCTAACTGTGCTTGGTTAATGATCCCATTTAACCCAACCGACGCTTTTGATCTCCAACACGTTTTAAAGTTTTTTTGCAATAGTATCCAAACGATTTCCGTTGTTGTCAGACCGTTATAAAAACCAATTTATTCAATAGTGGTGTTCAATTTTTATTTTTATATCTTTTGTGTAATATATATTTAATTTTTATTTTTATATGTGAAATCGATTGAAAATTAGTATGTAATTTATTTTATAGGTAATTTACCGAATTTGATATTATCAAATTTATAATGAATTTTATCAAGTTAAAACTCTTAACCTATCAAATTGGAAAAGTAATCATATCTGATTTTGTAATAAAAAATAATAATGATGGTGATTGAAAATTGATAGAATATGCTAAATCCTTCGCTGGACCGTATTCATGTATGCAATTTGTGTTTTATGGTAGATTTAAATATACTATTTAGTGATTATTTTAAAATTTCATATCAAAATAAATTAATCTTTTGGAATAACATATTTATTACTTTTATTTCATACATCTGATAATCATTATAAGAAAGTACTCTTTATTATTTGTAATTGTTTGCGTTTTACGAAATGAGTATTGTATGTTTTGTGAAATATATAAATATTTTGCGAAATGCTATTTTATTTTTGTAAAATAGTGTTTTAAAAACATATAAAAACTTGATATTTTGGGGTGAAAAATGAATTTTTGTTACAATAACAAACACGACAATTACATAGTGATTGCCTACAAATTTAAATATTTATTTAGAACATATAATTGTATGTAGTTATAATAATTATATATAAATTTAAATATTTAGGGTCAAGCTATAGATATCCAAAAGTGGTTTAAGTTTATCCAGTTTTGAGTTTACCCATATTTGATATAAGTCTACCCAAATTTTAGACAAAAAAACCCTTTTGGGTATATGAATTTTTGTTTTTACTGAATCCCTCCACCTCATTTTCTGTCTACCATTCCAGATTCACTCCTACTTCTCTCTAACATATATCTTATTTTTCTTTAAATTTTCGGCTAAGTAAGTATTTTTTAGGTTTAATTTTTTGTTTGATTAAAGATTTTTGATTGTTTAGACTTAATTTTTATGATTTTGTTAAGATTTTTTTATTGAAAATCATAGATTAGAATTAGTTTTAATTTCAAAATTAGATTTAAGATTGGATTAGGGAAAAAAAATCATTTTTTTGTGTTTTTGCTATTTTCCAGCCCGAAAAATGGCAAGCACCGGTGGGGTGCGCTAGGCGCCCGATCGGTATGCAAGACCTGCACCGATAGTGCAGTCCAATTTTTATTTTATTTTTAAATTTTTAATATTTTTTTGCATTTAAGTCCTTAAAATTTTATTTTTTTAAACTAACATCCCAAAATTTAATAATTCCTTTTCAAAAAAATTTATTTTAGTTTTTATATATCTAATGGTTATAATAACTTTAATTTAGGTGTTAATTGTTTATATAATTTTTGTAACTAACCTTAAATGTTTTTGTTTATTTTAGGTATTTGATTAAGCAATCTCATCGTATTCTTTTTCAGCTTTTTTTAAATATTTATGTATATTATTTATAATTTGAATTTAATTATTTATTAATAGTTTATATATTTAAAAATTCATTAATGTGATTTTTCAAATTAAATTTTAACTTAATTATTTATGTATCCTCGTACATTACAAATAATAAATACACTCAATAAATAATGGGGCACTCAATAAATAATGGGACGAGTTTTAAAAAAATTAAACACTAATCAATAAAATCTCATAATTAATCAATAAAATCTCATAATGTTTTTATAAATATATATATATAGTAACGTACCAAGTTTTATGTATAACTATATTTAAACTTTAATAAATAATATCTCATATAAATTTAATAAATTTATATAGTAAGATTCAAATTTTGTATGCATATCATATCTAAAATATAATTATATTTAAACTTTAATTAATAAAACATCATATAAATTTAATAAAGAGGAAACTACCCATAAATACCTAGTCAACTTTCAAATACCAAAATGGTGCCCATTTTTAGACTAGTTCCATAAAATACATAAAGCCACATTTGGACAAAAATACCCTCTATGGTATAAAAGAGAGATTTTTGGTTGAAACCCACTTTTTGCACCTTCTAATCTGACTTTTGGGTTCCAATTCCCTCTACTTTCACATTTCTAAATTTGAGGAGAGAGAAACACAAAAACGAGAGCGAACCCAAAAGACGATTTTGAACCAAAACGAAACTTCTACGATTGAACCATCTTCCGTAACCGTTCCGACCACCCAAACCCGTCAACGAAACCGAACGTTCCGGCCACCGTAACTGCATCGAAAACACCATCGTCCGCCTCCGTCTCCGTCGAACAGGGTAAGCTTTTGATTTTGATTTTGATTATTGACATTTTTGTTTGTTTCAGCAGAAAAATGAAGGTTGTGGCTACTTATTTGCTTGCTGTGTTGGGAGGGAAAACCACTCCTTCTATAGAGGATATCAAGAAAATCCTTAGACCAGGTTCTTTTTCTCTCGATTTTGTGTTATATGGTTCTGATTTTGGTCTAGATTTGGTTTTGATTCTGATTTGCATATAAATTTGAGCTCGATTTATGCTTTTAGTGTTTTGATTCTGTTTCTAGGGTTTTCTTATCATTATTTGTATGCAAAGGGTATCTTTCGTAGGTGGGATAAATTATTTTGGTATTTTGATTACTTGCATATAGCATAGTGTAGGGTTTTAGTCTTTATAATTCAACTATTTGAATCTGAATCTACGTTTTCGTCGCGATTTTTTTCCGTTTCCGTTCAGTTACTTCACTGAAACTATTACTGCTGTGAATTAACTTCGAAACTGTTACTTGCAATAGTCTTACGAAAGAACCGTTCAAATCTGTGCCTCTTGTTTGGACTATCCACGAAGAAACTCTTGCAATTCGTGCATCGCAGTACAATTCAACCGGCCAGATTGAGCTTATCAATGATTGGAAAAGAAATTTAAATCGTGCATCCGTTGTTGTCTTCCCTAACCAATTCCTAATGGTATTGTTTTGTTAGAGAAATTTTGATGTTACTAGTGTAGTTTATGGGTAGAAGATGAAACTGAGCTTCATATCTGTTTGCTACAGATATTATTTTTGTTTTACTTTGGTGCTTTATATGTACCATGTTGTCAGTTACATGTTTATGATCAGTGATCTCTCTTTATTTGCTCTCAATTTTGGTTCCGTATACTCTATACGTGCTTTAAGAAATGGGTGACTTCATACACATATGTTATCTAGCTGCAAGAGATGCACTAGTTTGTGTTGCATTCCAATTCAATCTATTCTACTAAAAATTTCTTAAGGATATCTCGTTAAGCTGATTGTCTTTCTCGACGTAAAATTTGTTTGATGCTACTTACCGTTATCCTATATTAAGGCTAATCAAGTGCGCCGTCTTTCCTATTTTGTGACATCAACTATTTAAGATTTTCTGTTTTATTGCCAGATGCTTAAAAATAGCACAATAAAAATAAAGATAAATTTTCTCCGATATGAGCAGTCAAGCCAATGCAAAAGTATGAGAGACAGCAGTGTCAGTTATGCATCTGCAGCAGCAAAGGTGAATTCTTGAAGCTTGCGTCTGAATCTGCACAGTCAACTGATCAAAATTTTGTACTGGCAACAACCTAGAACAGTTTCTGATATCCTTGCATTGTACTAATAAATTATACCTAGCCATACCTGGTCATCGATCTATTGTCTTAGAAGTTTGGAGCTGCTGATTTAAATCATCTTTGTGTTGTTTTATTGTTCTTTACTTGCTACATTTAACTTTATCTTTTTGTTATTGCATGAGTTCATCTCTTGCTCTTGTCTTATGGACCATGCTTAAACCATGTGTCCTGTATTTTTGTTTATGATATAGTAAGTCTATATTTAGTGGTTTGCAATGTATTTTTTCGCTTAGATATCTTGTTCTTGAATGAAATGGAGTTGAATTATCTAAGACTTTTTGAGTATTCTAGTATTCTCGTATCTATCAGACTAGTATTCTAGTATCTATCAATGTCTATGCGTCTTATCTATCAGACTTATAATCAACTATCTAGCAATGTCTGTATTACATATCTATCAGACTTATTATCGAGTATCTATCAATCTCCATATGTCGTATATAGCAACTACAACGTGTTGTATCTAGCAATGTCTGTATTACATATCTATCAATGTCTATATGTCATCCAGAGGATTCTGATTAGGTTTAAAGAAGTTCATGCAGTATCCTTTCATTATGTTTTTTTGTTGTTGTTTGTAATGTTTTTTTATGTAATAACTTTCCCCAACCCTCTGAGCAGTTTGTTTTTTAGAGAGGGTTGGTGTATTTGGAAGATGTAATGCATTGACTGATGTTCTATTAATGTTATGGTTTTATTAGTATTTGTGTAGTTTTATCTTAAAACTTTTGGTTAAGATTTGAATACTACAAGTTAACATTGATAGTAAGCAGTTGAGTAAAGCAGTTGTAATGGCAGTTTGGATACTACAAGTTTAGTTATAACTAATCTATTAAAACTAAGTAAACCTTAAAATCACAGACAAAACTTGTTGTATCTAGCAATGTTGGATATGGCTGATAGGAACTTCTAGTAACTGGAGTGTAAATCAAACTTAATGCCTCAAATAAATCAATGCTAATCGCAACCACAACACAACGTATCTAGAAATATCGATGTCATATATCTATCTTCAATCTACCAGGCTATAGTAGTCGGGAATCACAACCTCTAGTAAATTATGAGATGAAACACTAAGGGGAGAATCTAAAGTACCTACCAAACTAAATATAACTAAGCTATCAGATGGATGTGAACATTACAATCGCATACATAAATTGTTGTATTTATCAGATGTATACTCCAGGATCTATCAATGTTATATATCGTGTCTATCATACTATTGTTCACGTATCTAGCAATATCAATATATCGTATCTATCAGATTTATACTCAAGTATCTATCAATGCAGATGTTTCGTTTCTATCAGACTATTATTCACGTATCTAGCAATGTCAATATATCGTATCTATCAGATTTATAATTCACATATCTAGCAATGTCTTGCAAATAGATAACGAGTATCTAGCGTTGTAATCTCAGCGTATCTATCAATTTAGGCATTATAAACGATAAGAATCATCCAATGAAATAGACATGATACATATCAATGTTAACAGTATACAAAAATATAAGTCGAAAGATAAAGAGTACTTATCTATGAAAATCAAAATGTTACTACAAATCGGGAACACACGTTCAGAACGGAGCATCACATGACCTCCTATTACTAGACCAGCAATGTCAATATATTAGTATGCGCCTGTTAGGGTATTAGAGACTAGCAATGTCTTCCTTCATATATAGCAATGTCTATAACATTGTAAATGTTTTGAGTTGATGCTGCATCTGTTTAGCAATGTGTCCCTTCGTATCTAGCAAGGTGTTCTTCATATCTAGCAACGTGTTCTTCATATCTATCAGAGTTAATAAAATCAACATCCTCCAAAGGTAAACTGCAGTAATGAAGTAAATGCATCATCTACTCCATGACGATGCTCACCTGCAAGACATTTTGAGTTGAAATCTGCAACAAGAACAAAAGAACAAAGATTGACAAAAGAGCCTCTCTTCTACAACAACCTCCTGCAATTTGCCAAAGCAAAGAGCATTTTTAGATGAAGTTTCTCCACGGATTTCACTATCTTCCTCAACTATGTGCTCTAAGTTATGATACTGTATTATGTGGAGATATCTGAGCTGCACCAGACTTCGAGCAACTGATGTCGTGAAAACATATTCTAGGTTCTGGCAGTTGTTCAATTTTAAATTTGTAAGACTTTTGAGGTTTACATGTCGAGCAAGCCCCTGCCACATGTACCTCAGGCTAGCCAAACAAGACAGATTCAAGTCTATTAAACTTGAAAACAACATCAAATCATTTGTAGCCACCCTAACCAAGTAGCACATCTGAGAACAATTCTTTATAGATAGTGATATTACCTTGTGTAGAAACACTAGCGGGACTTGGTCCTCTGACATATCAACGAGGTATGTCAAGTTCATACAATCACCTGTTTCGGATACAATTCACCGACGCCGTCGACGGTAATCTAGTGGTGCACTGGACCAGCTACGAGCTTCAATCGACGGAGAATGACAAGATGTAGGTAGTTAGTTCGCCGGTTGAGGAGCTTTCGAAAAACAGACGGTGGTTAGTTAAGTCGATCGTTTTGGTGACCGGTCGTCAGAACATTGTTTGCGGTGGTTAGATACGTCATCGGTGGTTAGTTATGTATCGCCGGTGGTTAGTTAGGCTCGCCGGAAAAAGTGTGTTCACGACAAAGGATTTGGAAACGAACAGACGTTCTTGAAAAATGGGTTCTTTGTTAGGTTAGGAGAGAGGAGAGAGAGAGTCTAATAAATTCAAAATTCAAAATTCAAAATTCAAAATTCAAAATTCAAAATTCAAAATTCAAAATTCAAAATTCAAAATTCAAAATTCAAAATTCAAAATTCAAAATTCAAAATTCAAAATTCAAAATTCAAAATTCAAAATTCAAAACTAAAGAGAAGGTACTGTAGCCAAAATGGTCCCTTTTTCACAAATCAACCCTTATATACTAGGTTGAGGGTAATTATGGTATTCAAATTAAATTAGATATTAAAAGTGGATATGTTTATTGAAGTGGGTATTAAGTGAGCATTAACCCATTTTTGGGTACTAGATAGTAATAGGTTTGACCAAAAGGTACTTAGTGTGTCATTTCCCTTTAATAAATATATATAGTAACTTACGACTTTTTTGTATATATAAAATCTCAGAATTGATTGTGCGAAAGGGCACCAGAACGGAATTTGTTTTTAAAAAAATACTTTTTTACATTAGTTCGGGTTGATTCATGCTTGATTTTGTGTTTTTATAAGAACAAGTTCAAAGTATGAATGTTCTTGAGACAACTTTGAATGTTCAAGAACACTCGAAGAACTTCACAAAATTGTAGTAATATGGGGTTTGATCTACTAAATCAAAATGTTTTTTTGGCTAAAGATAGTAAAATATGTTATTTTGTGATTTAGGTATATTTAGGATATACGTAGTGTTTTTTTTACTTAATGTGAGTTCGGGGATTAAATGGATGTTTGAGGGTATTTTTTTCATTAAAAAAAAAATCAAACTAAAGTCAACTGCATTAAAAACAAGTTTTGGATATATATATAATCATAACCATATATTTATTTAAAACTGACAATGAGATCTCACGCAACAACAACCTATCCATATTACACAACTAACTTTTTATATATATTTTTAGTTAAACGAAAGATCTAAAAATTGAACAAATTTAAACGGTTATTTTTAGATATTGAACCACTCTCGGAAGAATCCAAGAGTGGGATAATTGTTTTTTACTAAAAAAGTCTAATTGTCCTTATCATCATTAAAAAAAAGTAAACCAAACTGATGATAATGGTGATTAGAGAACTCAAATGAAAACAAACGGTTAAACAACAAAGTCAGATCTTTTTGAAGGTAGAACGTCAAATAAACGGATTAAATTTAGCACAAATCTATACCAAATTTAGGGGACTGATATGTTGCTAAAAATATATGAATGCCAAAACTATTCACACCACATTCAATCATTAGACCAACAAGCTTCCAACATGTTGGAGGAGATGAGAAGAACTTGTTAGTTTGCGGCTGCGGTCAATCCTCTTTCGACTGCAAAGCGAAAAATTAATAAATTATAAGAACTTTGAAAAATATTCATTTGTCATGGTGCTAAATTTTTTTCCCAAATAAAATATTTTATTGTAGTGAAATTCGGATCGTTCATATTTATTTTATGCATTTTTGTAGAAAAACTCATCGTTTGTCTATAATTTTGAATATATCTTTTTTTTTGTATTTGGCAGGTGATATTTTAATAACTTGTATCAATACAACGTATATGTAATTATTATGCATATTTTATCATTAATGGCTTCGAATATATTTCCAAAAACCTTCCATCTCCAATTTTTCAATCTTTGTTTGTATTTTTAGTTTTAACTATAAAACATGGATGTGAGGGACAATTAGACGATCTTGCCACTTTAGCTCAACTTTTTAATAAATTCAGGGCGTAAAAATCATATATTTAAAATTTTAAGTGAAGATTTAGGTTTGATTTGTATAGTTGACATTATTATACAAAAAAGTGTATGATCTGAGCCAGTTCTGGCCAGATGTTTGACCATTTTGATATCGAAATAGTCTTTCAATGCAACATTATATAGAGCCCTATCTAAGAGTTTCCATTTCTTGTTATTTGACCATGTGAATTTTGATCCAAAGAAGCTACCATCTTCTAACTGATAGTCTAAGATAGTATTATGTAGTCATCTATACTTCTAAGACACGGGGTTAAGCAAGATAGTTGCTCAGTGGAGTTTTATATGACATTAAAGTCACCAAACACTAGTTGAGATGGATAAATATACAAGAGACGAAGTGATTTTTCAGTTGTTATCGAGGCATGAGATGTGTCTTCTTCTCCAAGAAGGTTATGTTTCAAGATTGGGTCTTTGAAATACTTTCTGGTTAATAGATTCAATTCCTTCTAACCTTCTGTTTTTTCTTCTAGTTTTTTATTCTTCTCAATTTTTTTTGCTTCTATGGAAATTTATGATAACGATCTGTTTGAGGAAAGGGATTTTCCATGTTTTCCTTCAAAGAACGTAAAACATGGGGATGTTTCTACTAGAATACCCAAATCTGATAGAGAAGCATTAACTCCAGTTGTGGCTCGAACAAAAAATCTGCATCCTGTTAGTTGTCTTGAAAAGGCTGATCACATATCGTTTCAATACGATAAATCGGTGAAAGATGATCTGCTTCGTGAAGCCAAGATTACGCTTGTGGGAAAGTTTTCGTCTGGAATTCCAAAGAGATTAGTTCTGAATAGTTTTCTGTTCTCGTTAAAATTCAAAGGCAATTGTAATGTTGTTATTTGGAACTCGTGTCATATCTTTTTTGAGTTTGATCTCAAGGAAGATGTGTGTAGATTCTGGCAAAGGAAGGTCTGGAGCTTTGACAATGCTGTTATGTGATTTCTTCGATGGACGCCAAAGTTCAGTACGAAGAAGGAGAGTCCTATAACGCTTACTTGGGTTAATATAAAGAACCTCCCTAACTATCTTTATAATGACAAGGTTCTTGGAGATATAGTTGGTTCTCTGAGTATTGTTTACAAAATAAATTTACCAGACAAGAATAAGGTGTGCAATGGATTACAGGCTCTTATTGAATTGGATGTTACCAAGCGGCTTCATGATAGATTGTGGATAGTTTTTGGGGCCAGTGACGGGTGTTGGTTGAGTATTCAGTACAATAATCTTCATGATTATTGTGATACTTGTTTTCATTTGGGACATAGCAGTAATAAGTGTAAAAAGAAACAACAGCAGGAAGAAAAAGATGAATTTGTTAAGGATAATGAAAGCAAGACTGATAATACTAAAGCCTTTCGGCCAAAATTACAATCTATTGTTGTTAATCAGACCAACGAGCCTTCTAAAGATTTTATGCCCGCTGATTCTAAAAAAGTTGTATTAAAATCTTCTTCTATACAAGGGAAAACTAAAGAAATCTCTATGCCTGCAGATTCTAATGTCATAGGCGCGGTTCAAATGCTTGAATAAGAGAACTCCTTTGAAGACAAAGACAAATCGAGCTCTGCTACCTCTCCTCATCTTGAAAACATTGTCAGCATCCCTAAACTCCCATGGTCAACAATTCCGAATCTATGGATCCAAGTTTCAGTTTGATCATGAAAAGAAAGCTAAAGACTGTTAAAAAGAAGAAACCAAGCAAAGTTATAATAAAATCTTTGAAGTTCTCAGAGATCAACAAGAATCATAAGTATTTCTCTGATGATAATAAAGATTCTTAGTTGGAATCTGAGAGGAATTCACAACAGTTCTACGATTAATAGACTGCTATCTATTATCAAGAATGAAAAAATAAAGGTGTTATCTATCCAGGAGCCTATGACTAAGGAGGATTGTAGAGAACGCATTGTTCATCAACTGGGTTTCTCTAATTCTATTTCAAATTGTTCAAATAAAATTTGGGTGGCTTGGATGGATGACATTGATCTTGTGATTCTTAAGAATTATGAGCAATGTATCCACTGTGACATTAATGATTCTGGTTATACTAATCAATTTATTTTTACTGCTATATATGCAAAGTGTATCCGGGCTTACAGACGCTACCTTTGGGATGAATTAAAGACTATCTCTCCTGTTGATAAAGCCTGGCTAATTGCTGAGGACTTCAATTTCATTGCATCCTCCGATGAACAAATTAGATGTTCCACTCTTTGTCAGAACGATATCAAAGAGTTTAATGATATGATGATTAATTATAGACTGGAAGACGATGGCTTCGTGGGATCTAAATTTACCTAGAACAAAACAAACAAATGGAAGAGTTTAGATTGTGTTTTAATTAATCATAAGTGGTTTGACATTTTTAATGATATTCAGGTCACTCACATGGTTAGAACTTGTTCTGACCATGCTCATTTACTTATGTCTATTAAACTGTTAACTAACAATCTTAATAAAAACAAAAATAACTTTAAGTTTATGAACATGTGGGTTTCTGATGCTAAATTTTTAAATATTGTTAAAAAGAATTATAAACCCCGGATCGAAGGTCACCCTAACCAGGTCTTCTGGTACAAGTTAAAAAGACTTAAGTTTGTCTAAAAGATTGGAATATCTCTCATTTTGGCAATATCTTTAATAAAGTCAATGAGACTGCTGAGAATGTCAGAAAGATAGAGGAAATGTATATTAAGGTAAAGGATTCTAATTCTAAGGCTAATCTTGATAAAGCTAACAATTTATATATCAAGGCTTTAAGGAATGAAGAAACATTTTGGAGATGAATGTGTTATAATAAATGGCTTAGTGAATGGGATATGAATACCAAAGCTTTCCAGACCTACGCTGCTAGGAAAAGAAGAAAGAACGGGATTCAGGGTATTAAAGAGAACAATGTTTGGCTTCTGGATCAGAAGGAGATTGGGTGATGTGCCATCAATTACTTTAGAAAGAACTTAACTAAAGGGCCTTACGTTGACACGGATAATGAGATTAATCTGTTGAATGATCCTATTCTGGATATCATTCCTTGTTGTGTGAATAATGATGATAATGATAGGCTTCTACAAGCCATTGATGAAATAAAAGTTTGGATTACTATTGCCAGTATGTGTGTAGACAGTACTCCTGGGATTGATGGGTATAACCTCCTTTTTTTCAAGGTTTGCTGGGATATAATTAAAGGTGATCTCTGCATGGCTCTAAATTCTTAACTCAATGGTTGTTATATGCCTCAAGGAATTTTTGCCACTGGGATATGTCTCATTCCTAAAGGTCTTAACCCTATTAATTGGTCCAACTATAGGCCCATAAGCTTATGTTCTATGCTAAATAGAATTCTGTTTAAGCTTATTAATAATCGTCTTTCAGTTTTGTTGCCTAAGATTGTTTCCGATTTTCAGACTGCCTTTGTTAAAGGCAGATCTATTCATGAAAATGTTCTTATTACTAGAGAGATTTTTTATGATATTAATAAAAGACCTAAAACTGGGAATGTTGTTATCCAATTGGATATGTCGAAAGTCTTCGATAATATGGCCCATCAATTTATCCTTAAAGTCATTTCCCTCTTTGGGTTTTCTGACAGATTCATTAAGCTTATAAAAGCTCTTATCACTTATATCAGTATATCTATTTTGATATATGGGGAGGTGCTTGAATATTTTAAACCAAAGAGGAGTTTGCGACAGGGGGATCCACTTTCCCCTAGTCTCTTTATCTTGGGTGAGGAGGTCTTAACAAGAGGGCTTTTAAAGCTTTTTGAAAGTGATAAAAGTATAAACTACTTCTCGAGAACTGATCTCTCTATTCCTTATCTGGCCTTTGCAGACGATGTCTTTAATTTCACTAATTGTAAACCTAATTCTATTAAAACTCTTTGTCAAAATGGGTTTACTTCTAATACTCTTACTACTAATCATCTTGGTATTATTATTAACAACAACAATTTTGCCAATAACTTTTATTATATTATTGACAAAGTGATCTAAAAAATTAAATATTGGAATAGAAAAAATCTTACCTTTGGTGGCAGGCTCACATTGATTACTTCTGTGCTCATGAATATTCCTCTCTATTGTATTCAAAATTCTGTTATTCCTATCAGCATTATCAAGAGATTAGAGCTTATCTTTAATAAGTTTCTTTGGCGTTCAAATTTTGATAATAAAAGTGCTCACTGGTGTACATGGTCGAAGGTTTGCAGACCCTTCAATGAAGGGGGCCTAAATGTTAGATCCCTGGCTGATTTGCAGTTTATTTTCCCCTTAAGATCTGGTACATCTACAGGAAAAAAGAAAGTCTTTGGTCAAGGGTAATGCACAACATTTATAGCAACAATAAACATCCTTTAGCTCCTAACAATTTTAAGAATCCTACTATTACCTGGAAAAGGATAAATGCCATAAAGGACATTGCTGTGGTGTTTGGGGAAGGGTGACGTTGACTTCTGGAGAGTTTGTTGGCTCAATTAGTCTCATTTTTTGGCTCCTTTCAAAGAACTGCTGGTTCTTGGATGCTAATAATAATTCCTTTTGGAGCATTGATGGTTGGAAAATGGAGCAGCTTAAGTCCTTCTTGCCTGCGGACAAAATTTCCAACATTCAAAGGATTAAAATTGATAATAGTAAGGAGGACAAAGCTATCTGGATTATCTCTACTAATAGTAACTTCAGTACTAAGCTTACTTGGGACAAGTATAGACAAAACTTTCCAAAGTCTGGTCTATTTAGCAAAATATGGAATTGTATCACTCAAAGGAAGTATTCTTTTCACCTTTGGAAACTTCTTAAAAACTTCATTTCTACTGACTATAACTTACAAATGAGGAATCTGAGTTTGGCTTCAAAATGTCAGTTTTATTCAAACTCAGAAGGCTCCAATCATTTATTTGTTAACTGTTAGTTTTCTAAGAAAATCTGGATTCATTACAAAATTTTGTTTAATGTTAAAATAGAGAGATATATGGTACTTTCTCACATTATTAGAACCCGGTTTTGGTTCTCTAATGCGAAAGTACACATAACTCACTCTATTCCTGCTATAATCTGTTACATGATTTGGAAAAATAGAAATAATGCCAAACATAATGGTTGCTTTGAATCTGTTTCTCAAATCATTAACAAAATTGACACAATTATTATAGGTCTTGATATTTCTAACAAACTTAAACATAAGCATTGGTCTCAGGTAACTAAAGCAGGTATCAGTTTAGGATTTACCTCTATTGTTAAGCTCTACAAGGTTGTCTATGTTAGATGGCTTACTCATGCAGAGGGAAGATTAAAGTTAAATGTGGACTTTGCTTGCCTCAATAATGGAGAATCAAGCGGGGGCCTTGTTATTCACAACAGTAAAGGTGACATCCTTCACTGTTCTGGCAACACGTATGGCAAGATGTCTCCTATGTTTGCTGAAGCCAGACCGTTGCTCGATGGCTTATTAACTTGTGCAAAGAACAATTGGAGTCGGGTTGATGTCGAATCAGACTGTCTTCTGCTAATAAACATGTTGGCTAAAGGCTCTTCCCCGTGGTACATTTCCCCTCTTATCAACATTTGCAGAAAATTGATTTCCTCTTCTATGAATATCAAATTCATCTTGAGAACCCAGAACCAGGCGGCTGATTTCTTAGCCAAATGGACGCTAAACTCTTCAAATAAGATAAAACCTTCTACTTTAGATATCCCAAACCAGCTTATTTCCATTACCTTTCTTGAGAGTTTAGGGATTGGTTACCTAAACTCTGATTAACTTTTTGCTGTTTCTATGGAAGTTCTTTAAGAAGCTTGGTTTGTCAGGCTGTGGATTATCAATTTCAAATTGGAGCTTGTTGGCTTTATGTGTCCTTGAAGTTGATCCTGTCTCTTTCAGAGAGATATATTTTTTCTATCTCAAAGAAGTTGTGGATAAGAGAGTCCGGTCGTCCCGATCGAAGATTTGTATCAAATCGAATCTTCCTTTGAGAGTCTTTTTGTTTTCAAGTTCGTGTGATGGCTTTCTGCTGTTGCGTGTGCTCCAACTCTGATTTATGGAAATGCCCATGTTTTCAGAGGCATGCAAGTTTCTTGGAGAAAGTCTCACCTTGACTTTCAGAGAGCTAAATTGCTCCACGAAACTTGTATGCCTCTGTTTTCAAACTTTTTCCGGGCAATGTAGCTCACTCATATGTCTCTAGGAAGCTATTTCTGCGAAAAATCTTATGAGAATAAGATTAGTTCACACCAATCGAAAATCCTTACCTTTTGAATCAATGTTCTGGGTGTTTGGTGCAAAGAGGCAGAGTTTTTTGGCAGTCTTGAAGCTTAGTCCTTCTTCGAAGGGTCTTTTGCTAGTCTTCCCTAATGATTTTCATAGAATTGAGAAGCTTTTTCATGGTGCCTTTTATGTTGTTTTGTGAAGACTAAAGTGTAAAGAGTAGAGTGTGAGTGAAAGTGTCCTGAGGACTCTAGGTTTTTTGTTCTTAATTTAGGGATTTGTTCTTTGAGTAAATATACTCATTGCAAAAAGCCCCCTTATCTTTGTAACTTTTACAATTTGGTCAATAAAGTTTTGGATTGCTTAAAAAAAAGTCACCAAACACTAGCTATTCCTTATTAATTTATGTTATTTTCCTTAAGTTGTCCCAAAGATCTAGTCTTTGAATTCAAGTACATTTAGCATAAACAGTAGTAATCAAGAATTCTTTGGTGAGATAAGAGTACATTACTTCCATATGAATGAATTGATCATTATTGAGAAGGACGATAACCTCATAATTATCCCTCCAACTTATCCAAATCTTATTACTAAAATTTTCATAACCAAAATAAAATCCAATCATTTTGGTAAGCTTGTCGAGTTTGTTAGTAGAGTTCATTGGCACCTAGAGAGTAATGACATCTACATTTTCTAACTTAACTATTGATTTTAACTTCTGGTTGTACCTTTGTTACCAACACCACGTGCATTCTAATTAAATATTATGATTGTTGTTTAAATTTTATGTTGTTGGGTCTTGGTAACCTTCGACGTTGAAGTTTTTTGGTGTTAAGAGGACCTTTAATTGGTTTTATTTTAGTTTTTTTCATCCTATTATTAATTCATTTCTTGCTGTTTTTTTCATCTAGTTTATTCAAGAGTGGAGAGATAGGAAGGCTTCCAGTTGTTGATGGTTTGGGTGAGTTTGATTCAGAGTCCAGGTTTTTAAAATCATTCTCAGAGGTGAAGGTATGTCCTAACTCAATAGTTTGCAATACTTATATTATTTCTTGATTACTTGTCTCTAAAGATATTTTTTATAATGGTGAACCAATCTAAGTGATTTTAGTACTTTTAATATTAGACTTGTCATTGTTATTTGTATTACCCTTAAAGTTGTCTATACTATTTTATTTGTAGTTTTGGGTAGGTAACAAAAACTTGTCATTATTTAGTGAAATTTTGGGTGAGTTATCTTGAACTATTAAACTAGTTTCATGTTTTGCTTTAATGTTTTCAGAAATAAGACCATCTATTCCTTTTGTTTTTCGTTCATTGACAATTACTGACTTAATTTCTTGAATCCATGTTCCTTTCTGAGAAGATGTGTTTAAAGTTTTACCATCTAGAAAGTTAGGAATTGGTTGAATATGGCCATTGGGATACTGGTCTTTGTTTGAACTAGATTTTTTTTTATAATTTTTTGCATTGTGTTCAAAGTGATTACATTCTAGAAAATATGATGACATATCACCATACCTGAGTTGTTCCTAGTAACCATCCATATCCCCGAATTCAACCTAAAGCTTGTGAGTGGGTGGAATTGAGACATCTATCTCAATCCAAACCTTACAATAGTTGAATCTGACCCTGTTTTTAGGGGGTATCCAAATTGTAAGGGGTTTTCCTACAACTTTTTCAATCACACAAGGGTAATAGGGGGTTCAAATTTTCAAGTAAATCTAGGATACCACTTTAATAGTCTAAATAAGTGTTGACTAATGGTCCATACATTTCGTTTTCAAATCTTCTTAAGATCATCTATTTGTTCTATTTATATAAGAACATATCGATGATTCCATAAAGAGACATTAAAAAAACCAAAATTTTAAAACTATCTAGAAAACTCTGTATTATCTCTGGTTTAGGGATTCCAAAATAAGACTTAGCCAAAATTGTAAAGTTATAGATAGATATTAAGTTATCCAACAACTCGTCCAACATGATTGTGGTACTTTGGTCCTATTGTTTAATGATAAGTTCGGCTATAATATCTTATTTTGATAGCGAAATCATACCAAAATAGCAACACATCATCAAATTGACCTCGTTTGTTGAAAATCAATGTTTTTCTAATTTTTTTTAAAACTTTCAGAATCAAACTCACATTTTCTACCAGTTCCATAACAAAATCCAAAACTAATGTATGTGCCTTCGTTGAGACCATACAAAATTATGGTAGCAGAGGACCATGCAGTCATACCGTTGACGTGCATCAACAGCTGGAGGAGACAAAAAATCTCATCTAAAATAGTTCAAGATGATCCACTCTTTGGTAGCAGACATGTTCCCGACGCGCCAATATGCATTACAATCTATTGTTTATCCCTTTTAAAAACACATACAAATAAGAGGAAAAGACGATGCAACATTCATCATGCTCAAGCACCGTTACCAACCTTGTTCATACATGATCGCACGTCCTACTTCTCTCATGCTCAAAACAAAAGAATCTGAACAACCTTTTGATCGCAGTCTGTTAGCAAGTCCATATATGATGTTACAAATATGATCGTTCCAGGTTAGGTATGAGGAGCCGAATTCATTTTTCCTCACCATGTCATAAAGAAAAAATAAGGAGCACGCACGCTTGAACCCTATCCAACATGACATCTGGAGTCTTAGTTGAGACTAGCTATAATTCTGGTAACAAACGACCATTTAGTCATGTCATTGACGTGCATCAACGGTTGGGAAAGATAAAATGATCTCATATGGAATAGATCATTGATAATGGAAATAATTATTAATATCCAAATCGTTTGTATAGGGAGGGATAATTTGGCTATATAAAAATTTTATAAAAGAAACCCAACAAATGTGTAACATTGAGGTGCCTTGTGTAATAGATAATAATTGTGGTTGTGATTAGTAAAATAATTGGGAGAAATGATTTTAAATGGGTTAATTATATGATTTTTGGGCCCACCTCTTATACTATATAAAGAAACACCATCTTTTGGGAAATTGTAAACATTTATTAGTTTATTATTATTATTGTCATCTTGTATCTCTAGCTTTCTCATGTTTCTCTCTATAAACTTCTCTTCCAAACATAAATTAGACACAAAATATCTCTAAGAAACATTTAGTTACATCAATCTTGACGATCCACTCTTTGCTAGCGAACAAGTGTCCAACGCGTTGACATGTCTACTTGAGAAGAAAATTTATTTTTAGAAAATAGATTATGCAAACTCCATCATGCTCAAGAACTGCTACCAAACTTATTTATATGTCATTGCACGTCCCACTACCCTCATACCAAAACGTCAAAGGAAAGAGAGATTCCAAACAAAACTTTAATCGCAAGTCTGTTAGCAAATGCATAAGGTTTCATTCCCATTGTGATCGTTCTAGTTCGGGCACAAGGAGCCAAATTTCTTATTTTCACCATCACAAAAAGAATAAAAATATAACATGCATGCCTGAACCATATCATACATGACACCAGGATTCAAACTACCAAATTCGTCTAATAGCTCCACAATCGGGTAAAAAAACCCTAAAACCTTGGTTGAGACTCACGTTAGGCCCACGGGCTATTCACCCACTATTTAGAGGATATATATTTTCTTCTTTGAGGCAAAACCTTGGTTTATTCAACTATCACAAATAACATACCATTTAGATGGAACGACATATCATTCCCACCTCATGTATTTCTATGAGCCAAATTTTAGCTTGGCATCATCCTCTATAGTACTAAAACTCCTCTAGTGGGATCTGTCATCCAAGTTAAAATAGTACAGTATAAATATGTATGAAGGCAAAGAAGACTTTTAGCAATATAGAATTGAGATGTTTGACTTCCGTAGGACATGACGAGCTTATTTATCAAGAATTTGTTTTTACTTCTATAAAAAATGAGGTATCAGACCAAGAAAAGCCTGATATATTTCTTGAAATGAGGTATCAGCACGAGCTAAAACTACTTGTAGTTGAACCTCAACAACTAGCAAAAGTTGAACCCCAATAGTTTACAACCATCGTTACATCTTTCATGACACATAAAACACTAACAATTATGCAAAGGTTTGATGAGTACATTTAACCTGATCTAAAGTAATAGGTTCCGTCAACAATAGTACGGCTGAAAGTCTATAATGTACCACTCATTTATCTAGGAAAAAACACATAATATAGCTTAAGATCCTACACTAAAACCAGTCCTCAATATATTTTTATTGAAACCCTAAGACAATTATAAACTTTAATGATGGCTATCTTTGGGGAGTTTTTGCATCCCATAGGGATGCAGTATTTTCTTTCAGATTGTTGGGATTCAATTCCAAAGAGTAATGATAGATACTGAAAGTTCGACCAATATATTGTTCAAAAGTACTTATGAGAAAATATGTAGCATATCAGTCCCAACACCATTGAAGCTGGAGATGATTCTGGGTTACGGAGAGTATATAAAACACGTGCATTTCATGTTCGCGATAGGGGATGCTTCTTTATCATAAAACACGATCTTCAACAAACCTTGACTCGACAATATACACACGCTAGTGTCAACCGTGCAACATTTTATCCACCACATCATCAATGGTATGGTTGACGTGATCTAAAGTAATCATAAAGTTTGTAAAGAGCGATGCTATGAATTTCATAATACCAAAAAATTATTAAAAAATACGACTTCGGTTATCCTCGATGAAATAAATGACCCATGAGAGGCCCCGAACTAGTCAAGACGGGGGATGAAGTAAAACGTATCACGGTAGGATAAGGAAAATTCCTACATATTGCTAGAGACCTTCCATGTAACCATCGAACCAACTTGTTAGATGTCTTGTCTAAGAGTTTGGATATCTTTTTTTGAACTCCACATGATGTCATTGGCATGACCGACCAAGTGATATGTTATAAGATGTCAATAAACAACAAGTTGCGCCCAATAAAGTATAATATGTGACCATTTTTTCAAGAGAAAACCAAAGTAATGGTAGCCAAAGTAGAACTGTTGAATACTTTTGAGATTTTTGATGTTCAAGAATGCTTTGTTGCATTCAAGTATCTAATTGAACTGTCGAACACCCTTGAATACTTTGACCAATAACAAATACGATTTAAAATATCGTGAGATGAACTGACTTAGGCCAACCAGTTGGCCGATGTGATTTGTACCTCTTTGATATAGTATGGTTGTTTCATTATTGCTAGATTTTCTAGCTGGATTGAGTTTGTCTCTATTCATTTTTTGCTGAGCAAGTACCCCAAGAAATGTTTTTAACGGACTCCAAAAGTAAATTTCTCTGGATTATGTTTGAGGTCTTCTGCTTGTAAGTTTCTAAAGTTTTCTTTTAAGTTTTTCAGGTGGCTTTGTCCCTCTCGACGAGTGACTAGCATGCCATTGATATATGTTTCAAGTTTCCACCCTGTATTGTTACAAAAATCCTTATTTACTAAGCCGTTAATATGTTTCACCTTTACTTTTTAAAACGAATATCATTACCTTATAACAGTTAAGACTGCGTTCAGTCATGAAGGTTGTATGCTCCCCATCATCAGATGCATGTCGATTTAATTATAGCAAGAATAGGTATCCATGCAAGATAAATATTGTTTCTCGAAGTGTCATCTACTAGTTGGACAATTTTCAAGAATAAGAGTGGATTTTTCAGAATTATATAGTTGAGGGTGATGAAATTCATGCACATCCTCCAATTATCGTTTCGTTTTTTACAAATACTATATTTATTATCCATATATGGTAAATACTTCTCTAATTTGGCCAATTTGGTTTAACCATTCAACCTCACATATGATTGCCTTAGCTTTCTCACGAGAGAACGGTATAAGCCTTTATTTAATTATCTAGTAGCTTATATTGATTGATAGTTTTTGGCAGGTTACTTAATCTGAGACCCCTACAAATTCATGTGTAGACCAAGAAAAAATATCCAAATTCTTGGATAAAAACATAAGTATTTGATATTGTAGATCCCCTTGTACGCCCTGCTCATAGCGGACCGTGCGTCTAAAGGCAAGTGCAATTTCTTCCACTACTAACATAGGCTTAATAATTTAGAGGGTCTCCTGTGGATATTTTAGGCCGTCTTGGAGAATAAGGGGCCCAATTAAATATTATTCTAGAGGAAATGAGAAATAACATAACAATCTCTAGCAATGCATCGATTATAACGGATAATGCTGATTTTTTTGTTGAAGATGTAGCTATGTACTGGTGCATATTTGATGTGATAAACACATCTAATTAAGCTATACTCGGCTGATGATAGCATTATAGAATGATTATTTATCTATTATCACGAATAAAATCTAAATATTCTTTCTATAAACCTCATCTCCTCCCGTAAAGGGAAATATCAAGTTTTAGCTCACTAGGCATTAGAGTTTCGTTTTAATTGAAGATTGTGATGACACTTTGAAAGAGTGAGAGAGGTTTAGGGCTCTAATTTTATTGCAACTTATTTATACATGATTTTTTCAAACTACTTGTATCAAGAATAATTTTCCTGACTTCAACTCTTGCAATTTTGGTGGTGATGAGTACAATATATTCGTGTGGCCCTACTAACCCCCCCTCAAATTATCATTATTGAACATAATCAAAGAAAATAAAGGTTGGTAAAGGTGTAGTAAGGTTTTATTTAGCTATTGAATATCAAGGTTAGAGGTGTGATGTTTTCAGAAAGTATTTGTGATGGTTTCTACTCCACGAATGGTTCGCACGATTTTTCTATTCAGAATATGATCTAAAATTCTGTAGTAGACAGAGCCATGATTAGGCAAGTTGAGGGCATTCTAACCTCGGGTGCTACCATACATGGCTTGGCCCGTGACGTCGATAATTAAGTGTGTTTAGAGGAAATAAAATCGTGACCCATGATAAGTTCTTGAAGTTTTCCCTCGTTGATAAGGTATTATATCATCTTTGAATGGCTTATAATTCCATATATAATGGCTCTTATAATTATAATACTTATATAATTAGTCATATTTTTGGACTCATTTGGCCTACACGTATTTTTTGGTTTTCAAAACTAAATTGAATATCAGACTCGGTTATCAACCATGACTATGTCCTTTGTGAGCTCGGTGTAATTGGTATTAATCCTTATTTACATACGATTATTAATATTATTTAGTTTGTCTATTATCGGCTTTATATTTTAAAAAGAGAAATGTTATTGAGATAGTTTACTAATATGTTGCATGGTTGGACCAGATCCACATGCATAGGATCATATGGGAAATACGTTAGATGACTAGATAAATAGACGTTTGGTATTCCCGAAATTTTGCTTTGCATTATCTCTTAAAATTTGATTTATTGTTCCACTTGCATTAAAAACTCCTTGAAGTTGATAGAATTAATTTTCATAATGTCATCGGCCAAATATGGGTAGGATTATTTAAAGAAATGTGACGTATGCCATAAATTTATGGCGGCTTTTCAGATAGTTTTTTACGTTGAAAAACTTATGAGTGTAATTATGTAAACTTTTATTAGGCTTCTACTAGTAATGGTTAATATAATTTATGTCTACGGGGATTACGTTTTTCCCAATAAAATGATCCCATAATAGAGTCCAAATGTATGAATCGAGCCTTTATGCAAAGAGTTAAACCATGATAGAGCCTTACGTCAGAATATTATGGAGAAAGATCGGCATAAGAGACAATTATCGTCGTTAAATCCAAGAATCATGTTGTAGAATTGCTGGATATTATGCTTGGGATCTCTTTTTTAGTCGTATATATTTATTTTGAACTTATCAAATTTTTGGGATAGATTGTATGTTGTTACCTCTGGTACTAGAGTTGATACTATTAGACAATATCTTAAGTTTTTATTTTTTGTCCAATTTAGTTTTGTTCGAGGCCACGAATGACTGACGCGAAGTGCTTCGCGACATAAAGGGGATTATGAGGTATAACAAGATCATCTGGTTAGATGATCCAATCAGCCATCATTCCCACTCGGATAGAGGGCTCAAATATAAATCGAGCATGATTATATTGATGATAGTCAGAGGATCGATTTTATGAGTGAGCTCGATAATGAATAGGATGACAATATTCATGATTATCAGTCAATTTTTCTTTGGATCGCATCCAAGAACGTCTATCTCAGAGAAGTTTCTATCTTGGGGTAATGTTTTTCGTGTTCACGCTGTGATGGGAGTTCAACATCGGTAGTGTCTGATCAAACAGAGAAAGCATCAGTGCCTTCTTATAAATGACCGCAGTTGTTGGACGATAAATTTTGGATCACGACCATTTCTGATCAGTTAATACATTAATATATCATGCATATGTTGGATCTTTGATGGTCACAATCAATCGTTTGAAGGTAAAAAAACTCATCTGCGTATGTTTGATGAATGCTATTGACCTATTTTTTTATCACATTGATATAATCTGCTATGGTGGTAGTAAAATCTGGCATCATAACCGCAGATGAAGGTTGAGGGATGGTGTCAACAATATATTGTGCTAAGTTGGTGGCAACCGAGTTTGAACTACAACGGTAATAACATAATCCTGTGAGGTGGTGGTAGCCAGGGTTTGTATTGCGATTGTGTCAACATAATTTTATATGGCAGCGGTAACTACAGTTTGCATTGGCGGTGACAATATATTTCATCCCAACGTCGATAGCTAGTGTTTGTATTATGATGGCGGTAGAAATAATTTACACGATGGCGGGATTAACATGATTCGAAGGTTTCCACGTGACATAGAGCATATTTTCCTTTTCCGTTCGTGTTTAGAAATAGTTTTTATTTTGTTTTATGAAGAAAATTACGTGGGCATCTTTTGGTTCTAATAGAGGACTTCAATGATGTGTTTATATTCTGTTCAGACTAATGGAATTGGGTCCAAATAAGAAAAACTATGTATAAGTTAGCCATTGGATCTAAAATTTATAACAATAAAGATTGAGATAAATAGAGAGGAACAAGAAAAATGTTTAATGAATAATATATAGTAAGTGAGTTATATTTTATGGTGCGCAAACAAATAACCATCCTAAACTCCTAGGTTGGAGTTTTCATTTATAGTTCAGTTATAATTATAGTTGTTATACTTATTATATTTATCACAAAATTGGTGGTCACTATGTCACATGTTGATTATCATTAATATCTAAATAATTTTTTGGATGCTCAATCGTATTCCTGAACATTTTATAAACCAATGTTCGATCCCGATACATGTAGTAATGTTTACCCAGGATCGTTTATTGTACTAAGGCTTCAGCGAATTACATGTTAAGCTTAGTAAAAATTTGGGTTTGCGTATGGTACAAATATACTTTGTATAATTCAATAATAATAATAATAACTGAAAGACAAAAGTAAAAATACTTATAACGATATGACCAATACCGAGGCCCTATTATCTTAGTAAGAGCCTTGAGTGTTTCTCATTTCCTATCAACGAAGATGAAAGATTGCTTATATCTAGTCAATGACCAAAGATCATTGAAGACCTTATTGTGGTTATGTATCTTCAAGTAAAAGTAAAGATTTTACTTGTCGAGTTAATGCTGGTGACCGCGAGGAACTCTTATATCTTGTAGTCTCCCCATGTGAGTCTCAAGAGTACTATGAATGCTATGAGTAGTCTTCATTTAATTAAAATTAACTAGCTAGTGCACATCAAGATAAGTTGAAAGAATTCAAAAAGATGAGGGTGTAATGGAAATCGAACGTTACTGTCAAAAAGAAATATGAAGAAGACGATCTCATCAGGATTAATATCAGCACGAGTTTCATCCGTCTTCAAAAGTCGTACTATTACATCACCTGGAATCCTTAATGTTGACAAAATTCTCGACCTAGGGTCGAGATTTTAATATGACGTATTCTCTTTTATTGTCTAATTTATCATCAGTATAGAAAAATCCATTTGACTCTGCTCAATTAAGTGAGTATTTGAATCCCCAAACTTTAAAGTTATCTTGATATGGAGAACGTAAGAAGTGGTTTCATTAGTACTCGTCATCACGAATCATAATTTAGTGATTTCAAAGGACTTGAATGGTGACATAACCTCAACGGTTAAGAAACGATGGAAGTGGTCTCACGAAGACCAATTTCCCTACCAAACTCCACATCATTTCGAAGAGGACCCGAAGAAACGTCTCCAAAAAGGTAAGTCTTTATCGTCGGAATTACAAATTTTTCATCCCATTGTTCGAGTCATTATTTTTAAAATGGGGAGGTTAACAGAATCAAAGCTTGAAAAAAATATTGATGCAAAGCTTAAGGTAGAGAGAGAACACGTAAGTCTATATAAAAGTGTAAAGTGAAGGATAACCATGTCTATTTAAACAAAATATAAGTCTATCTTATCTATTGATATAATTAGCAAACAAATGATCCAATTTTATCTTGCATATGAATGGCTAGAATGATTGGAAAATCTGAAATAATTGTGGCGTGAGTTCTCAAGGTTATGATATGTTTCACGCAAACGAAACATATCGAGTGACTCTTCAGTTCTCTAGTGTGTTTCATGGTTACTGTTAGGTTTTATCGTTTCTTCTATGACCCAAAAGTTTGGCATTTCTATACTGTATTAGACATCAAAATGTTTGGTTATTTGAAGGTTGTCATGACTAATCAGTAGCATTGTTGACTTCAAAAGTACGGTCAGTTATAAAATTGACATAACTAGTCACTAAGACTTCATACTCAAAGTAATTCAAAAATCATACGGTTTTGGTTTTTATAATTTTGGTTGAAATATGACAAGAATCATCAACTCAGATATTTAGAAATTTGGGTTTCTTCCTTAGGCCTGTTTTATATTTCAAAAAGACTTAGGGCTACAACTATGTGTAGCACATTTTGGAAACACTATTTATAAGCTCGTCTAAATCAAAACGTGAAAATGAATATTACTTACGAGATAACCAATTACCATGAACTTTAAAAAAATGCTAATCACATTGATACTTTTAACGTTTGAAAAAAATAAATTTTTTGTTTCCTAATAAAAGTCTTAACCACATAAAGTTTGAATGAGGCGGATGTAATAATAACATACATCAGGACTCTCCCATTTTTAGCCATAACTAGCTTGGCTTGGCATAAAACTTAATTTGACACTGACATCTTGATGAGGATGCCTCCATCAACTAATAGATCAAGCAAAATCTGAGCATATGGAAGTAACATAGGTAAACGAAGGGAATCAACCTGAGGTTTTATTCATACAAAACATAGACGACCTATAAGCAATGCAGCACACTTGATATCAAATGGTAAAGTCAAACCGAGCGGTATCGATGTCCTATCAAGGTAACTGGCAGCCCATTGATCCATATCAGCCCTAGAAACCGAGCTGGGAGCAACCAATAGGTCTCGACGTCGACTCATGAAGAGCAACCAAGTAGATGCCTCACCGAGCAGAGACCATTTGTAACAGGATCATCTGCACTACAAGACCAGTCAAGGAACAGGGCGCAGTTGCCAACGAAGAGCGAGTCAGGTTGTTCATCGTAATTAATGAAGAATTTATAAAGATGGTCAACTTTATATAAATGATTGTTGGCTAGAAGCTATTTAACGGATTATGACTAGAGTAATGGCCTAAATTATAGGGCCATTACCATAAATTTTGGTCCATTAATGAGATTAACGAAATTATGTAATTAGTGGGAAAGTTAAACTTCGTTGTAAATACTACTTGGCATAATATTTTTTATATTTTCCCTTAACAAATTTGGCACAGTGTGTGGGAACTTCTAAAAAAACCACACAACGATGAGTTTCGTTAACCATGGTGGTAACGCGATCGGGGATCGAAAGAGAAGTTCTTGAGCGGAATGAGGCGACAGATCACCAGAGAATTGCAGCAGATCAAATGGACGGGCAGATTCAGTTGTCTCCCATCACGATCATCATTCTATAAATCACGGAGGCAACCCACGTTGAAGCAGGAGCTTAAGTTGGTCAGTCGTTGGTTACCATCGAGCCAGAAATCATAACGCCCGCATCGGTAAACGATAGGGACCCCGCTTTGCAGGAAGTAGTGATCGGTAACCCACCAATCATGCCAACAGTCCAGCAGCTGGACCAGCAGCTTCAACAGGAACACCAAAGGGTTACATACGATCGAGACGCTAGGGAGCCAACCACGAAAGCTACCATAGTTGAACTGAACGACTCCCTACATGCATTAACAGCCAATATGCGATGAACTAACCATGGGGCCCATCGTTCAGGGGTTGATGTCAGTTGTGCCAACTAAGGGGATCGGTATTCCAAACACGAGGATAAAGGAGAAGGAGAAAAAAGTGGCAAAAGATGATCCAACAAACAAGAGTTGTGGCAAGATGTGCAACCACATCCTCCAAAGAAGGCTCGGGAGAATGATAACGTGCAGTATGATCAAGTTCGCCCAATAATGTCCACCTACGTCCTTAAAGAGTCTCCGTTCATGTCAGAATGGAGGCATATGACAGTACAGAGGATCCAGAGAGGCACTTGGAGCAGTTTTGCCACTTTTACTAATGTCTTTTGGCCCTGATGATGCCATGCTCTGCCCGAGCCATATCTGATTTCTAAAGGTACCGCCATTAACTGGTTTAGCAACCTGCATAAGGTATCTATTTATGACTTTACGGGTTATTGGAAATTCTTTTGATAAAGATTCGTGGGCAACAAAGAACTCCGACGCGAAAGAGACTCTATTATGGACATTTGCCAAAGAAAATGTGAGTCACTAAAATGTTATATTAAACTTTTTGTAGATAATATGAATGCCTTGCCAAATTTAAAAGATAATATGGTGGTTGCATCCCTCAAGAGAGCCTCAACTAGGGGGGATGTATGCCGACCTAATCAAGTACCGGTGAAGAAGATGAGAGATTTGTTAGCCCGAGCAATTCACTTCATCCGAGTAGATGATGCTAGAAAAGAAGATTCGTCAAAAAGACATGTCTCAGACTCCAAAGGAGGATCATACGATAAGAAAAATGATATCCATCACTAGACGAATTATGAGAACCCATCCAGGAGTTTTACCCCATTAACCGAGACAATCTTGGTTATTTACGACCAAACGAAGGGAAGAGCGATATACCAGCCCCCTCATATTATGAGTGCACCTGGTCACAAGCGATCACGATGACACTTTTGTTCTTATTGTAATGATCATGTTCATCCAACTAATAAATTCCGACAGCTCAAAGAGGATATCCAAAGGTTAATAGATAATGGTGAGCTTATCCAGTTCGTTAAACAGCAAGATTGCCATCGCCAGCCCAAGCAAAGGGACAAATCTTGACCAATCAATGAGAAGAGGTCGTATTAAGATAAGCGGATAGATATAGGAAAACAACAATGATTGTTTACTATAGTTGGGGGGAAACGTTGCTATGCAACAACTGAAAGTCTAAAAAAGGGGAAAGAACCAACCACGAGATACAGGTAGTCGAAGCTTCATCTTACCACAAAACCCGGGACCTGTTAACTGATCTTACCTTTAACGATGATGATTTACATGGGGTCACCACACCACACAAGGATGTATTAACAGTAAATCTAGACATTGGAGGAGCAATGATTATTAGGGTCTTAGTTGATGGAGGCAGCTCGACTAATATTATCTTCAAAGCCAGTTATGATCGCATGTAAGAAGTTCTACTCTACAAATGCACCCAACATACTCTGGTAGGATATGAAGGAAAGTCGTCTCAATGCGTATGGGGAGATCGATCTTAGGATCAAAGTAGGCTATGGGGCAACTAAGAAACAACTCAAGACGATATTCATGATTTTATGTGCCCTCCGCTCTTACCATGCGATCATTGGGCGACCGTGGTTGCATCAGATGGAGGCCACTCCGTGCACTTTTAGACAATATATTAAGTATCCAATTGGGAACGCGGTTGGAATCATAAAAAGGCATCCAACAAACTGCTAGAACGTGTTATGCAATTACCGTTGATCCAACCAAGCCTCTCCGACAGCAATTAACTAGCGATGGAGTGTGCATAGAAGAAGGCACAACACTCCCATCGCCCTATAATGACCCAAGAGAAACTGAGAAACCTGATAGATTCAATTGAGAAGTTGGTGGTTGAAGGTCACACTTTGCGACTATGTAACAATTTGAATCCTGATTTTAAACGTTTCTTAATAGACCAGTTAGGAAGAATTTAAATATCTTTTCTTGGAATGCTAGTGATGTCTCAGGGGTACACCCATCTATAATTTTCCGTGAATTAGCAATTGATGTATATGCCAAGTCTGTTGGGCAGAAGCGATGTTTATTTTCAAGTTGAGAAACAAGAGGCCATATGTGTTGAGGTAGACAAGTTATCTCGGTTCAGGCATATAAGACAAGCTCGGTATTATGTCTGGATGGAAAACCTAGTGTTGGTAAAAAAGAAGGTGGGACAATAGCGCATGTGCGTCGACTTCACAGATCTGAATCAGGCATGCTCCCAAAGACGTTTTCCATCTACCTCGTATCGATCAGTTGGTAGATTCAGCATCGGGGTGTGAGTTCCTTTCATTCATGGATGTGTACTCAGGCTACAATCAGATTCGTCAAAACCCATTTGATGAAGAACACACAACATTACAAATCGAGCGCGGCGTCTACTGCTACATTGTGATGACATTCATCTTAAAGAAGGCGGGCTCCATATACCAGCAACTTGTGAATCATATTTTCAAAGACCACCTAGGACAACACATGGAGGCGCATATTGATAATATGATAGTGAAAAGACACATGACGGATAAACAACTCGAGGTCCTCCAAACGGTGTTCAACCTCCTATGCCAATTTCATTTAAAACTCAACCCTGTCAAATGCTCTTTCGGTGTCCATAGTGGTAAATTTCTGGGATACATAGTGAGTAAGAAGGGCATCAAAGCTGACCCTACCCAACTTCAAGTAGTCTTCAAGATGGCACTACCAAAGAACATCAAGGATGTCTAATGCCTAATGGATCGCCTTGTAGCATTGTCTCGTTTCATATCAAGGGCCTCGGACAAAAGCGACCCATTCTTGGAAGTTCTCAAAGGTTCTAAAAAGTTTGCATGGACTAAGGAGTGCAATATGGATTTTGAGGAATTGAAGAATTATCTCACATCACCGAAAATACTATATGCCCCTGTCGCAGGTGAGCTGTTGTTTTTATACTTGTCTATTTCACCTTAATTTAAGTGTAGTATTAGTGCGGGAACTGGAGGGTGTCCAGCGACCCATATATTGTACCAGTAAATATTAGTCGATGCAGAGACTCGTTTTCTCAACCTGGATAAGCTAGTACTGGGTCTGGTAATTGCCGCTCGGGAAATGCGCCCATACTTCTAAGAGCATACAATCATCGTTCATACATCCTTCCCCCTCAAAATTGTGTTACAAAAACTAGATGCATCTGACCGACTGACTAAATGGAGCATCAAGTTACGGAGTACAACATCAAGTTTGAGCCACTTACTGCAATCAAGGGGCAAGCGGTTGCCGATACAGTGGCCAAAACAGCAGCCTTGGGAGAACATCTGTTTATTCTTACACAACAACTTCCCACCACTCAAACTTTTAGTCAGAGAGACACGATATGCATTATCGAGGACACCATCGATTGGAGACAACCTTATTTGCTATACCTCTGATCTGACATCCTTCCAACCGATAAGACTTCTGCTTGGGAACTCCAACTACGGGCAGCCAAGTACTGCATCTTAGACGATGTCCTTTATCTGAAAATCGCAATATGACCGCGGATATGCTACCTCGATAAGTAGAAGCTACCTCAGTTATGCACGATCTACATACTGGACACGCCGGGGCACATTGCGCATATCGCAGCTTTATTCGCCGCTTTATTTTAGCAGCATATAACTGGTCGGAATTGGCGAATGATGTCAAACGGCTTGTCTAGTAGTGTCATTCATTTCAGCAATTCACCAACACCAGCCGTCTCCCAAGTAAGCCGATACATGCCGTCACAATTTCTTTCCCTTTCCATAAATGGGGCATGGATCTAGTTGGTCAACTCTTTATGGCATCCAGAAAGCTTCGTTTTTTATTGTAGTGGTGGACTATTTTACAAAGTAGGTATAAGTAAAAGCTCTCTCCGCACTCGAGCTCAGGAAATTTTTGAATTTATTCACCATCAGATTCTGGCTCGGTTTGGAATCCCTCGAATATTGATCATAGAAAATGGCCCCAGTTTCAAAATACTATTTTCATAACATTTTGCAAGCGTTATGAGATCAACTAACACTTCTCCAACCCTTACTAACCTCAGGAAAATGAGCAGGTAGAAGTCACCAAATGAATCGTGTTGGATGGAATCAAAAGTAGCTCGAGGGGGCTAAAGGAAAGTGCCCAGAAAACTAACTAAGGTCATATGGGCTTACCGAACTTCCCCAATGACTAGAAACGGTGAAACCCCCTTCGCTCTTGTTTATGGTATCAAGGTCGTTGTGCTAACAGAGTTTATTATCTCAAGTAGGGGATATAGTTATAAAGAATATTTTCCAATGGTCAGGCGATAAATCTACTGGCAAGTTAGGCTCGAATTGGGAGGGCCCTTACACCATCATCTCCAAGTAAAACAATTGAGCATACCACATAGCCGATGCAGAGGGCTACACCTGAAACACCATTGGAATATAAATTACTTAAAATTTTATCACCAAGCTCTGTAAATTTGTGATGCGCTCTTTTTCCCCCTGATGGTGCGGGACAGTTTTTTAATGAGGCACCATACTTCAATTTTACTTCAATGAAATTTTATCGTTTTCTCCAACTCATGTGTTTGTTTGTTAAGTTTTATCTATCCTTACAATTGTGACCGGGTCAATGACCACGCCTACATGCCATACTGAGCTTAGACAATTTGAGTCAATTAATACAAACGAGCTAATTGGCCACGCCTACGGGCTATGTAAGGGCCATACTAAGACCAATAGCTTGTAATGGTATTAATAGGGAAACTCGTCTAGTATCAAGCCCATGTTAGGCCATGCAATTGGTCACAAACGTCTGCACCGCGAATAAGCTGATGAGCAAGTTTCACGCAAAGCTACGCAATAAGCCATACTGAGCTCGACCTTGTAAGGATCTCTCATATCATGATATAATTTACAAACACATGGTTAGGTATCAAGATAAATATCCAATAACAAGGTAAACCGAGGATTAAATTAATAAACCTTGCCATCTACAATAAACAAACAAGTATCCATCATTGTTTCTATACAATATCACACTTCCAGTGTTTTACTAAAAAAACGTTAAACATTAGGGATAATAGGCAGGGTCTCACTTCCTGCACCTCCAACACCAACTCATGGGTCATACATTAACCTTTGCTCCAAGCTCTCCTCAACCGCTTTGGTGGACCCCTCGCCTAGATTTTTTTGTGAGGGCACCAATACAGGAATGGTCGTATTCCAAATTTATCGTCACATTTAGACAACAATAAAATTTTCAAGGGATCCCAACTTCATACATGCTCAAGGTTTAAAAGCTTAGTCAGTGTCTCTCGTTGGTTCTTTGCCATCATCCTCATGGCTACATCCATTACTTGCCTCTCACACTCTTCAAAAACCGCCTCTGCCTTCTTCAAAAATTACTTGCATTGACGCTCTATTTCCATCTTCAGATCAATGATAATGGCTGTTAACTTTCCATTATCCACTGTCAACCCTGCAATGTTCTTAGCCTGCTCCTCCACCCTCTGAGCCTGAGCCATATTCTGAATAAGTAGACCAGCGCTTTGTGACTTTAGATCGTCATTCCTCCTAATAAGTCCATTATTATGGCTATCAACACAATATTACCAGTGGAAAGTTATTTGTATTTGTTTCGCATGAATCCCAAGCACCCTTGACAGAGGCTAGCTCCCAAGGAATCCCATCGTTCTTCTGCGATGCTTTATCATTTCGAGCATTGTTTGATCCATACACATTCTTGAACAAAAAAAGCTCAGTGTTTAAGCCCTTTAGCAACCCAAAAAAACATGGCATCAGGTTTCCACTTTTCCGTAATCTGATAGTCAGCACTCGACATACGTCGGTAAGACAGTACAAAAGAAGTTATGATGCATCTACACTTATAAGAAGGTTAGAGTCATATATTTTTCGAATATTCCACCAATTTATGAGTTTTATATAGAATTATTTACCTCGATAATAAGCTCCAACTGCCTCTCTAAAATTTCGTTCGTTGGCATATTGTCGTAACACGATAACTCTGGGAAACATTTGAGTTGCTCGAACATCAACATCGATGGGTGAGACATCATAATACTTGAAGGAGGCAGCTCCTCAGTTATTTTGCTACTATGGACTGCCTCGGGTACTTTCTTTTTTGCGGGAGCAAGGTTTAGCCTCACGATGTTTACAAATGAGGACCCAATATCAGCTCCATGTACAAAATTAATCTAGGACGACCGCACACTTGAACCTTTGACAAAATTTTCCATTTTACCAGCTATTTCCTCGGGAATGTCCTTCTTCTTCTCTGGTATCTCGCTACCATCTCCAGTACGATCAGACTGAACCTCCCCCTGGGTCTCATCCAACACTATAACCTCAGGTGTCTTCCCTTTATCGTGCTCCGCATCAGCGACTGACGCCTCTGCTTCTTTGTTTTTTCGCACTTGGCCATTATTCCCTTCCTCCTCATCCACCAAACTCAATTTCCATTACGAAAACGGAACTGCATTCACAATATCATGGTTTCTTTTCATAGAGGGGGCACATTTTTTCCTCCATTTTCCCATCTTCTTCTCGAGCTCGACGAGTACAATCTTTTACCAACTCATCCCTTGATTGGACAGCGTTATGTCACCAACATTTGGAATAGTCAACATCTCTATTCTCTTGTCATTCTGCCCTCGAAGGGATGAGGCATCTTTTACGTACCTAGATTTTCGACTATGGGGCACTACCAACCATACCCCCGCATTGTTGTGATCATAGTATCTTCGCTCCATCAATTCTCGAAGTCGTTCTGTTGTAGCCATTTATCTAATATTGACCATCTTCATCTTCCCTTTGTTTGTAATGTCTAATTCAGGGACACGCCACAACCCATATTTTAAGTAATTTATCTAGGTAAATAAGCGAGACGCCTCCTGACCCCACGTCGTAGTGCCAAAGTTGATAATCCAATCAAGGGATTCATAATCTCCTTCGATACCCCTTCTTTGCACCACTCGTGATATTTCCTTTCGTCTACATAAGCAAACACGAAATATTTCATCTTTACACTTAGTTTTCCACCGTCTTTCTAACTGGAGATTCGTCACGATACTTTCATGCTCCCAATTCCCCGATACGAATAGAAAGGTATGCTTCCACTTTTTATCTGACGTCACTAGCTCAACTATTCTCCTTATATCAGTCAGTTGATTATAGAAAAACGTGGACTTCGTTAAGTTGGCTACGTCTACAACGGCAAGTACGTCTATCAAACGTACATGAATGTCTAATAGGCGGGAGCTCATGATAAAACTAACTAATACCCTCTAACCATTTTCGGCTAATTGTGTAGGACATATGCTTATGAAGCTAAAATAAGTCTTAAATCAGCGAGGGTAACGACAACCGTAAACCCCAATCGAACATGGTGGTGTACAGACAGATCTCATTTTATTTAGCTTGATAAGGTTGTTCGCAAGGTACCGGCACCCTCACTATAACATCGCTTAGTATCTCATACCTAGCTCTAAATTCCAGAAGGTCGTCCTTTGTAAGATACACATACTTTAGGCTTAATCGATAGAAATACTCCTCTAAGAACGAGGGGCTCTCATATTCCGATTTTGTTCCATAATCGGCGATAACACTCAACTGCTCTTTCTTCTTACACCTTTTTCCGATGCCATCACAGTCACTAGAATGACTATAATGAGCCAAAAATAATTATAAGCGCAAGAAAATTACGGGGATAACTCACAACGCGCAGGACTACCAGTAAAAAGGTTTTCCCATCGCGAAAGAGAATTATGGCTAACACATCTACACCAAGCTAGGATGGCCCTAATACGACGTTATTACTGGACATCATAAAATATAAATAGATATAAGATACAAACATACATTATTTACCAACGATTACGAGAGGTTTAAAATAGTTGAGAGCTTTGGCTTCTGAGAATACTTTCGCTTCTCTCACGAATGTAAAGTTATTTTCAAAATAATAATGACTTTAAAAATTCAGCAAACCGTTTAGTGTCAACGTGACTCTTAACTACATGAGTGACAAGACAACAATTGCCATTCACATTAATTGCTAACACGTTTCCTCATAATCGAAGCGCCATACTACATAAAAACGGATTTATATGTCAAACTAGTTATATCGCACGCGCCGCTTTGTAAACTCCCGTGTCATACTATCGTTGGAAAATAAAAGACCACATTGCTACAAATACTACGACACAAGGCCCACGTGACATATAAAAAGTTCAAGTTTTCTATCATCTACTCTCCATCTACTATGGGGGAGCCCTGATGAGGATTCCTTCATCTACTAATAGATCAAGCCAAGTCCAAGCAGATGGAAGTAATATGGGAACACGAAAAGCATCAAACCAAGTGTTTCTTCATACGAAACTGAGACGACCTATAAGAAATGCAGTAGTACAACACTTGATATCAAATGGCCGAGGTCAAACCGAGTGGATTTGATGTCCTATCAAGGTAATTGGCAGCCCATCGATCCATATCAGCGCTAGCAACCGAGCCGAGACGCAACCAATAGGTGTCGATGTCGACTCCTGAAAAGAAACTGACCAGATGCCTCACCCAGCAGAGGTCGGTCATAATAGAACAATCTACACAACAAGGCCAGTCAATGAACAATCTGCAGTTACCAACTAAGGAAGAGTCCGGTCGTTTATCGAATTAATGAATAAGTTATAAAGAGGGTCAACTTCATATAAATGATTGTTGACTAGAAATGACTTAACGGATCGTGACCAGAGTAATGGCCTAAATTATAGGGCCATTACCATAAATTCTTATCAATGAACAAGATTAAAAAAATTATGTAATTAGTGGAAAATAAAACTACCCTGTAAATATTATAAATAGATCGAAGATTATGTACAAAAACATATTTTATTCTATACTCAATAAAATACTACTTGCTATAATATTTGTTATATTTTCCCTTAACACATCTTCTTTCATAAGGAGTTCGGACAAATTCATGAAAAAATTCAAACACCAATTTCAATTGTTCAGTCTTAATAATAGCTTGACCGATAGAAAAAATACGCAAAATTATAGTAGTTATAGTCCTCATTATTCCTCTTACAAAAACTATGGAGGGTGTTGATATTATTATTATTTATAAATGATTGATTTTAGCTTATTTAAACAAAACCTCATAAAGCTTTTAACATAATAATAACTTGAAAAAGCATCGGGCCTAAGGCTTAAATCAGTATATAGTTCATCGACTATTGCATTTTTTTTCATTTAGTCCATCCACTAAAAGATCATCGGTCAGGGTTTTTAGACTATTCAAAATCTATAAATTTAGTCATCGCGCGTGGTCTTTTTTTTTGTTCAGTCACGTGTCCCCATAGTTAAATGGTGCGAGTCTCTTAAATAGTCCATCTACTTTTAATTAAATTTAATATTTTTAAATTTTTAAATTTTTTATTCTTCTGAAGAAAGAGTGTCGCAAAATAAACATTTTCTTTACTATTGTTTTTTAATATTTTACTTTCAATTTTTTTATTTTTTTGTGATACTCTGTTTTCAAAAGACTAAATAAATAAAAATTAAAAAGAACAAAAAGATTCAAAAAATATGAAATTCAAAAGGTAAAAATAAGATTAAATTTGAGAGATTATTTGTGAGACACATACCATTTAACTATGAAGAGAAGACTAAACTTATAGATTTTAGATAATAAAAAAACCGTTACGGGTGATTTTAGACCTAACCTAATAGCATGCTAAGAGTAGCTTATTCTTATGGAATAAGCCGAAGCTTATAAAGATTCGAGGACTAACAATTTCGATGCATCCGGATGTTGCCTTCATTGTTAAAAGTTCGATATTTTGTTTTGCAAAAACATTATTGTCTCGAAGCTTCTTGCTTTTATTTATCTCTTGCACGTCCTGACAATTACCTCACACATTTTCCATAACGTTTGGTCACCTCCGGTCAATTTTTCTCACTCATCCCACTTTTTCACTAACTTATCTCACTTCGTCCATCGCTAGTGCGGTTCTTCTTCGATGTTGGTCGTTATGGCGACCGACGTTTACACACCCAACTCACTGTTCCTTCAAGCCCTCCTTACCTATCACTTAAACCCTTCGATTCGATTAAAGGCAATTTCATCACCGTGGTGATCCATATTTATATTCGGTATCGCTCTTTCTCAAGGGTGTTCTATATTTTCGGTGTCGTAGTTCTTTGGTGTCACTGTTCTTCGGCCCCGTACGCCACATGGTAACCAACGTTTTTTTTGGTGTCGCTCTTCTTTGGTGGTGTTCAAATACGGGACCCTTTCTTTTAGACAAAATAAACCGTCACCCAGAACCCTTATCACTTTCCCATATCCTATGTCTCCACCTTACTTCACTATTTTTCTGTTTCTTTAGCATTAACTGTGAAGTTCAAAGACTTTTAGATGATTATGTCATGAATACCATTAGAGTCATGTCTTTCCTGCCAACAAACCTTCAATCTAAGACGGAGCATTTTCCTTTAGAAAACATCTAATCCAGCTTCTGCTCCACTGTGCGCCGTCGTTGTCACCTGGTGCAATCTCCGATAGTACTCCAATAATACTCAGACTGGTTTTCGGAATGGGCGACGCCTAGTGCGTCTCATTTTTGCTTTTGATGTTAAAATAGGCCAAAACCTTTTAATTTTGTTGGGCGTAAGATATGCTCTCATTTGGGCCTCACTAGTGGACATATAAGGTATCTATTCACTCGGACCGAACTGATGGATCTTTTAGCTTCTAAATATGTTCCGTTATCTCTTTCGGCCAGACATTTGAACCTCAACGCTTAGACTGCATCGTGTTTTTTTAGAATGGATCACGTTCCACGCAAGATTCTCCGACTCGGTCATATATACATACCACTGCTCGGATGTATTTTCATTTGTAAACTGTTAATTTCGCTTTTAATATAAGTTTTGATTCCACTCCGATGGTGGAACCAGGAATCCAAATCAGGAGGGGTTCAAGTATTACATAAACTAGACATGTAAAAAAATTTCATTTATCTCGTACTTTTAATTGATATTTTAATAATTTGTTTGGAAATATTAAAAAAAATTAATCATAACATTTTTATTGATTAAAAAAATCATAAATATTTATTGAAATTAAATATAAAAAAATTATACATTTGATTTATGGGGCATATGTCTAAATAATCTTAAGTTTATATATGAGTTAGTACCGGTTATAGCATTTATGTATAAAATCAAAAGGCTTCGTACTAGTTGAGATATGTTCTAACTTATTTGTCATTGATCCTTCTCATACCTATCCGACGTGGAAATTTGGTCGCACATAACAAATTCTACCACTTTTACCTCCCTTCAGTTGACTTACCTTATGCTCCCTCTAATTAGCTTGTTTCATGATTCATATCTAAGTCATAAAGTTTTACGATGGATATATTTGTTCACTCTTATTAGAGCATCTTAGAAGTTGTTTAGCGTCATTTCAATTAATCAAGTCACATTATCTTTATACACTCTAATAAAGTCACTCCGTTTAATGAGCATGACTGATGGTTCATCATCTTCGACACCCAAGAATTTCATCCATATCACGTTTTCGTCTAGGTATGGAGCTCTAATACCAACTATTAGACCCAAATAATAGTATATCAACCACACGCGAGATTAATTTCAAAACAACCAACCAAATAATAAAACAACCGATTTATTAACAAAATAAAACCACAAACCTAATCACTGAAAAATAATCAACGGTAAAATAAATCAACAACCAAAACATTTATATGAAAAGACTACTTCGTTGTGAAGAGTAAAAGACCACGAGACTTATGAAGATTCCACCAAAAACACTTCTACTATTATGATAAGTTGAAGGTAAAAGTATATCCAATTCATATAATAAGTATCTACAATCCACCAACAATTTTAAACATAATAAACTAACAAAAAAAGAAACAAAAACAATAATATTACGAAAACTACTCCACTATTCCAAAAGTGATTTCTCCCGAACCGTAGCATCAAATAACAATCCAACCAGACATATTGAAGCTTTATATGTCCCAAACATGCTGTCCAAATTTCAGCCAAAACCGACACCGTTTGACAATTGATCAAATATTTTAAACATAACTTCTTTAAAAATTCCGAAAATAAAAATTTCCCCAATACTATATACATCGAAAAGATGCTCTGTATTTGGTTTACAACCACTTCACTTGGAATATCATTCCTACTCTTGTATGATCATATAGTTTAGTGCATTATTTAAAAGAAATGTTTAGGTTAAATTGAGATTTTTTTTAACGAAAACCTCGTTATAATGAGATTTCTTTTAGTTATAATGAAACCTTCAATATTTACAGTAATGTCTTCATATAAGAACCTCTTATTTACACATTCAACCTATTTTCTATCTTCAAACCTTAAAATCTCTATAAATTCGATTTTAAAAAGCTACAGATTTATCAAACCAAGCTTCACATCAAGGTATGTTTTGTCTACATCATGGTGTAATTTGTTTTGAATTTACGTAGATAGTTTTAGTGATTTTTAGAGCTTTAGTTTCACTTAGAAAAATCAATTTTTCTTATCTCTCTAGTTTTTGTTTCGAACTTCAGTTAGATGTATATGTTAAGTTAAATTGTTATCTTCGTTTTGGTATGTTAATTGCCAGATTTGGGCCGGTAGAATTCAAGTTTTGATTTTGCACGGAAGGTTGTTGTTCGATGTAAATTCACGCATGACTCGGTGCTTCGAAATACCGAACGCACGCATGATCGTGTGTGCGTCCGGTATACCAAGGCACCTAGTCGTGCGTGGAATTACCACATGCTTGGAATGTGCAAAATCGCGCACAAATTCGTGTCTGGATTTGCACAATTCAGGTACATACATTCGTGGATTTGCATGTTTCTGGATTTTGTCCTCCCTTTATTGTGTAGTGTTATAATACATTGCTACTTTACTATTGTGGCAATTAGTTATATTTTTTAGATTGTTCGAAACTATTTAAGTATTTTAGAACGTTTGATCAAAATTGTGATAAATGCTTTGTGCATGATTACATGATGCCTCCTCGTAGACGTCCACCTAGTTAGTCGGACAGTGAAACGGGTGATGAGATGTAGCCTGGTCATTCTTCACGCAGCGTACGAGTGCATCGGCACCAAAACTTTCCCCTTGTGCTCGTTACTCGTCGGCAAAATACGGACCACCAATTTCGTAGGTTCAACCAACACATGCCAGAGTTGTACTTTACTTTAAACTCATACAAGTCCCATGAGGCCTAGAACATCTTCAAAAATGACATAATTTTTTAAGTGTGTTAGTGTATAATTTTTTGTAAAACATGTTTGTTCTACTTATTGGTTAAGGTTAGAATTTCATACTAATACTTTACTTTCATAATGCTAATAGTTGCTTAAAATGATATGAGTTGTTAGTATTATAGTTATTGGTTTAGGTGGAATGCATTGGTTGTTATACTTATGTGCTTAGGTTGGAAATTTGTATTGGCAAAACCTACATGTTCAATACTTTTATATTATTATTTTCTTTGCAGGCGATGGTACATATGCAATGCTATGCTATGTACCAAACTCATCGTGGCTGGGATCTTGCAGACCAAACCCGTATTCGAGATGAGGTAATCAATACTTGTTCTGAAACGATCATTGATTGTCTCGCACTTTAGGCTACTAATTTCCACTTAATAGAGGCATTTTAAGAGAGGTGGTATCCGAAAATCAGTACATTTCACTTCCTTTTCAGTGAGAGAACAGTGATACTGCTTGATGTACATCTTATCACATGTCTTCTAGTGGGTGGAATAAATTGTAATATTGTTAAGTTTGTTACTGGAGATGCAATAAATGTGGCATACGCTCGCCTGCTAGAAGTCACTATTGAAGATTTGGAGGCTGAAATAAAAGAAAACAAAAGTGGAGGAAAAAGGCACGTTCGCCTCGCTTTGCTGAAGAAGACATTCTGTAAAGCAGAGTTTTTTGATGATCCAACACTAATAGCGGTGTTCGCCAAGCTACTATAGGTTATTTGTTGCATTTGTTTGGTTGTACCATATTATCCAACATGTCGGGCAAAAAAATAAACCTCGACTACTTACAGTTTATCGATGAATACCGTGGTTTGGCGAAATACAATTGGGGACAGTTTATACTTGCGCAGTTCTATTTCCTGCTAGGTAAGGGTTGCTTATACTCGACTTGTGAAGTGTCTGGTTTCTTTGGGGGTTTAGAGGCTTAGATTTCTGATTATTTTCCCTCTTTTGCTCCTGCGAAATACACTAGATTCAGTATCGCACAACCTACAATGTTAAATATGTGCCACCCCTGTTTCGAAAAAGCCAACATGTTCAAAACAATTTTCTTGATTACCTCGCTACATTCACCGACCGCAATGTAAGTTATATTTATGTTTATTCTTATTTTTTGTAATAATGTTATAATTTATCTTTGGTAGATACATTTCACATATTTGTTACTTTTTACAAGTATGGTCCATGCCTTATTCGTATTTACACAATCTTCGGGTGTTTTTTATATAGCTTGGATAAATGCTAGATTGAAGTATTTTACATTTTCGAAGCATACTATCCCCTACGAGTCGCTAGACAGATGGGGCACATTCAGCAGGTAGAACATGCATGTTTAATAGTTTGTTTAGATTATTTTGTGCTACCGGCTTCAATGCATTGGTTGTTATAGGTATAACGTTAAGATTGGAATTTTGTGTTAATAATTTTAACACATGTATTTGGTCTGATACGTACTATTTTGATAGGTTCTCGTAAGGTTCACCGTGTGAATACTCTTTACAATTGGGACGCATTCATTTGGAATCAATGGCAGTCCCACACTCTTGACCTTAGTTTGCGAGGAGGAGAGTATGTAGTAGGTCAGAAGGATGGTACCGCGTTGACGTACAATGAGTGAGTGCCAAAAAACCTATCGTACGTAGTTACTATCTTGAGTCGCGTCTCGACAAAACATTCGCATGGATGAACCCTTCCGCCTCCATTCATACGACTAGGTTATACGATTTGACGGGTAACATACTCGAGATGGAGGCTATGGAGGAGAAGAACCCTGAATTGAATATGGAGGAGCTTTACGGGCCCTTACACGAGTGTTATAAGCTTGCGCACCAATACAGGGATTGATTGTTTTTTTGTATTTGGTGTTGTTGTCGCTATGACTGTTTATTATTATTGATGTTTGCTTTATGACTACTTAGCATTGTTGACCTATGGTTTATGTATTTTACGACATTTTTATTTTATTACGTTTAATGTTTATGTAAATAGTACATTTGATGTTTACAAATATGTAAGTTACAACTATTATTATTGATGTTTGATGTTTATTTGATGTTCAACATAGATTACAACAAATATATTTACATTTCTACAACAATAATTTATATATTAAATTCGTAACATTGGCTTAACCTGACGTATATAGGTAAACGTTCTAGCCTTATCCACTATGTGCCCAAATCCAATTGGTTATTTGGATTACGTTATCCACTCCTAACTTATATCAAATAATGATTTTCCTAGTAGGATTTATCTTACCTGGAAACACAATAAATAGGGACCATTAGCTCTTGTAAACACACAATAAACACATCAAGAAATCACAATGAAAATACTAAAAATGTCTCGATGGACTCGCAAAGAAGACAAATATTTGAAGAAAGATTATGCACTAGTCGCAAAAACATATAACGAGGAACAAGGTGAAGCATATTGGGAAGTAATGGTATGCCAATTATACTAACTATATGGTAGGGATCATGTCCATTCACCGTAGATTTTAAGAAGCACCAAAGAGATGAAAGAAAGGTGAACAGATTTAATTAAACGGCGAGTCCATTTTATTTCAACCTCAACGGAGAAGAACGTCATACTGCATTTCAACTGTTTAACTGTTTCGTCACCGGCAGTTTAACGGATGAAGGGCTTTATTTTATGTGCACTTTAATACTAAGCAAGCGTGAGGAAGCCGAGATGGATGCACTTTATCAATAGTCACACAAATTTTCGTTCAGTTCTCGTCGTTACATTTTATTGAGCCATCCGTCATCTTCGTTTAATTATCTTAGGTTGTTTGCACCAGTTTGAAGTTTTATTTTTTTTCATTTTTTTCATTTTTTTTCATTTTTTCATTTTTTTCACGTGAAGTGTTTGTAACGACATAAGTTAATGATTAATTATCTTCTATTTTCATTTTACATGTAGCAACTTAGTTTTAAATCAATTATTAAAACTTTCTGGAACGTTCTAGCGCACATGGAAACGTACATTTGACCAAATTCATGCACGTCATTTCGTGCCGATGTACACGTTTTCACGCTCAATCGTGCGTTGATTTGCACAAATGCATGTTCATACGTGTGCTAAAGTGTTATGGAAATCTTTAAAAAAAAAAATTGGATGGTTATTTACTTTCAAAAAGAAAAAGTAAACGGTATACTTAATTGAAAAAAAAATATCGAATTGAGTCTTAAAATATATTTAAACATCCAAATCCTATATAGCCAAAATTATTAAAAGTTGCAAATACAAGACATATAAATAAGTCGAATAAAGTATGCATCTCTAGACAAATCGTAGAATTGTGCTCCTCCATTACGCGGTGTAGATGTTTGGACTGGTTTTATTTGGTGATATATGTTGAAGCGTTTGTCTAGCAAGATTGCCTAAATAGTCATGCAATCGTTAGTGCGGAATGTAAAGTAACTATGGTATATTTCCGGCAACATTCCATCCAAGACAACCTGTAAATTTCAATAAAATGAAGTAACCAAATAACAAAAAAAATATAAACTAATTAAATTAATTTACTTACTTTGACGTAATAGTTACCATGCACGAATCCTAGACCAACTTCTAGTGTAGGACACGATCGAAGGAGCATACCACGTAAAAAAAGTTGGAGAGATACGTGGTATACTATATATTGATACTAAGTGGTTATCACTAAGCCAAAGTCGGGTAACATCATCCAGTGTCTACTACCACTCGCGTACATTTTCCAACAATACAACCTTTGTAATAGGTTATCCAAATGTTGTGCACCATCAAGAATTCTCTTCCATAGATCACGTTCACCTTGCAATTCGTGCATCGAATCCAGTCTAACTTGTTCTCATGAATCTATATTCGGGTATATAGATAAAGGTGTTACGTGAAATCGCAAAGGGAATTGCCAAGTAATTACTTTTGTATTTCAGAGAAGAGAACTTACATATTAATTGGATTATATCCCCTATTTATATCTTGTGTATCACCGTTCTTAGCGGTTACCATAACATTCGTTCCCACCAAATACATGCATAACTATATTTACATCATGGATCCTATATTTATGAGTAATGTGTTAGTGGCTTGACTAATTCCATTTAAGTGACATTAAACCGTTGCTTTGATCGTTTCCTTTGTGGATTGAGTTCAGTCAGTATCATCCACGTGCCCGGATAAGCATAATCCAACGATCCTCTGGTGTTTGGTTTCGTCCGCGTGTCGAGCCAAGCTCGATTCAATTGACCACCTTTTCCTCGTTTGGGATTCCTCGCTCAATTCTCTATTTAGGTAAGCTTGTTCATCGAATCCTTAAGTTGGTGAAGTACTTAATTGGTCCGAGCGTTATCCATCTTATTCATCATCGTTAGGTAGGCCCTGATTTCCTACTCATCTCATAGTTTAAGCCCGGTATCTTATTCATCTTTGCATGTCGCTCGGACTTACACTACGCTCAGTCTTTTCCCATGCTTCGAGTGACTTTGTCTTCTTGGATACCTTCTCGCCTGTCAGCCGGAGAATACCTCACATCATGGCACCCCCTAATTCATGGATTATATACTAAAAGTGTAGAATCGGTGAATTAATTTTAATAAGACGAGCAGATAAATCGAGCTTCTACCATATCTGATAAGGGGGAATTCCCCCGAGTAAGTAAGAAAACGAGCAGGAAAGGCGGACGATGAGCTTGGGCTAAGATAATAAAGGAACAAGGAAACAGAGTACGAGCTCGACGCTATTGTCGAGCTCAAAGAGAAGTGGAGAACAAGCTCGATGATAATTTGAGCAACGAGTTGATCGATCTGACCGAGGATGCGATGAACAGACAAGGGGCGAGCTCGCATATAAACTAATCGACCTTAAAGCTAAATGGAGAACGAGCTCGAATATAATTGGTCAACCACGTGGTCGTGCGAGCTTAAGAACGTGCAGCCAGCACAGACCTCATCGCGCTCAAGGAGTGGGCCAGTTCGGATTGACATGTAACCCAGATGAAGTGTTTCTTTATTCATTATGTAATAAATGCTATAAGTTTTAAGTCAAACCGCTTCAGAAAATTGTTCCAAAATTATAGGGGAAGTGATGTTAGTGAGTTAGTGGTGCGTTAAGTGTAATTAAAAATGAATGCAACAGCCCACTAACTCACAACACTATAAGTAGGAAGAATTTATTGATGAATAAGACGATCCTTTTTTGCCTCATCTATTTTCTGACTAAAAGCTTAAGATTTTACTTTGGTAGAACTTGTTATTCCCGTAACAAATTTGGCTCCATCTTTGGGAGTACAGCTAATCATCAACCATGGTAGTCACAAGATCAATAATCGAGAGGGACAACCAGGAAACGAGTGAAGCAACAATGAACAGAAGAGGAGCGACGAATCCACCAACTGGGCAAGGCACCCTGTACCCTGTACCCCGTCCATGTAGCTTTCCCAAGGGTGTAATCTTATGGAGCCCCTAGGGACGGTCATGCCGGAGGAGCTTCCAACTCTACCAGCCGTTGTCCCTCGGGCAGAAGTGCAACCACATCAACTTGAGGATGCTAGTGGCCCAAGAAACTGTAGAAGCCATCTCAGCCGCTGACTCGGCGGTCCTCCAACTAAAACCGAGAATCCAACATCTCCAGGAAGATAAGTTGAAGATAGCATTCGACCGAGATGCAAGGGAACAGGACATGCACGCCGCTATGGCAGGAATGAATGACGTCATTCATGCCCTCACCCTAAGATCAAGAGAACAAACTGAGTACATCAACTGTCCGTACCGGAGGCTAGCAAAGTTAACAGAGCAGATCGCTTGTCCAAGCGGGATGACAAACACGAGGGTGAATGAGAGAGTGTAGATAAAAATTGCAGAAAAGGTCCGCGAAAGGAGGCAAAGCAGACGCCTACCAAACAAGCTCGGGAAAATGAAGATCTCTACTACAACGAGGTTCACCCGAGACTGTCATCTTAAATACTCAAAGATTCATCATTCTCTGAGAAGATTCTCGAATCCCAGCTCCCAAGAAAGTTTGACCCGTTCAGGATGGAAGCTTATGATGGAACATGAGGCCCAGAAATACATTTGGAGAAATTCCGAAACCTGATGATGACATTCAACCCCGACGACGCGATGTTGTATCGGGCAATTTCTATGAACCTCAAAGGTAATGCAATGGATTGGTTCAGCAGCTTTCCAAAAGGATCCATCTACGAATTTATCGGGTTGTGGAAGGCGTTCAGAGAAAGGTTTGTTGGTAACAATGACCTTAAGCGGGAGCGATACTCAATCATGGACCTATACCAGCAGCGAGGTGAGTCCCTTAAGAGTTATGTTAGGAAATTTATTTATGCCATGAATGCTTTACCAGATTTGGCCGAAAACATGGCGGTGGCATCTTTGAAGAGAGGGCTCAACCGAAAGGGTGATCTCTATACTTACCATATCAAATTTCCAACCGAGAACATGGAGGATTTGCTCGCCAGAGTATATACTTTAATTAGAGCCGATGATGCCAGAAGAAGTGGGTCACCCAAGCAACGTGGATCAGATTCCAAAGAAGGAGGATCAGAAAGGAAAAGGGTTGAAGAGCAGCCTATGCGGGATTACAGTCGGCGACCTCAACAACTCGATCAACCAAGTAGACGATTCATCCGATTAACTGAAGTTATCTCCGTGATTTATGACCAAACGCAAGGACAAACGAAGTACCAAGCTCCACGCATGATGAGTGCCCCAGGATTTAAGCAATCTAACCGGTACTTTTGCGCATATTATAATGACCACAGACACTCCACGGATGACTGTTGGCAACTCATAGAAGAAATCCAACGACTGATTAACAATGGGGAGCTAATACAATATATCAAACGGTCTCATCTGGATCACTGTGATGAAGTTCGTTCTCCAAACAACGAGAAACCAGCAAATGGAGAAGAAATGGAAACTAACAAGTAACAATGGCTCCTCACCATATCAGGAGGGAATTCGGAACCAATCCATGGGGTCGCTTCAAAACAACGTCCTAATAACAAGCTCAATGTATACGAAATAGATGCCAACTCTTATCGCAATTACAGGGATCCAGTGGTCGATCTCAGAGGTGTCAGTCTACCCCATGGGGACGCTTTAACTATCCACCTAGATACTGGAGGAGTGATAGTGACTCGAGTCCTAGTCGACAGTGGGAGCTCTGCAAACCTAATATTCAAAAGCAGTTTCAACCGCATGAAAAATGTATCTCCGTAAGCGAACCTAGTGTACTTTTATCGGCTACGAAGGTAAAACTTTACAATGTGTTGGGGAGGTGGAGGTACTGGTAAAAGTTGGCCATGGAGCCACGAAAAAGGAATTAAAAACACTATTTATAATCTTCGATGCATCAAACCCTTACCATGCTATAATCAAAAGACCATGGCTGCATAGGGTGGAAGCAACATCGTGCACATTCCGACAATGCATAAAATATCTAGTAGGAAGCTTGGTGGGATCAATACGAGGCAGCCAAAGAACCGCGCAAACATGCTACGCGATCGCGTCGGACCCGTCCAAACCACCCCGATAGCAATTAAAAGGCGAGGGGGACCCCGAACCAGAAACACTAGTTCTTACCTCACAGGACCTAATGGGCGACCCGCGTGAGAGCGAAGACTCAACTGATACGAGTACTAAAGTAGTGGACACACTTATAGCTAACGGTCGGATGCTTCGACTAGGGAAGGAGTTATCTCAAGACTCTAAGGTACATTTAACTTCTTTATTAGCAAAAAATTTAGATGTTTTATCTTGGAAGACAGTTGATGTCTTAGGGGTAAGCCCTTCAATTATAAGTTATGAGTTGGCCATTAACCCTTACGCCAAGCCAGTACGTCAAAAGCGCACATCTTTCTCAGTAGAAAAGCAGGAAACTATATTCGCTGAGGTGACCAAATTAAGTCGTTTAGGACACATTAGAAAAGCAAGATATCCAATCTGGATAGCTAACCCAGTTCTTGTAAAAAAGAAAAACAGCCAATGGAAAATGTGTGTGGATTTCACCACCTGAATCAGGCATGCCCCAAGGATGCTTTCCCATTACCGCACATCGATCAGTTAGTCGATTCGGCTTCGGCTTGCGAGTACTTGTCATTTATGGATGCATATTCCGGATACAACCAGATTCGCCTTCACCCATCCGACCAGGAGCACACAGCATTTCAAACCGAAAGAGGTTTTTCACAGCCACACGGTCATGTCTTTCGGTTTAAAATTACGAGTTCGACGTATCAACGACTGATAAACCACATTTTTCAAGACCATCTCGTACACCATTTAGAAGCATACATTAACGACATGATTGTTAAAACTCATGAGGAAGCGCATCACTTGGAGACGTTACAGACTATTTTCAATTTGTTACGACAGTTTAGCCTCAACCTCAACCCGGATAAGTGCCTTTTGGGTGTAGCCAAGGTAAATATTTTGGGTTACATGGTAAGTCGGCGAGGTATTGAAGCCGACCTCGTCCAGCTACATGCAAATCTGCAAATGGACCCCCCAAAAAATATCGAAGAAGTATAATGTTTCACGGGAATGCTAGCAGCTTTATCCAGATTCATCTCCCTCATGTCGGACAAAAACCATCACTTTTTTGAAGTTTTACGGGGCGCTAAGAAGTTCGCATGGACAGAAGAGTGTAACAAAGCTTTCGCTGAGCTCAAACAATATCTCACCTCTCTAGAGATTCTGTCTACACCTATGACTGAGGAACCATTGTTCCTCTACCTGGTGGTGTCACTATTTTCTGTGAGTTCGGCTTTACTACGTGACCAGAATGAGGTACAACGCCTGATATATTATACGAGCAAAACGCTAAGAGATGCGGAAAAAATGTACTTGAATCTTGAAAAACTTACTATAAGTTTAGTTATTGCAGCTCGACGAATGCGACCATATTTCCAAGGGCACATCATTACGGTGCAGACAACCTTTCCCTTACGAACGGTACTACAGAAGCCAGATGTTTCTGGAAGACTCACCAAATGGATTATCGAGCTTGGTGAGTACGACGTTTAGCTATTAAGGGGCAGGGAATAGCCGATTTCCTCGTTAAATCCACCTCCTCAATGCATCAATAAATTGACACAGAGGACCAAGGAGTGACAAGGTCAGACCAATGGACCGTTGAAGTTGATGGTGTGTCTTTAACATCGGGCGGAGGAGCATGAGTTTTCTTGCGATCCCCAAATGGTGAGGAGATCAAGCAGGCGGTTCATTTTAATTTCCCAGTAACAAATTATGTGGCAGACTACGAAGCTGCTCTCTGTGGCATGAAATTAGCCTTGATATGTGGAGCCCAAAGCATTGTGATCAAGTCCGATTCTCAGTTAGTAGTTAACCAGACAATGGGTACTTACGACACCAGACATGAAGACATCAAAGAGTACCTTGGTATATTCAAGGAATACGAATCCAAGCTCACCTGTGTTTCATACGTGCAGATCCCACGAAAGGACAACTCAACAGCCGATATTCTAGCCAAGAATGCAGCTTTAGAAGAGCATCCCATAGTTTTACTCCAACAGCTTCCCATGACCGAACTCATACCCACAACGGTAACCATCAACGCAATCGCAAGTGATACCGACTAGAGAATTCCATACCTACACTACTTGACATCTGACCAATTGCTAGTAAATAAAAACGAGGCCCGAGCACTACAGATTAAGGCAGCCACGTTTTGTGTTCTCGACAACATCCTATACAAGAAGAGTTCGACTCAACCATTGCTCTGATTTCTTAATCGCGCGGAAGCCAATTTGGTATTAACTGATCAGCATTCAGGGGAGACAAGCGCTCATTGTGTCCACCGAACACTAATTTGTCGGTTTCTCCTAGCAGGTTATTATTGGCCCGAGCTCGCAACTGATGTGGAAAGTCTTGTACAACAATGTCATAAATGTCAGGAGTATGCAAACACACAGCATAGACCCAGCGAACTTATGCAGAACGTTCATGTTCCATGTTCTTTCGATAAGTGGGGGATAGATCTAGTGGGTCCTTTTCTAATGACCACGGGAAAGAGGCAGTTCCTTATCGTCACGGTAGATTATTTCTCCAAATGGGTCGAGGCCAAAAATCTATTCTGAACACGCGCATGAGGTATTTGACTTCCTCCATAATCAAATTCTAACTGGATATGGAATTCGGCGGATTCTAATGACAGATAACGGTCCACAATTCCAAAGTTCAATACTCACAACTTCTGCAAACGATATGGGATTCTCCAACACTTTTCTACCCCTTATTATCACCATGAAAACGGCCAGGTCAAAGTGACTAACAGGATGCTGCTCGAAGGACTTAAGAAAAATTTGTAAGAAGCCAAAGGGAAGTGATCGAATAAGTTGGTTTAGGTAGTATGGACATACCAAACCATCCCGCGCTCAACAACAGGAGATACACCTTTTTCCCTGGTATACGGCACAGAAGCGGTTATTCCAGCAAAGTACCAAGCCATCGAATCGAGCACTATGAAGAAGAGGCAAACCTAATAGCCAGATCAACCTGCTTGGACCTCCTCAATGAGCGACTAGGCCAAGAAAGGGTACGAGCAACGGACTATAGAAGCTTGATGAGGGGACGCTTCAATGCTCGACTAAAGCCACGCTCTTTTAAGGAGGGAGACTTAGTCTTAAATAAGGTATTTCCAGGCTCCAACAGTGGAACAGGTGGCAAACTGGGACCAAATTGAGAAGGCCCATACACAATTATCTCCACAGGGCACCATGGCGCGTACAGATTGACATATCAAAGTGATCGAGCACTCAAACACCCTTTGAGTGTCAATCACCTAAAATTGTATCGCCAAAATACTTAGACTGTACCGATGCGCTCTTTTTCCTCCCTGATGGCGCGGGGAGGTTTTTTAATGAGGCATCTTAGGACAACATTTTGTTCCTTCAATATAATTTATGCTTTCGTCACTATGTGTTTGTTGTAAGTTTTATCTTTACAATTAGCGAAATGGTTAATGACCACGTCATTCGTGGCTACACAATAGACCATATTGAGTCCAGACTAAGTGTCTATAAACACGAACGAGCTAATTGGTCACGCCTACGGGCTACGTAATGGTCATATTGTGTCTATAATATTGTACTGGGTATATTCGCAAATTGGTTAAAGATACTGGGTCTATAAGTAATAGTCATATTTTGTCTATAATTTGTGTCTATAGGTTCTACATGAACTCGCCCCAAACAAGATATTATGGAAATTATTGTCTAAACTACGCAATGAGCCCTACTCAGCTCGGTATTGTAAGGATCTCCCTCAAGCACAACAAATACATACTCCACATTTTCTCCATAAATATTCATGATAGTAAACATACTGGCATAAGAAAAGCTAAAAATAAGTTCAACATGTATTCAAAATACGTTAGGAAACACAAGGTTTTCATACACATAATACACAACAAAAGAGAACAAAAAGAACAAATATTATCACTACTTGACACTTAGAGAATGGGGTAGTTTGGTCTGCTATGATGGAGTAACATCAGCTACACTAGTGGTATCAATTTCAACATTTAACACAGGTTGCAAGCCAACATTTTGAGGTGGTATAGATCCCTGAACGAGAGACGCTAAATATCCCAAGTTCAGCCCTAGATTCAGAGCCATCAACTCAGCTATGGCTTTCCCATTCTCTTTGACTATCATCTCTGTGGAAACAGTGAACATCTGCGTCTCCCTTTCTGCCACAGCTGCTTCCAAATCCTTTTTCCAGTGTTGCCTTTCTCGCTCGAATCTGCACGCCCCTCCTCCACTTAGGAAATTAATTTAGTAACATCAGCAGTCAAAGTGATTATTCGCTCAGCCTGTTCTTCTACCCTTTTCGATTGAGCCAAATTGCTATCCATCAGGTTCGAGCTCTGAGCATACAACTCATCATTTTTTTTTCAACAGGTTCTCATTTTATTTCAGTACCATCTTGTGATTGTCGGATGCGGTTTTCCATCTCTCGTCGCTGCATATCAAAGCTTCTTTTAAGGTTCCCATTGTACTCTCTAGTTTTTCCTTTGCTTCAACCGCCTCATGCTTGGTTGCCTTTGCTGATGTATACGCATGCCACAAGCGAATAACCCATGCGGTGCTCATTTTGGCTGATCTAATAACCATGGCTTCTGATCTCCACTTTTCTATGGTTTCTAAATCAACTAGGGACATGTTCTGGTAGCCCAGTACGACCGAGTTATGATGAATCTGTGTACGGCCAGAAAGTTAGAATTATACTAACACCTCTTATTCAACACATTAAAAAAATGGAAAAAGAAAAGCTTTCCTTAATGGCCAGCTCAACTTTTCGTTGTAAGATCTCAGGAACTGACATCTTATTATAATACGATAAGTCAGGAATTCGACGGAGCTGCTCGAACATAAATGATGAGGGGCGTGGTATAATAATTTTCTTGGGCAGCAGCTCTTCCACCGGCACTCTTTGTTGACTAGTCCCAACGCCTTTATCCTCACCTCTGATCTTCTCCATTATCCCCACTATTTACGGCATAGTACCCTCTCCAGTTGTCGTCGTCATATGAGGCATATTAGAAGTATACACCCGGTGTTTCATCCTTTCAACATGCTCTAGGGGGATAACGTTTTTCTTCTGAGCCTCATATTTTTTTTCTCTTCATTATCCTCCACCAAATCAATTAACTCCTCCACAGCATTTGACTAGTTGCCCCACCTACATAAACAAATACTCATAAGTTACTGATTAACAAGACTCGACCACTATTTCTGTATTTCAACTAATTTTAATAAGGCTTACACTTTACTTTCCATCTCCTTTCTAATTGAAGATTCAAAGTGGGTGTTTTATGCTCCTATTTTCCAAATACAAAAACAAAGGAATTTTTCCAATTCCTATCAGATGAGGGGAGCTCGACAATATTCTTCATCATTTTAAAGTGGGTATAAAAGAAGGGGGCTTTGGCCAATTTGGTAACGTTAGTGGCCATTAAAGGTCTGCTAAGCACGCGTCAATTCTTAGCAGATGCCAGCTTAGCACTACACTAAGTCATAACCTTCACCCGTTTGCAGAAAGTTGAGTAGGGAAAATTCCTAGTACATTAAAGTAAGCGCGAATCAACTCAGGTAGTGGCAGCCTCAAACCCCAGTTGAACATAGTAGTGAAGAGACACGTCTCTGTCTCTTGGGCCTGATAGGGATGCTCGCCTATAACAGGTGCTCTTATGGTCACATCCTCAGGAATCCCACATCTATTCCTAAGAGTGGTAACTTCAGTCTCATCTAAGTAAATGTATTTGGGGGCTATCTACGAGAAATAGTTCTCTAAAGCATTGGCTTACTCAAACACAAGTTCTACAATTTTATCTGCTTTCGTCTTCGTCACCCTTTTTGATGTCATAGCTTCTACTGATAGTGCAATGAGGTAAGGATATGAATCAACATGTTTATAGCAGGCAAATGCGATCGTTTCGATGCAAGGAAAGCATGAACATTTGGGAATAACCTACTCGCGGATGTTACATTCTTAAACCTAGGGTTACACGCTACAACAAAGCATTTGAGTGATCATATGTGTTGAAGAATCACGTACCTGGTTGGTGATATGAAATACGACAGAGAGTTTTTAGATTGTAGTTGATGTCTCCTTCTCTAGCAAGAACGACACAAAATGTTCGAAAGAGTTTATATTTCTTTTTCAAGTAAATAAACATGCAAGAAGTTAAAGATATAGAAAATATTAAATTATATGGGTGTGACATCACTAAGAAATTGAAAGTTGTACCAAAAACTCAAGCGCCAGGCGCTGTATCCCAGATACGGCGGTGTCAGAACCGTCACAGTTACACTAGCGACACGTGTCAACAAATGAAGCCAAGAGACGTTTTGAATAACCACGCACCTACTTATCCATTCTGATTTAATGGTAATTTTTATTTTACAGGTTTACTAATCTTATCTAAAAATTAATAAACCTATAAAGTATGGGGGTCCCTGATAGGGGGGGATTCCCCCGAGTAAGTACGAAAACAAACAGAATAGACGGACGATGATCTTGGGCTAAGATAATAAAGGAATAAGGAAACATATGACGAGTTGGACGCTACTCTCAACCTTAAAGAGAAGTGGTATACAAGCTCGACGATAATCTAAGCAACTAGTTGATCGACCAGACTGAGGATACGATGAACAGACAAGGGACGATCTCGCATATAAACTAATCGACCTTAAAGCTAAGTGGATAACGAGCTTGAAGATAATTGGTCGACCACGTGGTCGTGCGAGCTCAAGAACGCGCAGCCAGCATAGACCTCATCGCGCTCAAGGAGTGGGCCAGCTCGGATTGAGATGTAATCCGGATGAAGCGTTTCTTTATTCATTATGTAATAAACATTATAAGTTTTAACTCAAACTGTTTCAGGTAATTGTTCTGAAATTATAGGAGAAGTGATGTTAGTGAGTTAGTGGTGGTTAAGTGTAATTGAAAACAAATGTAACTGCCCACTAACTCACAACACTATAAGTAGGAAGAATCTATTGATGAATAAGACGATCATTTTTTGCCTTATCTCTTTTCTGACTAAAAGCTTAAGATTTTACTTTGGTAGAAATTGTTATTCCCGTAACAATATCCAGGCCTAACGTTAGAATTATAAAGTTGGTGGATCTCTTGGGTCTATTTACCGTTATCAACATGTGTCTCGTTTTAACATCGCGTGTAGGATTTGACGGTTTTGACATCCAGCCATTTTATGGAAATGGCGCATTGATTTTGATGATGCGTGTTTAAGCCTTTATAACTCTGACAACTTACTTATCACATCTCACGTGGGTATAAGGTAAATTAAAAATTCCCACTTTCTTTTTCTTCCTTTATGATCTAACCTCACATTATTTCCTCATTTTTTGTTATTTTCTGCTGCTTCTAGACTATTCCTCCATAAATATCTTCCTAACCTTCAAACTCGAACACAGGTATGTTGATTTTATTCATCTATTGTTAGCGTTTTTTCTAAGGAAAAACCCCATAGTGTTCGAATGATTAACGAACCCCTTAGATACGAAATCGAAAACCGCATGCACTCGGTGTGATATCCTTCATAATTAGCCTCCTCCTATACATGTTCTTATTTTGTATTATTGGCTCATTGTAGTCAACAAGTAGATACAATGGCACCCAAAGAGGCAATGAAGAAGAAAATGGTAAAAATGATAAATTCGAAATTTGAAGACCCGGTCTTCCTAAAGAGCTATTTCTCTCGGTACTCCCATAAATATGGATATCTGGATGACAACGGGTTATTAAGGTTTAGAGCTAGGTATGGAATACCTTAGGATGTTATAGTCAGAGTCTCGTCTGCTGGTGAACACCCTTATTAAGCCCAGGATCATGAAACATGTCTATTCACAACTGTTTTTTATTGGGGGCTTCGATTGCCCTTGCCTTCGTTAATTCGAGATGTTTTTAGTGTAATAGGTATATTCCTGAACCAATTAGTCGCAAGTGGGTGGAGGATGCTGCTTAGTTTAGTGCTAAGCTCACACTTATTATGAATTAAGGTATGTTTGGCCGATTTACTCTTCATCGCCGATGTAGCAGAACTTGCCAAGTATTCCTTATTCTACACCCAGTTGGCTGGGATGAGGAAAGTTGTCGAACTATCTTCATTGGATACAAACTGGAAAAACTCAATTGTCTTCGTATCGGGAAATTGGGAGAACGAGAAACCAAAAATGAATTTCCAGTTAGAGAGAAAGTGGAAAGTGAAGTGTAAGCATTGTTTATAAAGGTTCTGATTTGCTGATTGTTCTTAGTGTTAATTATTTTGTACTTTTCTTTGCAGGTGAATGGACTTATTAGGATTCGTGTAAAGAAGGCCAAGAAGAGGGATACAAGAACCCTTTGGTTAAAGTCAGAAACCTTTCAAGCTCGACTTGGTTTCAAGAACCAATTCTGTTATTTACACAGGTGAATAACATGAGAGCTAGCTTGTGGCCAGTTCCTGAGCTGAAGATTTCAAAGGAAAGATTAGTGATCATGGCAGACGATGATGCAGTTGCATCGGTTGAGCGCATAATGGCATTGATGGAGGAAAGATATGAGGAAATGAATAGCACTGGGGTTTGGCTAGCAATGCCTCAGACCCGCAGATCTAAAGAAGTAGAAGGTTCCACATGTATGTCCTGTCAAAATGAAGGTTGATATGTGCTTACAATTCAAGGTGCTGATGAGGTAGATCAGCATAAATATGAGGTTGCCCCTGCTGGAGGCGGTATAGTGGAAAGTAAAACGTGGGGTGTCTGTGAAGATGAAGAATAATTTGATGCGTTAGTAATACCCTTACAAAAAGGGCTCGGTTGATAGTTGATGTTGTTCCTCTTGCAACAAGGAAGTTGCAACTGCTAGATGAAGACAACGGGGATGATGTTGTGGTGGCGCAGAAGTCGGTCGACTAGTCTTCACAGCCAACAACTAAGAAAGATCAGAGGGAAGTTCCTAAGGTGGTTGTGTTAGATGAAAATCCAGGTGGATGACCAGACGGTTCAGGTCGAGGACATTGATGATGAAAATAGGGAACGAAAAAAGTAAATTCCTGATGAGATAGCCCAATAAATGAAGGCGTTTGTGAACTCATCCGGAATACGTCCTTCGGCCTCATTAGCACAAAGGGTGGGCATTGGACCCTCTTTTGCGAATATTGTTAAGCCATCTCAGATTCTTACTAGCAACAAAGAGGTTGGGTCCAGTTGAAGGGAAGTACCCATGCAGGAGCTACCTCCGACCAGAGTTGTTATGTCGCGCCCCTCAATGTTAATGTTTGAGCAGCTCAAACGATGCCTCAAGCTGTCTTACTATAACGGTATACCAATGAGTGATATTCTACAGCGCCAAGTTGAATTGGCGACTCAGGTAAGTCAATATACACGTAAACAATATTTGTTTAAATAATCCATATATCAAATAGGAACTGATCTGGTGTTATCCACAGATGCATCATAATTCAGTCGTGATGTCCTACCCGGATGTCGAATGTTGACTTAGATATAATGGAGAAATGGAAACCAGAGCCTATGTTGTTCGGGTTGGCTGAGAATATGGCAGCTGAGCTCATATGATTTAAGTGTGCGTATGGATCTGCCAAGGCGTCGAAAGATAAGGTGAACGAAGTGAGCGAGGCACTTTGGGTGGAGAATGTTTCTTTAAAGAGTTCATTGGCATCAGGCGAAGACAGATGCAAAGAACTGTCGTCTAGTAATTCCACTCTTCTTGCCCAAAATAACAAACTGGTCAAACAGAACGCCGACCTGATGTTGCAGAGTGTCAGTCTGCTTACACAAAACATGGCACAAGCACAGAGATTTTAAGATCAAGCTGAACGTCTGGTCGCGCCGATGGTAGAAAATGGAGAATTGAACACAAAGGCAGAGAATGCCAAGAAGAAGATGGATGTCGAACGTGGTCGGTGGAAAAAGATATCGGGGGTCGCTTTTGATGAAAGGGAAACACAAGTGATGGGGGTTCCAATGGACATAATGGAAAAAAACCAGAGGGAGACAGTGGTAGAACTGTTTTCACTGAACCCCGGGATGAACCTGGGATCCCTGAGCCATCTGGTAACAGTTCCTATCCCTCCTATCTCGATCAGCCGTCTATGCGCTGATCCGGTTGTGGAACAAGAAGATGACAAAAAAAATGATGATAGATCCAAGGAGGCTGGATTTCAATCGACCGATATAGTTCCTACCAAGACCCTCCTTAGTGATCCTCCTGCTCCTCTCAGCTCTTAACTTGTTGATTTAATTTCGCTTTTGTGAACCTTAAGTTGTACAACCCTATTTGTCTATTTTCCTCAACCGTTTTTTGAAAAAAAAATTCTTTGAGATGCGACGAATGGAACAAATTATTTTGAATGGATATATGTCATGCTGAATTGTGATTGTGTAGCTTTATATATGTGTTTATTAATTGTGTTAGTTGTTTGAGCTAATCCTTACAAAGTCGAGCTTAGTATGGCTCATTGTTTATCTTAAGAAATTTCTTATCCTTTTAGTTGAGTCGTGGTGAGGTTATAAACCCGATTGCATGGTCTGCTATAGGCTTGGTTTATAACCAGTTCACCTATATACCATGTGCAAGGTATCGGGCTCAGTGCGTCCCTTACGTAGGGCGTGGCCAATTAGCTCGGATATTGCAGCGTAGCATGTTCTCGTCATACGTTGGCTCCCTCGAATAATACTGTCCGTATCTCCCACTGCGTACTTTACATATTGCCTAAAAGTACAAGGGGTCACCTCTATCCTGTGTAACCAAGGTCGGCCGATTATCTCATGGTATGGGTTGGGCACATCCGAGATCATAAATAGTGTTTTTAGCTCATGCTTAGTGTCGCTATAGCCGACCTTAACCATCAGTTCTACTTCTCTCACGCACTGACATGTCTAACCTTAATACCCAACCAAGATTTGTTGAGTGGGCTAATATTGTGGGACTTTCTGCATCATGTCGTAACTCTCCTTGAAAATTATGTTGGTTGAGCTGCCTCCATCCACCAGTTTTCGTGTGTATCGGTAATGCATCTTTGTAGGGCATACTGATACCCCTAAAGTCATCATCATTGAAGGTTAAGTCAGCCTTCGGGTCTCATTAATTCCTGTATGATGTAGTATAGACTTCGTAGACATCAAGATCCATCCGAGCCCTTTTACTTGAAGTTTTCCCTTGTGATAGCAATGTGTTTCCCCCAGCGATGGTGAAAAGGGATGGGTTGTTATCCCATCTTGATGAGATAATGTTGCTGGCGACCTCAGATCTCTTACCAAGCATGTGGGCGGGTGACGACGTGACATCATTGTTAACTTTAGTGGGGTGTCCGACGGCAATAGCAAGTAACCAGTGCTACTTGCATGCGCTGGCTCGCTCATCATTTCTTGCTTTTTCTTCTATAGCGGGGTGCACGTCATCCCGCCGATCAGGTTGCTAACATTGATCATGTTGCTTAATGAATTGTACTAACTCGTCATTGTCTGCGAGTCGTTGGATATCTTCCTGAAGCTGCCAACATTCGTCAGTCAGGTGCTTATGGTCGTCGTGGTAAGAACAAAAGTATCGGTTTAACCGCTTGAAACCAGGAGCGTTAATCACCCGAGGCGTTTGGTACTTTATCCTACCCTTAGTTCGACCGTATATGAGCGATATGGACTCGCTCAACGACATGAATCTTTTGGATGTATTTTTAAAGAATTGGGGCATTCGACTAGTGTCTCGTCGAGGAAGATCCTCAGTTTTTCTGCGCTTGGGCAATCCATTCTTAGATTCATGGATATATCTGTCAAGCGAATCCCCTTTTCGAGCATCGTGCACCCTGATGAATTTGTCTGCACGAGCAAGTAGATCTCCTATCACCTCAGTTGGGAATCTGATTAGGTCGACGTACAATTTCCCCGTCGATCGAGTCCTCGCTTGAGTGAGGCCACTGCCATATTCTCCTCTAGATCTGGAAGAGCATTCATAGCATGAAAAAAGCATCTGGCATAACTTTTAAGTGACTCACCTCGCCTCTTGTAGACGCACATGATTGAGTCCCGCTCGCGCATAGGCTCCTTATTGCTAACGAACCTTTCCCTGAATGTCTTCCATAGACCGGTAAAATTGTGTATGGTCCTTTAGGCAGATTGATGAACCAGTTCATCGTGTTCCCCTTGATTTCCATGTAAAGGGTTCTACATAGCATAGTATCATCTAGATTGAATGCCATCATCATGTTATGGAACTGTTCGAGGTGCCTTTCCGGGTCACTTGATCCATCGTAGGCCTCCATCCGAAAGGGGGGAAATTTCTTTGACAGTTGAGCTTCAAGGATCTTTTCTGAAAATAGCAACTCTTTGAGGATGTAATTGGACATTTTGGGTCAAACCTGATTGTAATAGAAATTCTCATCCTCCCGGGCCTTTTTCGATGCCGCGGAGAGTCCATCCTGAGCAGGTTCTTGTTCCTTGGAGCATTTTTCCCCTACTTACTCCTTCTCCCTATCTCCTTCTTTCTTATCATCACGCTTGGATGATCGATCCGCGCAGTTAACACGACTAGTCTCTGGCCATGACTGGTGATTAACTCGACTAGCTCCCCGTACCTTGGTCATGAGCGCATGAAGAGCGTCATTCATTCCTTCTAAAGTGGCATGCATGACATGTTCTCGTGCGTCTCGTTCGCATGCCACTCTAAGCTGATCTTACTGAAAGTGTTGGAGATATTGTTCCAGTTGCTGGACGGTGGGTTTGTAGCAGGGTTTAGGCATGGTACGCCGGGCGTGACGGGAGCCACTATGGACCTTGGGGTGCGACTTCCATTTTGGCCCCCGCTGTTGGCTACAACTACAACACTGGTTCTACAGGCGCAACGAGGATTACAGTTACGACCTCTGGATTGATGGAAGTGCTAGAGCGTGGATAGTCTTGCCTCAATGGTTGATTCGCCACCGATCTCCAATTCCCTGTTTCTTCACTTGATTCCAAGACCTCTTTCTTAATCCATGATCTAGTAACTAACATGGTTTAAGTAACTTAATGTTTTTCTCGATTTCCTATAGATGGCGCCAAATTTGTTACAGAAAATAAAAAAAGGGAATTGTCAAGTAATTACTTAGTATTTCAAAGAAAATAACTTACATATGTATTTGATTTTATCCCCTATTTATATCTTTTGTATCACCGTTCTTAGCGGTTACCATAACATTCGTTCCCACTAAATACATGCTAATTATATTTACATCATGGACCCTATATTTATGAGTAATATTCTAATGGCTTGACTAATTCCATTTAAGTGAAATTAAACCGTTGCTTTGATCGTTTCTTTCATGGATTGAACTTGGTCGCTATTATCTGCATGCCCGGCCGAGCATAAACCAACGATCCTCTGGTGTTCGGTTTCGTCCACGTGCCGAGCCGAGCTCGATTAAGTTGACTACCTTCTGCTCGTTTGGGATGCCTTGCTTGGTTCTCTATTTAGGTAAACTTGTCTATCGATTCCTTAAGTTGGTGAAATACTTAAATCGTTCGAGCGTTATCCATCTTCTTCATCATCGTTAGGCAGGCCTTGATTTCCTGCTCAGCTCTTAGTTTAAGCTCAGTATCTTATTCCTTTTTGCCTGCCGCTCGGACTTACACTATGTTTGGTTGCTTCTCATTCTTCGAGTAATTTTGTCTGCTCGGATACCTTCTCTCCTGTCAGCCGGAAATCTGCAATTACTTTCAGGAGCAACATCTTCAATGCTAGTTATGTAGTCATTTAAGTAGTTACAAAACCAATTCTCGTACCCACTAAATTCTTTGCCCTTATTCGATTTTTTTGCTCGAGTCACTTTCTCATTTTTTTGTTGAGCTTTGGATTTGGGTTTGGATTTAGGTACTAAGAATGTGTTACCTACCAGGTCAGTCGTGCTAGCTATCGCGCCGGTAGTGTTATTTCCTTGACTACCATTATATTCGAACAAAGATGGGTTCCCCTTTAGTGATAGTTGTCTCCTTAGGTTCCAATACATGACTTCTAACGGGATCTAGGATTTGTATCATCATATTGATGATATGATCTTACACGTGTGGACGGTAACTGCGGATGGTACTATCTATTAAATAGATTTTTCTCGTAAACTCATTTTTCGTACCAACGTTATCCTGAGGTTTGATCTATAAAGTACTCCAATAAATATCACATTCTTCTTTTAGAATCGGCCTAACTTCTTCCTCGATCATAGTTAACTCGCATGCACACGGTAAATTATGTGTTTTCCTAATAACATAACCACAAGCTACGAGATTGAAGCGTATTTTCCCTATCGTTTTTAGATTTTTCTCTATTAATTATATAGTCGTACAAGAAAGTTTACCTTTTAAATCATTATAGATAGGCGCCCTAGATACGTATTCATGACGTAACTCACTTCGTTTGAATGATTCAAAAATTGTAGAGTGTTGAATGTGAAGCAACGCATGCACACAATCCCAAAATTATTCAAATGTGCATAGACTTGTGCCGATTTCCCGTTTTAGGCTCGAGTGAGCATTCTCCGCCCTATAACATAAGATAACATTAATTAGAATGTTAACACTTAATTTTAAAAACTAAAATATAAAAATGATAATAGAACTCACTGATTGCTAGTCCGATTGCCCAAATGTTTATAATTGTTCGTGTGGATATTAAGAAATTTTTATCCCTAAATGTATATCCATTGTTTCATGACATAATCGATAACAATTGGACAAAAAGCGTGGACGTGGTGTAATTCGGAAAGGTTTTTCGTATAATCTCCAAGCGTCATCAAATGTGAAACTGCTTCATAATGTTTGAGAAACACATCGGTCATGTCTGCTTGGGGAAAAACTTTCTTAGCATATGAGCAAATCTTCTTGTTTATATGCCAAGTGCATAGGATATGAGTGGCATCCGGAAATACCTCCTCGATAGCATGCATTAATTCCAACTCTTTATCGGTGACGATAATATTAGACAATGTGCATATGTTATTCGTCATCACGTTCCTTAGAACACTCAATGCCATGTGTAGGTTGCTTGCTTCTCAGAGCTCAAAAAATAAAAAGTGACACAAAAGGTCTTCTTCGTCGATATTTGGCCAACTATTTCTAGCAATGACACCTTATATCTTGTAGTTGTGTACGTGTTATCCATTATAATAACTTGAGGAAATATGCGCAATAAGTCGATGCTTGTAGGATGGGTAAAAAGGGTCATATTTCTCTTAAAGGGCAGTTTAGATTTATAATAAGAATCATGCTAAGTAACTTGTGTGTCTAATGACTCAGGTGAGTGCCTAGTTTACTTATTCTTGGGCATGGGGGCTCCTGAAGCTGACATGTATGTATTAACTGGCCTATTTAGCCCACAGATCTAAATTATCCTATAAATGGTTCAAAAATAGCATTTAATTGGTTGGTTGATTTTCTCTCTCTACTAATTAAAAGTAAGTGTCTCAATTATATAACTACCTTTTTCCAAAAAAAAAATTAAATACCTTACCTAACAATTTACCTTTAATATTTTTCAATCAGAAATAATCATCAAGTTTAACTTACCGAACAAGTATTGCATTTGGGTTTTGCCCGCTTTATCGGCCAATTTGTGTTTTTGACACATGTTGTAGATTATACGCATACTAGATACATTTTATGAATTTCTTATCTTTAAACCACTGTATATATCACTTGGTCAAGAACCGATTGTTGTGAGTTTACGGAAAAAGTCATGTTTGTCAGCTTTTAGCATAGCGGCTCATGAACGTCTATCCAAGTGTAAAAACGGTTGATGCTTATGTTTCTCGTTTACCATTACCGATTTCCAATAATTGGGTAGTTCTATGACTGGATTTCTCTTTAATGTGAACAGACAACCGCATTTTGTAAAGAACAATCTCAGTGCCTCTTCACAAACCCTGGTTTAGGGTTCGATTTGTAAACATTGTGTCTCTCGCACTTAAAATATAGCCTTAAAACTTTATCATTTTTATTACCATCATTATCTATATCGATCAAAATAATGAATCCTAATTTGATGCTTTCCGTATCATGCAACCAAATCAGATTTGGTGTAAAAGCTTTCCGTAATTTTTTAGTGTAATCGACAATAGAATATGGTGGTTGTTCTGGTTCCTACAAAAACAATTAAAACAAGTTACCACAATATCCTAATTCATTTAATTAACAACATGGTAGTTGGAGGATGATCATGCTCACAATAATGCAAATCCACGCGCAAATTGTATATGTAATTGGGCAAAATAACGCACAAAATTATATTGATTTTGGCAAAATAGCGCAGGAAATTGTTTTGATTTTGGCAAAATCGCGACGAAATCGTGCATTGATTTGGTAAACTCGCGTAGAAGAGTGTCCGCAATTTTCGTAAATTCACGTCTGTTCTTGCGCGGTTTTACCAATTCCACGAGTTTTCTTGCATGATTATGTACATCGCAACGCGCGATTACGTGCGAATTACATGCTGGAAGTAAAAAACGTATAAATGTACCTCAACAACTATTTGTAGATGATCGATAAGTGGCTAATTCTCATCCAAACGAAAATCGTCAATATTGCAACTAAAATCCTCAATAATGTCATTCAAAATCATAGTGAAGAATAGATTTAAAGTGTTCACGATAAATTTTGGGATTAGGGATAGAATTTGGGAGTGGATAAATAAAAATATATGTGGTGAAAATGAATTTAAGTCTGAAATTTAAGTTTTTATGTGCTTGGATAGTTTGACCATTGCACAGCATTTTTATAAAAAATTGAGATTCGAAATTATCATTATAAAAATCTCATTTTAACCGTATAAAAAACCAATACAAATAAGTGAATATATTTTATTTATAGTTTCGCTAATTTACATCTTAGATCTCAGCCCATGTTTCCTCGCCAGCAACATGGCGAAGTTGGTCGAAGGAACATATATATAAAAGAGTTGAAATTATAATAATAATAATAATAATAATAATAATAATAATAATAATAATAATAATAATAATAATAATAATAATAATAATAATAATAATAATAATAATAATAATAATAGACGGGTGAGGAGGTGAGATTGGATGTTGTTACGAAAGGAAAGAGACGGAAATGGTTGTACAGTACTTGTGGCTGGGTGGGTCTGCTAGATTTCGTAGCAGACACTGTAACAGCAATAGCGTCCACACCACTACCAGTAAGTACGCAAACCACGAGTCTCGCATGATCGTGTCCGTTGGTTTTCTCAATAAAACAAATCCCCTCTTAACTTTGCCAGCTTTATTGTCCAATAAATGCTGACTGTACCAAGCCTCAAACTTTAGCTAGCTCCCTCCCAGCAATAAATAATTTCAAATTCGTGTGAACTTAAATTCAAATTTTAAAAATTATATTTATATATATATTATAGCTTTAATAACAATAAAAACGTATATGTTTATAAATTGAGATTCTTTCCACCTATAAATATTTTGTAAAATTTTTATCCTACCTTAAATTGTTATGATTTTATTATTGCATTCGTTATGTTTATTTATCCCGATATATTTCATATATTCTGCAATTATTTCTTGTTTAAAATTTGGATTTCATCCCAACGGAATTGCATCATTATTTGATATGGTTGTTAATATGAATTCTTTCTATAAAGTTTTTCTTTAATCTTCATCTTTTTAAACATAAAGTGAAATAAAAAAATGACAGATTCGTGCATAAATTTGGATATTCTCATCAACAATAAATCAATGATTAAGACCTTCGGCATCATGTCTCCAGCTTCGATAACTCATTCGGTTCAGATCCTTGCTTCGACAACTTTGTTTGTCTCGCTTCCAATTTTGACGACCCTATTGGGTGAGATTCTAGCCCTTATAAATCCTTTGGTTGAACCGTTTACTTCAGTTTTCCATATTATTTAGTCATCGACTATAATTGTCATGTACACTTCGCTCTCAACCTGACGGCTCTAACCAAAAATTTACATCAATTATCACAAGACCTACGTGCAAAACAGTACACCAATTTTTTAATTTTATACGCAATGCTGACAAGTCATTTGTAGCAAAAGAAATCATCTTAGCACCATTACTACAATTAGAAGTGAAACCGACAAGAACGACTCCGATGGAAAATCCTCTAGTTAGTTTGGAAAGTGTCATAACAAGAGTAAAAATAAACAAAGAAGTAGAATACCATCGTTGAAGTATTTAAAAAGCGACAACGAAGCAAGATCCCAAGAGTCGGGAGCCTTTGACCAAGAGCAAACAACAAATACCACAACCGGAACCTCCATTCAGCCTCAACTACAACATATTCCCTTTCTTCAGAAGCCTAGTCGAGCATCAAGTTACAATCCGGACTCAGCCAATCATCCAGCTGTAATTTGGAGTCCAACCATGAATCCAGTCGTAATCCGAAATCCTTCATCGGTAGCCTCACTACCAATGGAGTGTCTAACTGCAATCCTGAATCCTCCAACAATAACTTGTACCCAAGCCTATCGTCCACCTATAATATGAAATCCTCCAACATCATCATGGGCCCCAACCGAGCATTTAACTGGAATTCAGAATCCTTCAATAGTAGCATGGGCTCCAATCGAGTGCCCAATTGAAAAATAGAATCATTTATCATAGCATGGGCCTCAGTCGAGCGTCCAACTCTAATCCAAAATCTTTTCATAACAACCCAACGTCCTACTGAACATCCAGTAGCAACCACTTGAAGCTCAATAAAACTTCCACCAACAACCTAAAAACTCATTAAACCTCTAGTAGCAGTTTGGAGTGATGTTGAACATCTAACAACAGTTTAGAATCCTTCTGAACATCTAAAATTCAGTCATATACTCTAACACACCATGGAATACCCTCTAACACACAATTGGATAACATAGTTCAGCTTAATGCAACCCAATATCAATAATACCAAAGTCATCCAAATGATGCGGGAACCCAATAAGGAATCTACTTTAGCATGGGAAATACAAATACAGAACATATGAAAAAGTCCCAGACATCACCATGCATACCCGTTCACGGGGTAAATAAACTATTATAGAAGTGGATTCATGCTTGACGGTGGCAACGATAAACTAGGTGACGACTCATCATTGGCCCTAAAAATCTTATATAACGATTTACCATCCAGCTACAACAGCCATAAGATGGAAAAGTGCAATGACGAAGAAAATCTTAAGCATCATATAAAGCTGTTCAAAAACGAGATGACACACGTTGAGGTAGAAGAGTGAATCAAATGCAGAGTTTTTTCGATTATATTTAAGGGTAACACTTTAAATTGGTTCAACACTCTACCACCTATAAATATAAAAAATTACAATATGTCACACACGACTTTCCAAAATAATTTTATAGGGTCTAAGGTCATAAAGGATAACACGAAATATATCATTCATTGCAAGAAACGCCTAAATGAGATGCTCATGTAGTAAATTTGATGTTTTGTGAACACAAAGTTAGACTTGTAGGATTATCATGGTCTAGTAGTAGTCGCAACATACAGGAATAAAGTAATTTTAAAGTCTTTATCGGAAGCTATAATGAAGCATAAAGCTTTTTACTTTGAGGACCTATTTATACATGTGGAGATTCGCGTTAAGGTGAAGGAGATTGCAAAGGCTATAAGTGTATGGGAAATATTTTACTCTAAATGCATACAAAGTAACTGCCTACTGGTGGTACATGTAAACACTAAAAAACAATATGAAGTTCCCCAAAACCATAATGAACAAACACCAAAACCAAGAATCTTAAAAGGAAATATTGGGGGAGATAATGAGATAGTAATAACAATATCAACAAAGGTCGATGATCAAACCACCCATTATGCAACATATTCACTAAACTAACCAAGAGCCTAGAAACTATTCATGACTGCAGCAAATTATAGTTTGTTAAAGAAGATCGAAGAAACTTCTATCATCCAAGGAACATAGAACAAGTTTTATGACAATTTTGACATTATACCAATGATTGATGGGTCTTACAAGACCATATCAAAAACTTAGTAGATGATGAGAAACTCTTAGAGTTCGTGAAGAAAATAATTACAACGAGCCACGACGTGTTCTAGTCGGTCGAGAGCTCATACCGAGAAGAGAGATACAAGAACAACGTGCAACAATTGGAGCCAAGAGCCCTCAACAGTAACACAATTATTAAAATATTGGATGATGAGTTTTTAGATCCAAACCCCATCGGACAAGCTATTGTAGTCATTTATTATAGATATATCTTGTTTGATGTCTTACTCAAATCTCGGAAGCGACATATTGACGAGCTGGTAAGATATCTTCTTTAGAGTCTCACACAATTTGTATAAGATATTAAGATTTACAGATAATGACTTGAGAGACATCACAACTTCACACAACGATTTTGTTTTAATCACATCAAGTTGGTAGACGTCATAATCAACCACATCATGATCAATACAAGAAGCTTGGCTAACATATTATATAAAAGCATGTACGATAAGATGAATGATGCACCAGTTCTAGTCCAATCTCAAAAGATCTTGACAATTTTTACAAAAGTTGATGCCAGCGTATTATGATAGTTAATGTTGGAAGTTGTCCTTTAAAATAAGAGTATATGAAAAAAGTGTGATCTCTCTTTATGATAGTCGGTGCCACATCTTCCTACAATGCCATCCTGGTCCGATCATGGTTAGACCAAATGCACGCTTTCGTATCTATTGTTTTTATTAATAAAGATTTATAAGATCCCCATATGTAATTTATTCAATTATCTCATCTTCAACCTTCACAACTCAATCAACCAGAATTTGCAGTATCACATACTATAATGCGACCAAAATGTGGCATGTGTTGCGTGTCTTGCGAAATACATTCCAAAAAAAATTAGTAATTAATTTTTTTTTATATCTGAGTATTGTTATTTGATTTAATTTTATGATCTAACTCATCTTGATATATATGTAGTTTTTTATTAAAAACTTTATTAAATATTTCTCTTATTTTTTAAATTTTGTTTTGCGTAAAATAACATATTTTGCAATTTTAATTTCAATTTAATGTAAAAGTAAAAAACAATTAGTATGATATTTGGTAGTCAAAACCTAAACCCGATGTTTTCCTATAATAAAACCGACAGTTTTACACACATAGACATTTTTATCATTATTTTTATCAGTAGTATTATATTAATGTACTTATTTGTTATATATTTATCTTGAGAAAACTTCAACTCTCATGAGAATAAACACAGTTTTAGATTTTTTGTAGTGTTTTTATTATATTTAGAAAAATTTGTAACACGTAAACTGAAACGTAATAAATACTTTATATAATTATTATTTGAACAAATATTGATATGATAATTCATTTGAGATTATAATATTCTTATTTTTTATGTGATATTACTATTTTCTAAATTTTTAAAGTCTGAGTGATTTCTAGTCTACTATCTAAATGTGTAAGTAAAGCTTGTGCATATATAGATATGTGGAGTTGAGTAGTTTATTATTGGTTTGGCTTATACAACTAAGTGGTTTATTCTCATACTAACATATAATGAGATTAATGACTATATGTTATGAAATAAACTATTATACATACTATTAATATTGTTTTCATCTTTTTAAGTTTATCTTTTATTGTAAGAGTGAAAATTTATTAATATTTTTTTATCATGTGCCTTGGTTATCGATAATCCTTATGATACTCGTATTGATATATTATGTGTTGTAACAACTTTCAAGCATATGATGTAGTTTTATTTTAAACATGACATAGATAAGCCAATATATTCTCCTTTTACTTTAGTAAGGTAATTGTTGCATTGTGAAATTTAGCATTATAAGTATATTAGTTCTTAGAAACTTCGGTGATCTTATAAACGATAATGATATATCTGTAAGAAAAAATATATTATCATAACTCTTGGTTTATGAGTTAATAAATTTATATCAATTTTGATCAATGCAGTCATGACATATTGAGAATATTATGTCCTATACAGATTTTTATACCATAAAAGTTACTTTGGTGCACAATATGATGATGTCTTATATGAGACACAAGGGTATACATTTCGTATGAAACAGGATGAGTATGAATGATAATTTGTTAATAATACTAACTAATATAGACTAGTTGAAAGATTATGCTTAAATAATGCATGTGGTTACCAAGATGTAAAATGTTTTATGATTAACCTCGTAATATGTAATGGAAAATCATGGAAACATTTGTGTTGATGTTAGTATGTTGAATATGTTACCAGTTTTAACCTATTTTAGCCTATACACTATAAAAAGATATATAATACCCATGTTTGACATCCGTACATGGTTCATGCTATAGTTGATGAGATAAAAAGATCATTGTTATGTGTTAACTAAATATATGTTGAGACTCTAACAATTAAGGGTTGAGGTATTACATTTGTGAAACTTATTGTATTTTACTCATATTTAGCTTTTAATATAATATACAGATTAATCAAATAATATTTGTATTTGTCAATTCATTTACAATTGCATGAGTATCCATGATATTCAAAATAATTTATAATTATCATTATTTGACCATTCTATCTAAATCCAATACAACTTATTTTTTTTATTATATGACCCGTATTTTTTGTAATTTAGCAATATCTAGTAGATATAGAATTTACTTACAAATAAATTGTTAATAAAATTACAAAGGTCCAGCTAATTTTATCTTAGAAGATCAATGAATGAGAAATTTACAATCAATAATGATACACAAACTACTTGATGAAATAAAATACATTGTAAGGAGTATACCATATATGATATTTGTATACCCAAAATATTAGAGTTCATTTTAGTCAATATAGACTATCTCCAAAATGAAACTCTTATTGGAAATTAACCGGTTATAAAATACATCAAGATCTTATTATCGTAGGTTAGCACTACGTACATTATAATGCATTGGACATTCTATGAAATGATAGTGACAGTTTAACATATGCATTGTGAATCTATTAGGTTTTTATTTGATATTTTTCTCATAATATTTTATGAAGTTGATTTGTTTTGGATATTTTTACACATTTGCTCACTATATATCTTATATTAAACTATTTTATGATATTTTGTGTTATTTTATCAATTTTTCAAATATGTTTTTATAATTTACATATCTTGTCGGTGTTTAATATTTATTAGTTTCCAAATATATGGTTTAGATGATGTAATGAAACTATTCATTAGAAAAAATCTAAAAATAATTAAAATAATTTTGCACTCAAAATATGAGATTGTGTCATGTCTAGCATTTCACTTGCAAGATGAGTTATATCAAGCATATAATATAAAAGGTGTGTCACATTATTTTTATATTATGTATCGAATAAACCTAAAAATATTTTCATAATCAAATTTAAATTCACAATGATGTCTAGTCTCAAATAAAAAAATAAAAAAAATATGTTACATCTTGTATATTCAGCTGGTGACTAGGATTCTTAAAACTATATTTGGATTAATAATGATGTATAGTTTCGTGTTAGAAATGTGTGAAAGTTTGATTATTTATTTTTTGGTATAAGAGTTATCATAGTTCAACATTTCTTGTGCGAGGTGAATCTTAAACTGCTTATAGAGTCATGTTTGGTCTAATAACATAATCTAGTGTGGAAAAATGAGTGTGAATGTATGCAACACTCTAAACTTAACTAGGTGAGACTAGATTTCTAACTTTGGTAACAACTCTATCTTGTTGTATCCGCCCCACTTAACTTACGACTTCTGAATTTATGTAGATTAATTTATCTAAAAATACCGAAAATTTAATGGAATTCATATATTATATTATCTTTTGAGTTCAACTATATATTTTCATAAGTGAACCATATATCTTATAAATTTAATGTAATGAGATAAAAAATATATATAATTAATAAAAAAATATTCGAAGTAAAAAAAATCATATCATCTCAATAGTGTAAAAACTTTCATTTATTTATATTATGGTGTAAAAAAATGTATCAATAGTTCTCATATGATTGTATTGATCCTTCCAATGTATCACGTGGGATAAAAAATTATAAGTATATGTAAATCAAACTCAAGATGGAGGATGAAAACAATATATTAGGTTATTAAGCTTCTATATAACTAGATGAATTTTGCTTTTATTCATTGTAACAAATATCTTATAGTAAAAAATTGATCAAGCATAAGTAGACATTAAGTGCATATGTTTTTATCAATGATTGTTTTGCATATGATATATTTTAATCTCTTATAACTAAATCATTTGGAAAAATGAATTTACATATGTTAAAATTATTATATTGTCTTTTTATTGTAATCATTTGTTCCTTCTTAATATGCAATTAAGAATTGTATTAGTTATTAACTTTTTAAATAACTTTAGTATTAGAGAATATTATACCATAATAAAATATAAAAACACTAAACAAAAAAACATAGTACCATATCTAAACATAAATCAAGTTATGGTTACAAACATAAATCATAACAATTTTAGAGTAACACATTCATCTGTATTGGATAATCAGATAAAAATAATAAAAATCCCTAGTTAATTCGGTTATAGTTATGCGTTATACTAATAATGTTATATTCAAAAGAATTTGATATCTAATCATATAATATAAGAAATTCATATTTAATTCTTTTGATATGTCCATTGTGACTATACAAGACAAACACAAAGATACTCATCATTTTTTCTAAAAATAAAGCTTTTAACATAATTTTTATAATGAAAAAAAAATCTATTTAAATTTATCTATTTACATTCATAGAATGGCATTCATTGACAAATTCAATTTCAATTCATTTAATTTATGTTAAAGGGGATCAAATACTTTCAGATAAGAAATAAGTTAAAAATATTATTTTTAAATAGTATACAAAACACATTGAAACTCTATCACAATCATGTAACAAATAGTGTATAAATGTCTATTTATTTAAACGAATAGTACGTACAAACAAATTGAATGATAGAAGTTAGACATCTACATTTATTCCGTTAATGTAACATTTTTCATACAAAACCATGTCTCATGTGATTTGTATTTATTTGTCTATATCTCACGTGTGGTCAATGACTTTTAACGTTTAAATAAATACAAACGATTATCTTAAACCTAAAGTTTACATCCAATCATATGTAAAAAAAACTTACTTAATATACATAAATAAAATGACATAAAATATTCATCATACAACGGCTATAAAACACCACTAATCATTCACATTTCACGTTTGTAACATAATAGTCCCTCATGTTCTAAGAAGTTGACATGTGACAATCCAAACAGTATTCAAATTTGTTACACCTCCAGACCTCTTAAATTCTAACCATATTTTACTGATATCTCTCAACATTAACCTCTACGTCAACATAAAATGTTACATCATAATTTTTACACATCAAAATTTACCCCTCTAAATCTATTTTTAAATTAAAACGGGTCGAGTAGGTTCATTAACTTTTTACCCAAATCCATCTAAACTAAACCAATAGCACAAATAATAATAGATAGTGTCGGGTTATTAATTTTTTTACCTTAATCCAACCAAATAAAACTAATAGTTTCGATTTAAAAAAAATTCCAAAATATAATGTCAGTTCATCCCACATCCATAAATCCTTCATCCTTTCTATCAACCTTAATTTTTTAACGCGTCTGCAATTTTATTGACAGACCTCAAACAACAATTCTGAAAAATAACGTGAATTTATTATATTTAAATCACAAGCCAATGCTCAATAAAAACAATTTACGCATGGATATAAATATATGTGAGCGATCTCAATTAACGGTGTTCGATATTTTAATCTTAATCGACATAATGACGATACAAGAATCTTGTTATTTTCTTATATAAAGTTTTTCTCAATCGACATAATAAAAATATCGAATCGATTGATTATCTCATGAAATATGAAATGGTGGAGAATTCAATAATTTACGAATCCACTTTGCTTATCGTCTCTTTTGTAGCTATAACTCTATATGTTGTGCTAATATGTATAGAAAAAAACCACGAACTTTAACTGCAAAAGATTTAGAAATAACTAAAAATAAATTATATATATAGTTAGTTATTAATTAAATACTAAATACAATACATCTAATATCGTAGAAACTAATATTGTTTCCTCTTGAAATAATAATAGTAATTTTAAATCATAATTCAACGAATGATTAAATATTATACATAACACAAAATTCTTTATTAGTAAATTATTAAGTATTTATTAATTAGTTATATTTTCTAATAATGTTTTTAAACTCTAATATAAAATTATTATTCAATCCTATTTATTTAGTCATATATTAAAAAAACATAAATTTTTCATTTTTAAATATATATTAAGTAGCTAATATAATGTATTATACATTTCATTTTATCTTGAATTTTTTAATGGGGTTATGGGTCTATCTCCTTAATTAGATTTGGATAAAAAGTTAATGATCAAACACGATCCGTTTTGACTACATATAAAAGGATACATTTTGATAAATAAATATTTTGGTTGACATGGCATTTAGGGAGAGACTGATTTACATGGAAAGAAGTCAAGTATGGTTAAAATTCCAAGGGTTGAATATGTAATGACTTTGGATACTATTTAAATTGACATGCGATGGCTTCTAGTCAATCTCATGCGTGAGTGACACACATTCATCCCTTCTGAAACATGTGCGTTATGTTACATAATTAAATATGAGATACCATAGTGTGACAAACGAGAAACATTAAGGACTAATGTTTTTTAACCTACAATGACACTTTTATTCCACTTGTTGGGAGGTTAACAAAAACAATTAATACTCTATATCATTACAAGATTTTTGGTGAATTTTTATGAGAAAATTATTTTTTTGTTAAAATAGTCAATAATTTAACAATGATGTTGAATGTACATGGGCGTCAGAGCTGACAAAAGATGAATTATTTCAACTATTCTTTTGTTCAAAACATATCGAAGCATGACTTTTAATGTTTTGTTGAGCATTGTTTTTTACAAAACACTGTAATAAATTTGTATTCAAAACGGTTTTGTATATGAAAAACTTAAGTAGTTTTAAAATCAATTATATGTTCAATTTGTAAATAAGTAAAATAATACTTTAGGCTTGAATATAATTATAGTTTCAAGATGAAACTTCTCGTTATAATACTTTAGGCTTGAATATAATTTCTCGTTATAATAATTTATAAACGAAGCTATAAATCTCTTTTTTATCTTCTTTAAATTAAAAATTTAGGCTGGTTTCATTTTCTGAATAAGCGACGCATTATAGAAATCAATAAATGCCTTAAATAACTTGGCATCTCAATCTTCTCAATATTGACAATAACTTGTTCATATGTCATATGTCTCTCTCTCTCTCTCTCTCTCTCTCTCTCTCTCACACACACACACACATATATATATATATATATAACATGTATATTTTATTTAGAAATATATTGTTAATTGCCCGCATCCAAACCAAATTCATTACATGTCAAGAACACATCGCGTAAAATGTTCATGTTCTCATTTATGAGTAATCACATACGATTGATAGTCTATGTATAACTTTTTTAATATTTAGCTCACATAAAATCAAAAATGATACAAACATGTTATATTGGTTATCACAACAATTTGTAACAATAATAACTTATATCTTGTTATCTTATATGTCCTCTCCATAATAAGCATTTATGAGAAGTTTCACATTAACCGATTCTGTTAAAAATAAATATGTGATCATTTTTACCATTTAATTCTCTCATCTTTCATTCAATGTAGTTCTTTCTAATATTTCATAAACAAATATTGTATATGAAAATAGTTGCATATTTCTATTGTAGTCTATTTCGGTATAATATTATCATATGACTTTGAACAATAATTAATATATCAACAAAAAAAATATTAGGTGAGAATCTATTGACTATCCATTTTTGATAAAGTTAGTTTGTCGCGCGTGTTGACTATCCATTTTTAATAAAGTTAGTCCGCTAAATAAACACGCACGATTGACTAACTTTATCAAAAATGGATAGTCAAGGGACTCTCATGAAACGTTTTTTAGTCAATTGACTATATGTCACTAAAGTGAATAGCCAAAAGACCCCACCAAACATTTTTAGTCGAGCGACTATCAATCACTAAAATTGATACTCATAGGACTAATTATTGTTCAAAAGTTTGTACATGTTGTGCACTTTCAAAATATTCTTAGGGTTCAAATTCTCGAGTCCATATAAAATATCATAAACAGTGAGGACAACCTAAAAGTAAAATCGGTCATTTATTATTTTTATTTAGTTTTCTCGCATGTACATACCCTTTAAAATATAGCAGACCCGTGAATATATTTTTTGCATAAAACATGCAAAATGTACTACCAATCGTTCATAAGATAAATAGTCCCTTAATTTAAGTGGACGACTATATTTTCTGGTATACAATGATTTTACTTTTACATTGAATACACAAGTACTACTTATACATCACGCATGCATAAAAAAGCGATAATATTTTATGTTTATATTATGAGTATAAAAACTTATGACAATTACGTAATTTAAACATCTACTTGAAAAATGTATCCATTATGTAATGACATCTTTTATGTAATGATCGAATACGTATATGTAATCGCAAAGTAAATAAAATTCAATGTTATTTGTAGTAATTTTATAACTTAAATTTTATAAAATACGTATTATTTATATTATTTTAAATATTTATCAAAATAAAATTCGTAAATGCAATAAAATCTACTTAGGCATAATTTAGACTTAATTGACCTACCCATAAGTTTAATTCATGAATAAAATTGGTGAGCTTCTTAAAATTTTACATTTATAGTTTGCAAAAACTGTTTACATTTAGCGGCATTTATGTTTAAAAATGCATTTATATTCTTATATAGCGAGTACTAGGAAAGATACAGAAATCTCATGCAATTATTGGATGTAAAAATCTATAAATTTATTTTTAAATTATGAAAACAACACACGATACACATAAATTGGCAATTCCATAAGTTTATATGTTCAAAATTTTCATATTTTCTTTCCTTATTCCAGATTTAAAAAAAAGTTATTCTTTAAATTGATCGTCTTATAAATATAATAATTAATTTGACCATATAGGAGTATATACCAAACTATACATATATAAACTACCTCCATAGCTGTTTTTCTTTTCCTTTGGTACGAGATCATTATGGCGTAGAAGATAAAACTTGAGGAATATATATATATTATAAAAAGGGAAAGAAAAAAGAAGCAGAAAAAGAGATTGAACGTGAAATGATACAAGAAAACAAAAAAACACATATTGTCAGTTCCATAAACAAAGACATTCAATCTCCAATCAACAGCAAAAGGAAAACTCTACGTAGCAGTAGTACCAATACCAAACATAAAATCGCTCTCTCTCTCTGTAAACTCTTAGAAGAAGAAACATAATTCATCTCTTGAAAATAAAACCCTAAAATTATTAAATAAAAGACAATTTTTTTAGTTTACTGGTCATGGCTGTTGATGTCTGTAGTAGGAGAATGCAGAGGAAACAGAGGAAGTAACTCAGGTTCATGTCCTCCCCCTCCTCCTCTAGGAGTATTTAAAGGGCTTTTATGTAAATAAAACCCCTTTTCCGCAATGGCTTTTTCTTCCTCTTCTTGCGGCGAACGTGGACTCACGCGCGTCCATAACTCCAAATGTGACACCGGTGACACAAGAAACCCCCGTTCACGCTGTTGTTGTTGTTGTTCATGGTGATATTGTTGTTGTCTGTTGCCGTTGTTAACTCTGTTGCTGTTGTTAAGCATAATCTCCAGTTTCTTAGTGGTTTGTCGCCGTTCGTGGAGCCTGTAAGTGTGTTTTAACGGGTTGAGAGGAAGTTTTTGGGTGGCGGAGGAGGAAGAGATGTCATCGGTGACGGCACCGGTGAGTTTTTGGACGATGGTGCGGAAATTTGAAGGATCGGCTTGGACAAATGTGGTGTTGGGTGCGGTTGGCTCGGTGGTGTAGGTGGCTTGATGGTGGTGGTGGTGGCGGCTCATTGTGTAATAAGAAGGTGAAGCTTTGTTTGATGAGAGAGAGAGATGTAATGTGTTGTGTGGGCATCAAATATATATATACACAAAAGAAGAGAGAGAGAAAGTGTGTTAATGGTTCTTAAAGTCAAAGAGGTTGTCAAATAGAGTAAAGAGTTTGGTCTTAGCAAATGAGTGTCTTGCTTAACTTGCAATTCCTCCCCTCATATTTGCTGTTTTTATTTATTTCATATATTATACTAAAATAATAATGCAAATAATTTCATTATTTCTTTATTTTTGACGGGATTAAAAGATTATATAAGTTTATTTATTATATTGTATATTATTTTATATTTAAATGATACTCTTACTTTTTTTTTCAATTTGATCCGTTCTAATGGTCACATCTCATCGAAACATAACCAAATGATAGCCTATCTCCTAAATATAGAAGAAAAATTGTTTTATATTCCCTCCATCTCATAATATTAGTCGTTTAAGGTTTCTAAGAATAGTAATAATTATTTTGAAAGAATAAAATAAAATAAATTTGATTGATGGAGTTAATAACTTATGCAGAAAATTAACTATTTTATTGGTTGAAAGTGGAATACATGTAATAAATGCTGCATTGGAAAACGATAACGACATATATTATGAAACAAAAAATCTCTTCTAGAAAGACACATAATTACATATTATGAGACAAAAGGAGTAATTACCAACATTATTAACGGCCACGATCCAATCATGTTGTCCACAGCGGAAGTGATATTTCGACTCTGATACCATGCTAACATCATATAAATTTACCTTATATACTATATATTATTTTATATATAATCGGTGTGGATGGATGATCAAGTTTGGACAAAAAATTTAGTGTAACAAATTACTAAACTATCATAAATTTTTTATGAATTTTAGTTATTCAAAAAATATTTTATGAAATGATTTGGAATAATATTATATGATATTTGAGAAGCTGGAAATAGTAAAAGAGAGTGGAGATAGGAAATACTAAAAGCAAATGTGAATATTTGGAAATAAATACAAATACAAGGAAGAAAGAAGCAATTAAAAAGGAGAGGTGGGCATTGAATGCAAGTCAGCGAAACATAGAAATTTAAAAAGGGTAGAAATCAAATAAGAAGAGAGAAGACTCTACAGAGAAACAGAGTCCTCTGTTTTCGTCAGAATCAAGACCGTGTTCCTTGTGACTCTATTTCAATCTCTATTTTAAAACACTCCTTTTTCCTCTATGTATTTAATTTTACCCCTTTGATTTATTACTAGTTTATATTCAAAATTTTACCATTTGGTTTAATCTTTGAATAGTTAAAAAATTTACCATTTGGTTTGAACTTTGAACAGTTCAAATTTTTGGTTCGGATATAATTAAACTTTAGATAGGACATAATTATATAGTTATTGATAACATTTTAAGTTCAAAACCGTGAATTGTTTTGAACTATTAAGGTTAATATCTAAATATTTCGTGTAAATTTTTTTTAATTTAATGATTTTGTTAAAGTTAGTATTTTAGTAGGTGAGCAATCAGTAATTAATTTGATTAAATATTTAAATTGATTTATTGATTGGACGGTACGAATTTCGTAACTGCAATACAATTATTGTCCAACGTATACGTAGTTTTTTAATTCGAATATTAATTTATTTTTAGCAACCAAATTATACATAAATCTATAACTTGAACATAATTTAGTTTTAACAACTAAATAAAACATAATTATGCAAATAAAACACAATTTAGTTTTCCACACTTATTTCGTAACCAAAATCTATAAAATTTCACAACTAAAAAAATATCAAAAAATATCTTTCATTGATTTAGTTTTTTTTTGTAAAAAAAAAATTAATGGTCTTTTTAAATATATTTTATGGAGCTATGATTTGAAAGATATGTCATTTCTTAAAAAAATATAAAAAGGATATAACTAACATGTGGTAATCTAAAATACTAGTTTAACACCATGTGATTATCCGTAATTTATGAAAATTTGGATGGTTATTGGTAAATAAATTTAATATTGGTGGTTATTGGTAGGTTACCCTTTTTAATATTTGAACCTAGGCGTTGGCTACGAAAAATTTATAAAAAATATAGTCGTTGCAGCTAGTCAGATACTTGTCTAATGCTTTAGTCGGGTACCCGACTAGAACTAGTTTTGTTTAAAAAAAATCTACTCTCTCTATTCTTTCCTATAAATACATCTCAAAATATTTTCAACCAAATTTCTCATCCACTAATCTCTCAAAGTTCATATATTCCATAAATACACAACTAATATCTTCTCTACTCCATCTCCTATACTAATCTTTCAACCAGACTACTCACTTTTCTCCCCTAATATTTATCCTCCATCTCTTCCTCTAATCTATAAACCAAACTACTCTTTATCTAGTCAAATATTTTATTACATGGTTTCCGTAAGGGGTATAAAATATTATAAACTCGCGGTACCACAACTATGAAGAAATGATATCATAAAAAAAGGCATAATATATTATGAGGATGAGAAATTAACCACCGTTCGGACCATGAGTGGTAAAATAATATTCTTCTAATTTTTCTAGGTCACCGACAAAATTATAAGAATTCTAAGTATGGAATTTATTATTCAAAGTCTACACAACTTAGGGTGTTGATATTTGGTGAACGGGAAATTCGTTTGTATTGGTTTGGTTTATTTGGGGCTGAGGGTAGTTTTGTAAAATATTTTAATAAGTTTGGGGTGTTTTGTGTTTAGTGTGAAGAGTAGCGAGATAATTAAGCAGCCTCCTAGTATCAAATTATGATCACTCTCATTAATGAGAGTGGTTGGGGTAATTATACCTTAATTATTGACCCATGGGCTTACTGGGTCGGGTTGTGAAACCGGGTCAAATTCAAAGACACATTAGTTAAGTAGATTAGTAAATATCTTAGTCAAAAGTTATTTAAGTTTATACTGTTTGGATTCATAGTGGTGTGATATGGTCTGAATCAACCCTGTTCGGATTAATGGGTTGGTTGTGATTGTAAGATCCGAACTCATCAGTAGTCCCTTTTTTAGGCCTTGCAAAGTATCTTTGGAAGGGTTAAAAAATTTACCTAGTCAATATCAATTTTGTCCGATCTGCTTGCGTTATCCGAATTGAAAGTTTCTTTTTACAAACAACCCAATTCGAATTTTCTCAGGACTGATTTTTCTTTCCAAAATTCTAAGAGATTTTTCTTGAATCGTGGTGCACATGTCAACATCTGGGTTGACCTTCCAATAATTATTTCCCCTAGATCGTCGCACCCACTAGGTCTAGAAAGTTACCTATGTTTTGATTTTTCACGCGTTGTGCAACCCTTAATCATTGCGAAAAAATCCTGTTCACCTTCTCTTTGGTAACTGTTACTTTTTACTGTTATATATATGTATATATATTTAACTATTCTATTATCTTCCACACTCAAACCTTCTTAGAGAGAAAATACTTTATTTCCTCTTCACCTTCAAATTGTTCTTGAGAGATATATGTTCACAGCAAGAAACGTCTTAGTTAAAGGAGGTTGGTTACACTTATCTGACTTGGAGAGAGGAAGGAAAGTAGAAAGAGAAAGCCGTATCGCCGCCGATCTCCCTGTTTCTCCACGCGAGAAAAGTAATCAGTCAAACCAGGACGACGTTTAGGGGTAATCTTCCTCAATAAACCCTAGACCCAGAAACCTTCCATTCATACCAAACCTCTCACCCCTCCCTTCTAGTTCTTCGGTACAAGAATCTCAATACCCTGTTTCCAAGGAAAAATAAGTTTCAAGCATTAGAAAACCCTCACCATTTATAACGATTGGCTTCGATGCAGAAAAGTCACCAGAGAGGATAACTCCTCGTTGGATGACTCGCCTAACAGAAACCCAATCTACACCATCATCTTCAAAACCCTCCTGATCAGAGGTGGCTAAAGTTTCTCCACATGCTAAGCCCTTCGGACAACAACCTCTACCAGACATTAGGCCCTCAGAGGCAACAAGTGCACAACCACCCGAACAACTTCCGATGAAGGAACCAGAGCAACCTTCTTCAAAGACAACTGAAAAACCTTCCATAGTGATGGAAGAGAATATGAATGACAATATTGAAAAGGCCCCTTTTGAGACTGAGGCGTCAGGTCAGACAGAGGATGCTGCCTCAGAAAGAAAAGTTAAAGTTAAAGTTGGCATGACTCATCCAGACGCTCTTCCGGAGAGTCTAGAAGGTAAAGTAGGCCCTTGTTTTAAACATGTCAGCGCCAAGTATTTCCTGGCTTTACAAAATATTAACTATGTCTACACCCACACTGCCGAGTTAGGTCAAATCTGGACCAAATGGGGGATTCTAGAGTCTGTCAAAGTGAGGATACCAATCACTTCGGAGACCCCCATGGACTGTAAATTGAACGAGGTGGTAGTATACACTAAAGTGCTGAACTGGGACTTCGGTTCTCTTTAGACCTAGAGATTGTTAAGCACTTTCATCTGGTCAAACTTTGTCCCAGTCAACTAAACCCTAACGCCTGGTATAAACCCTTAGCTTGTATCATGGCTTTGAGACTATCAAAGATCCTTATTCCAATGAACCAGTTTGCTACTATAGCAAGTCTGTGCAAGAACCACCAAATTTCTTTCTACCACTACAACATGGGGAATGATTTCAAGGTCGTGGACGACCTGCTAGAGTCTGAAAAACCTTGGAAGATACAATTCCTTTTTATTAGTGGGACATGCGAGAATGGTAGGAAGATCAAGGCCAACACAAACCCTAGATTGCTGACCAACAAATGGAAAAACACTTGTAAGCTTTCCTTTCTTTTCCTTTTTACTTCTTAAACTACAACGTTTCCTATTCTGACTAATTCATTATTTCTCTTTAGTTCTTCCAAAGGAGTTCACCAGCTACTTAGAAGAAGGGAAAAGTACTTGTGCAAAGCTCAATGCATGGACTTTGGAAAATTGGGGGAATACATTCCACAATTGCTTTAAGTTGGGAAATTTTGTGAGGTCTCACCTGTGGAATACCATAGGCAGAAGAGACCTTACATGGGAAGAGCTAACCACCCATCCTCCTGCTGACGTGATTTTGAAAAGGACAAAAGCCAAAGATGCCAAGCTGTACCTGCTTTCTAGGGTTAAAGCCCCCGGCAAAATGAAGAACAAGAAAATGAAGGCTACAATAGACCTGGCTCAAACAGTTACGGAAGGGACTGGTTCGAGGAACCAAGGTGGTAGAGGTTGAGACTGAAAGGGAAGCTGGAGGGTCAAAGAACCCACTAAGGCCTCCTAGAAAGAACAAAGCGCAAAGCCAACAGTGATTAAAAAAGGGACAAGAAGAAAAAGGTTACCTTGTGGGAATAGATAATCCTTCGTCCCCCGAAAAACCCACCCCCAGCTCCAGCTGACCCTACCCTGTAAGAGGAAATCTCAACAGACCTCCAGTCTAGGCAGATCGGTGGTGGAGGAAACAATGAAGTGGACCTTTCTGCCCTTCAAGACATCGGTCTGTACTTTAATGACTTTGATAAAGATGATTTTGCAGGTCCTTAACGTCCTTCCAGTTCGTCTAACATGGTAACCTACAATGGGAAATCCTTTTCCATATCCGGAAAACAAGATACCTTAAGTCATGCTCTCCTCGGTTATATCCGACCAGTACTCGATCTAGAGAGGCAGGTAAAAACTCAAACCAATGTTATCAACTCTCTCAATTCTGACAAGCAATCTCTGTCAGACAGTCTTCTAAGTGCTCAACAAAGCATAGAGATGCTGAATAAAGAAAATAAGGATTCGGAAACCAAGCTAACCGCCTCAGAAGCAGCCAAAACTGAGCTCCAAACTAAGTACTCCGGCCTGAAGACTTCTTCCTCATAAAATCTCACATATTTGAAAGAGCAGTTGAAAACTAAGGATGGGGCTATCCAAACCCTAACCAACGAGAAGACTAAGTTGGAAGGAACTATTTCGGAGATGACCGAAGAAAATGATGCCATGGAGCGTCAACAAGAGCAAGCTATCAAAACAGGTATTGAAGAATATGCCAATGGAGTAGTAGACTCCTTAGAAAAGAGAGATGATGAGATTAAATCTAACATGGCGTTGTTGTTCCACGAGACCTTCCCTAAGATAACCCTTGGTCCCTTATGAAAGTATCTGGAGTATGAGGACATCACATTTCATACCTTGGCTGACGGCAACAAGCACAGCTATTCTAGTGGATTTGATTCCTACTAACGATGAAGAAGGTACAGGTGAGAGTTGAAGTGTTGAACTCAAAAGTCCCAAAAAAGTGGTAGTAAAGAAAAATCTAAAAGGAACAAGCCCTAAAGTTTTATCATATATTTTTTGTTTTTTGAACAATCAAAGTCTTTGGATGACCAAGGCATGTTTTGTACAATTGTTCGGTTTAAGTCCGAACATGTTTAATTTATCCAATTTCCTTTTCGTTTAATACTTTGTTCTAAATATTTCATGGCTAATGTTTAAGTAGCCCCTAGAATTTCAGAAGTATTAATTTGAGAGTGTTTAATATCTCCAATCACATGTATTTAATAGCCATGATCAACCACTAAGCTTATCCGATTTGCTCAAGATCACTAGAAATCCGGGGTGTTGAATAAGTGATTTATACTTGAATTGAAGTAAAATCACACCAAATTTTTGAAGAAGGCATTATGTTTTATTGAAGAAAAAATCGGACACCTCATTAAAACCTCCCCGCGCCACCAGAGTAGGAAAGAGTGTGCCCCTTAATATTTACATTCGTATTTAACAAGTAAATATTTACATAAAAACTTTATTCTAAATATAACCTGAGATGCTCAACATTCCATGGGTGCTTCAATGCTCTTTCCTTCTTTGTCTTGAAGCCTATATGTCTCAGGTTTGGTTTTCACACAGACCTCATAAGGACCTTCCCAGTTTGGAGCCAATTTACCGAACTGCTTCTCCTTGGTATGTATAAAGACTTTTCTTAATACCTTATCCTCTGGTTGAAAATCTCTTCTTTTTACCTTGGAGGCGAATCTGCTCCTCATCAAACCTTGGTAGTGTGCTGTTCTTAAGTGTGCTTTAACCTTTCTCTCTTCTACTAAATCCAACTGATTCCTAATGGTTGTCTTATTAGTCTGTTCGGAATAGTTATAGACTATGTATGATGGAAAAGTAGCCTCTGTGGAGAGTAATTGCATCCATCCCATACACCAAGACAAAATGAGACTCTTGTGTAGCAACCCGATGAGTAGTTCGGTAGGCCTATAATACTTCTTGTAAATAACTTGGCCATTTCCCCGCAACCTCCTCTAAATTCTATTTTAATCGAGACAAAATGGTTCTGTTTGTAACTTTAACTTGACCATTTTCTTATGAATGGGAAAGGAGATTGGCATTGATAGGAAAACATTCCCCTTCCAATTGAGTAGCAAAATTATGGACATGCCTCTTCCTTGATGAAGGGGTATGTGCAGTTACAGTATCCCCTCCAAAGATAGTTAATAACTCAAAGAAATTGAACAGTCTGGATACTGTCTTGGTTTGTTCTGTTATCACTCCCACCTTATTCCGAGTTGGATCAGGATCTAGATACTCAGAGTCCACATCGAACATTTCAAGGATTATCATTGCCCCTTCTTGAGCAGACGTTCCAGGATTGTTTGTGGGACCTGTTCGAGGAGCATTTTCAGGTCTGTTTCCATTTCTTCTTTGAACATATGCTCCCAGTTTTCCCCTCTCAGTAAGCTTCTGAACTTCTTGTTTCAATGCTATGAAATCTTGAGTATTGTGGCCTATATCATTGTGATACTGGCAAAAACAAGTGTTTTGGTTTTCTCTAGAGGACTGCAATGTCGTCGGCTTACGGAAGTGTACTTCATCCTTGGTTTTATCATAGATTGTAGCGACATTTTCTCTTAACTCTGCGAACCACTCATGATGGACCCAAGGACTCCTCTTACCCCTTGATTGTTGGCTTTGGGTATGGTTGTGGTTGGGTTGACTTTTCCTAGCCCGATTAGATCATTTTCAAGTCTCTTTAGCCTTGTATCCGGACTGGTTAACGACTGGAGGAGCTGTTATGGTGGACCTCACTTGACGGTGCACCCTGGTTTTCTTTGTTTCCTCTACATTAATATGCTTTCCCACTTGGTTTAACAAACCACCCCAGCTCATAGCTTTCTTCTGGGTTACAGATTCAGCTAAGTTCCCAGGATTCAACCCCTGCCTTAGAGAAGCAATTGCCACCTGCTCAAAACAATCTGCTAATCCGTTATTTGTATTCACAAATCGACTTATGTAGTATTTTAAAGATTCGTTTGGTTCTTGGGCACAATGGATAATGGTATCCCCATTATCCTTCAATTCTTTAATCTTAACGAATTGCCTCCGGAAGGCAACCCAAAATATATATAAAAGTTATCAATACACCCTTGAGGTAAGCTATTATACCATTTAAGAGCACTCCCCGTAAAAATTTGGGAGAAGGCTATACACAAAAGCTTATCATCTTCATCATAATTCATCATGAAGTTCTTGAATTGCTCCAGATGGTTTTTCGGATCCCGACTTCCATCATACTTTTCTATTTTGGAGCAATCAAACCTCTTGGGAAGGTGTTTGGATAGTATTTTTGCGGACAAAGGTGATTGCCTCCAGTTTTTATTGCGACTAAAGACTGTATCTTCATTAGGAGTTGTAAATATACATGGTTCAGACTGAAAAGCAAAATGATCTATCAGAAATTGATCAATAGATCATTTGCCCATATGCCTTTTAAGCCTACCATGATTGTCCCTCTTTCTTGAGTGCTTTTTGGTTAATTTTATCTTTTTTCTAGATCTCCCCTCTTTACTGCTTGATGACAGAGATTCTTCAAGCTCAGCCTCATTTGAAGAGCTACTGGAGGAATCAGACCCATAACTTTCAACAGGCTTGGACCGATGTATCTTATTTGAACTGAGATGAGTCTTTTTTTAACTAAGATGAGTCTTTAGTGATGGCTCATTCTCCCCAGGATTGTCAGTATGGTGAAGGACTGGCGCTCTAGATTTCTTCTTGATACATTTATCTACTTGCTTTATGGCCCTTAGTGCCTCTATCTCTATCCTCAGCTGATCTCGCTCCTCAATAGTGTATTCGTTATTTTCCTTCATTGTTTCCACCTCGGGAGGTGGAGTACCTTGCTCATTTGGATCCATCCGAACTGTTTTTCTCACTGGTTTTGAATATAAAATTCAGGCACCGTCGTGTTCCCACTATGGTCGCCAATTTGGCTTGGTTTATTTTGGGCTGAAGGTAGTTTTGTAAAATGTTTTAATAAGTTTGGGGTGTTATGTGTTTAGTGTGAAGAATAATGAGATAATTAAGCAGCCTGTTAGTATTAAATTCTGATCACCCTCATTAATGAGAGTGGTTGGGGTATTTAATTATTGACCCATGGGCTTACCGGATCGGGTTGTGAAACCGGGTAGAATTCAAAGACCCATTAGTTTTTAAGTAGATTAGTAAATAACTTAGTCAAAAGTTATTTACTTTTGTCTTGTTCGGATTTATAGTGGTGTGATATGGTCCGAATTACGTGGGGTAACAAATGACATTGGGTATAAAATGTTCAGTAGACTTCTTGAATAATGGTAGAACTTGTGTGTTAGCTAAGAGTGAGGAGAGGGTGGCTACTACTAAACTAAACTTGACAAGATGTTAGAGATTATCATTTAAGTTAGTTAATGATTGTTTCTTTACTGTTAATAACAAAGACTCGTACTTGACTTATATTCAATCATTTGTAATTGTTTTACTATTGCAAGATGAACTAATAAATTTACCAAGTTTGATCATTAAGCATATGAATTTTAATCTTAAAAAAATATACCTACCTTATGTGATGTTGATATTTCATTTGTTTGTGAAATAAATAAATAAATAAATATTAGTGAATATGTTGAGAACTCATTTCTATATAAAGGTAAAATATGAAATATTTCTTTACAAAATCAAAAGATATATATGTATGATCAACGCATCTGGTCAAAGTGGGAGGTGTATCAATATTTTGAAGCCTCTATACATGACGTATGCGTGGAAAATGATTGTGCAAAATCTCTTCCTCGCCCTCAAATGTGGCAATCATGTGAGAAAAAAAGATCCACCAACACAAATGGAGCCACCACAAGCACCTAGTAATGATAGTAATAGGATGAAGATATTGATCGAGCGTTAGATGATCCACAAAATGTATGAAAGGCATGACCGAATGAATGACATCATTTATCCATCGATTTTGCAACATCATAAAAGGAAAGTTCGAATGGAGGACACCATTTTGTAATTGGCTTTGTAACATCATGAAAGACAAGATCCAATGTAAGGCATCATTCAATAATTTAGTTTACAACCTTAATAGTTCTGAACCGATTTTCATGATGACCGATAGCATTTTCTTAACTAACTTTAAGATTTTACTGTGCGGTTAAATCACCTCGGGGTTTATGATCAACACTGGAGTGAACATCTGATTATTTCTCATCTACAAGAACATGCCTTTTCACATACACATACACATACCTCTTCACGTGCACGTACCCTTTTATTGACCATAGTTAGGTTTGGTTTTTACTAGATTTAAAGTTAGTGATATGTTAGAAAATAATTATCAAATGTTGTTATCATATATGATGATTTTAGAATCGGTGAATATGGACCCGACTGACACAATCATGATCATGAAAAAGCTCTCATAAATGAAGATGAAGAGTGTTGACTTAATGATTTAATATTTTTATATTTTATTGTATGAATATCAAACCTTATAAGAATTTGTTTTTATTTCTTTATTCGGTTGTTTTCATGCTTCAAGTCTGATATATATTTTAACTTAGTCTATTCGATTAAAATTAAAGTTCTAATATATATTGTATCAAAAAATTAATTTCATTCATGTTTTCGTTGTCTTTCATATTTCAAGTATTTCGTATAAATAAATATCTAGTTTTCTTTAGTTCGACTAAATTTACTCATAAAATTAATTGTATTTTTAAAAAAGATCTAATAAACTATTAAAAATATATAAAAAAATATATGAAATAAATTAATCAGTTACTATTAAAATTATTTTCAAACCCTAACTCACTCTAACAGTGGACTTTATGTAATCAAGTTTAGATCCGTTAACAAAATCGACGGTTTCTTTTTTAAAACCCAACCTTTTTCGAACCGAAATTTAGATATACGAATTGGAAAAAACAAAAAAGGAAACAAATTTGATTTCTTCATATTTACAATTTGTGTCTTTTTTTGTTTGTTTAATTTGATTTCTTCAAATTTACAGTTCTAAATGTCAAATTTTTTTCAAAAAAAAAATTGAACTAAAAATGTGTATTTCAAAACAAGTTTCAAGTGATTTATGGTAGAAATAAAATTATTTAAGTGAATGACATCAAAAACATAAATTTAAAATTAAATTAAATGTAATATTGTAAAATCATATTTTAATTTTTTTTTAAATTTTGAAAAAAAAATAAAAAAATTTATAAAAACAATCAGTGTACCTATCGAAATCCATTTTAAACGGAGATATCACAATATAATACCGTTAATCATCTCTAGATACAACCTTCAAGCAGCTTTGATAATTTGATATGAACTTTGATTTTATTTAATTTATTTAATTTAATGAATTTTGATTTCTAAAATTTAGAAAAAAAATAGTTTTTTTAATATATATTTCCAATAGTTATACGACTCAAATCATACCACTAATTTATTGAATCATAACACTAATTTATCAAAATTTTAATTTATCGATAAACAAGTGTTTAAAAGCACATTCAATATAGATTTTAGGTGAGAGTATTATTGTCCGAGTCCAAATTTCGAACTTGATAGTTTTACCTGCATCCCTTATCTTTTTATCAAAACAAAACTAATAAATTGGGTGGGACAAAACTTTCCAACGGATACGGTTTGATATTAACTAGAATTTAAGATGTAGTTATGTATAATGTTGTTTAGGCACATAATTATAATTATAATTATAATTGATTGTTTGCGTGAAGGATTGTAGTATGAGACAATTTGGTGGGCATTTTTTGAGGTCATGGTTTTTGTTTTGTTTTGTTTATAATCGTTTCGTAGTAGTAGCAGTTTCTTTGCTTTACTCCTCCCTAATCTCCCTCTCCTATTCCTATCCTATCCTATAATTCTTATAATCCTTGTAATCATTGCTTTGCCTTTGCTGAGACGATTTCCTTTCCTTAATCACACTTATTCTTTTGTCCTCACCTTAATTAATTTTATTTTCTTATTCTTCCAAGTACAAATTGGACAAAACAATTGCTTCCTTACATAAGTAGGAGTATATTGGATTTCATTTTCAAAATTAGATATCAATATCATAATAATAATTATAATAACGAGGATGAATAGAGAAAAATTCGTTGCGTGAATATACGATAATATAGTATACATTGAATTTCATAGATTATTCGTGTTACTTAATATAAAAAACGACCTCCTCATTTGGTTTCATATAATCATGTAGAACTACAATACATCCTTTAATAGTTTATAAAATAAGTAAAAAATAATATAATACATAGATCATAAAAAGAACAAATAAATAATTTTCTAATAGCATCTTCTAAAATTATATATATATATATATATTAATTATGCAAAAGAATTTTTTTTTATTGAATTCAAAGGTTTGGATACAAGTAAATTTTAAAATGATATTTGGAATATAAAAGATGAATATTGTAACTAAAGTGAAATACTAGCACCGAATTTAAAATTTTCAAAATGCTGCTATCAAGTTCTATTGAGAGCAGATTGTGCGATTCGTTGAAGATTTTCAACTCCAATTGAGAGTTGATCCAAGTATTCTCTCAATTTTTCTTTGCGTTTATATTAATATTATTCTTGAAATTTTTAGGTTTAATGGAAAGGGGGATTCTGTCGAATCATGCACTAGATGAACTTTTGTCGAATACTTGAGGCTATGCCACGAAGGATTTCAGAGAGCCTTTTGAGCTATGATCAGGTTGATGCTAGAGAATAATTGATGTACTAAGCAAATCAATTCAGTTGTCACCAATGAAAGATGATTGATTCAGTTACGGATTCCTCTTGGAGCAGATTAAGAGATCGATTGAAGCAAGACATCTTAATGAGAAGGTATGTTGCCCATTGTAACTTGGGGTTTTCCACTTTATTTTGGCAATTTTCATTGACTAGAGATATGGATTTCCTAGAGTTCAATTATCTTATTCCTTTGTGAGAACCAAAGTCATTTATGTTGATATGCGAAATTCTTTGGATTTGAAGCTAGTTTAGTTGAAATTGTATATTCTCCTTTTATATGTTACCTTATCCATGTTGACTTGTAAAACAATTAGGAAAAATTTCTTGCAAATACTTGTCAAGAGACCTGCTAGAAGAAATTGGAAGGCTAATTATAACAATTAATAATAATCATCAGTTTCAAAATAGAGTGTATTTTAGATTTAAGAAACACCTGTAACATAACCCATACTAATGTTTCCAGTAAAGTGATAACACTCAACTGAGAGAGGGCATTGAAGTTAATGAAGTTTATCTTCATCTTACATTTCAGATTCCACTTATCTAGCCAATTGACAGCTTTATTTTAGTCTCTGAAAATGTGAGAAATTACTATTGATGATTAAATAAGACCCCTACAACTATATAGAAAAGGTGCAAGGGGCATAGATTTTTACCCGAGGATATAAGATTTACCAAAATTTCAAATTCTTATTCAATATATACCCTAACCAGACCTTTGTTCTTGCAGATTTGGAGACCTTTAAGGAGAGCTCTAGCCTTAGCCATAATCGAGGTTATCTTGCCATATAAGTTTCTAAAACCAAGGATGATGTCTCCATTACTATCTCTAATGATGAATACACTGTTGGCTTCACTGTTAGATAGGAAAGCTCCATCAGTGTTGAGTTTAACTTTATCAAAGATAGGAGGAGACCATCTAAGGTGAGTAGGTTTCTTAATATTTTGTAAATGAATATAGCTACCTAATTCTATTGTAACAACATCATTGTGTGACCAATGTTTTTTCTTAAGAAGATTAGCATGATCAATACTTGTGATGATATACTTGATGTAATTAACTAAGGCACTAGGAGAATTTGATAATTCTTAGAATTTTTACTTGTTTTTGCCAAATGACCCAGTAGATAATAGCAAACAGAATAGTTCGAACATGAATCTTCTTTTGAGTAGACCACTACCAGACCTTTGTCATGTGAGCAATAGTCATGAATCTACCAATTTTAATCTTGAAAATAGTAGCAAAGTAGAACCAGATAGCTCAAGCATTATTACAATAAACAAATAAGTGGTTAGAGGTTTCAATATTGTCACAGAATTGGCACTTGGACACCATAACCATATTTGTTTTTGAATTATAGAATCAATAGGTAACCAGTTAATAAGAATTCTTCAAAGAAATAAAGAGTATTACCTTGAACATTATGTTGCCATTTTTAGTCTTTATGTTCAAGTCATGAACAACTATTTTGCTAGAAGGATATTATCCTAGATAAACCTGTCAATAACATAGTCACCCTACATATTTGAAATAATTCTAGGAAGAAGATTAGTAAGTCTATTGTTAATAATTTTAGACATAAATATGTTCATTAAAGTATATAAATTGATTGGTTTAAAATCTTTCCATATTGTAGGGTTACACGACTTGGGTATTAGACAAATGATAGTGGACACGATGCCTTGATGAATGTTCTGACCAAGAAGGATGGAAACCATGATTGCACAAAATTCTTTATTAATGATGTGCCAGCAGACTTGGAAGAAACATGAGTAAGTTATTGTTTTCATCTGTAACCAGCTTAGGGGATAGAGTTGAATAAGTTTTCATTCAGTATGTTAATCTCTTCATTATAATTAGTATAATGAGATTCAATCAGAATGTTTTTTAAGTAGGATTCAGTAGAGTTACCCAAAATATTATTATTTGTAATCCATTCAGTTCCCTTTATAATACTGTGAATTGTATTTCTCCTTTTTTCTTTTTGACAAAACTATGATAGGTATCAGTATTTTTATCGCCATCTTTAATCCAAATCGAGTAAAGTTTTGGTGCCAGTATGCTTCTTCAGTATTCAAAGCTTGAAGATATAGACCATTGGCTTTGGAATGGTTCATTCTGTCTTTCATACTGTTAGTTTCCTGTAAATTTGTTTCAAGATTTTTATCAACTACCTTAGCCTCTAAGACTTTGTCAAAAGTATTACTAAAACTATGCATATTCCATATTTTAAAAGCTTCTTTAAGTCTCTTAGTCTTATTCCAAAAAAGATACATAGGAACCCAATCATATCTTGATTCCAATTATTATCCACGGTATTTAGAAAATCATGATGAAGGGACCACATATTCAAGAACTTAAATCTTTTTTTTGAGTTATTTCTATCCTTAGATATTGTAATACATAGAGGAGTATGGTCAGGATATGTTATGGTCATGTGAAGCACCATCGTTTCATTAAAATAGCCAGACCATGCTGAATTGAAAAAGATACAATCCAAATTCTTCCTTTTAGTTTTGTTGTGAGTTTAGTGCCATCATAGCCAACATCCTCTAGGTAACAGTCTCTAATGACTTCATTAAAATCCTCAGTACTGTTACGACAATTGGTGAAGAAACCAAGTTGCTTATCAGGGGATAATATCACATTAAAACCACCCACAAGATCCACTCTTTGGATGTAGCAGAGATGGTTATGAGAATATTCCATAGCTCAATCCTATTATTTCTTTGACATTTGGCATAGGCAGTGGTAAGTAAAATAACTTTATTCATTGTAGCCTGAGTAATTTCAGCATGTAAACATTAATCATGGTCCAAAAGGATGTTAAGATCCAATTCATCATTCCATAATAGCCAGATTTTATTGGTTATATTGGTCATATCTTAATCTGACAACAATGTTCTCTAGGTGATTCATTTTTATAATGGATCTTGGATGACAAGCAATTCAACATTTTCCTTGAATATGATGGATTTCAGTATTCTCAAAGAATCTTTATTACCAATACCACAGATGTTCCAACTAAGGATCTTGAACATTATTTAAGTTTTGCATTTAAAGATCTACCGGTCCCTTTGAACTGCAGAGACTTGATTACAACTGATCCTTGCTTCTTTCTACCATTACCTTCTCTGAGTTTTTTGTTTAGTGATTCCCCATTAGCGTATATTTAGTAGAGGCCATCATCTTATCTGTATCCTGCTTAGGAAATTGCATAGACCAATGATCATTCTTCTCTTAAACTCCAGTAGAAATAAATTCAGGGGAGTTAGTTTATGCTCTTAACATATCTACATATGATTTTGGAACTTTAGATTTGTTTCCTCCTATAAATTCATCTTTTTACTCATAACATGGATTTTTAAGAATTATATGTTGATTCAAAAATCTTTTTTATTACTGGAGTGCATAAAATTCATCATCGAGAACCTCTCTGTTTTGATAATATAACTCTTGCATTTTGGTTGATGATGATCTTGACAATGTGTTTTCTTTTATGTGATGAAGATTAACTATAATATCTTCATTTGTGTTGGCTTTATCCATAGGAGAATATTGGCAAGCAACCTGAATGCAAGGAAAAGTAAGCCAAACAGAAGAAATACTCTACCTCTGAAAAAAAGCTCTGGTTCTTGATTTTGGAGCACCAACTTTTTCCAAAGTTAATAATTCAAACAAATAAAAAAAAATATAGATTGTATTTAATTGATTTAAAAATATTGATCTATTATAACAAAACATATCCTATAATTTATTTTAACACTTGGTTAGTTAAATATAATTAAAAATTTCTAACAAAACAAAATTATTTTGTCGTAAATAATACTACTTTTATTTTTAAAAAATAAATTACTTGTATTTACATGAAATTTCAATATCACACCTTCTTATATTAACCGATTATAAAAAGTTATTAAATTATATATTTTATTTTATTTTTTATTTAAAATTTTCAATTAAACTGAAAATCATAACAAGTGATCATTAATATTTTTTATTAATAACTAAAAACAACAAAAACTTATGTTTTCAAATACTACTATTGGAAAACACAAAATGTTAGAATAATTAATAAAAAAGTTTATAAATATAGTTATATCAAAAAATAATATAAATTAAAATATAATTATCGTTTTGGATGCAATTATATTGAATATTTTTAATATAATTTATAATCGTTTTTATAACCCATACTAAAAATATATAGACAACATATTTTAAATTTTATATTATTTTGTAATTCTATACTTGTCTACAATTCATGCATAGCCTCATAAAGATGTAAAAAGTTATATGGAATTTTTCACAATAACAAAAAATATAAGTCGTTTTATTTTTTACATTAAAATAAATAAATATTTTTACCTAAAATATTTTTCAAACCGAACAAGTTAAAAATAAATTTAAATAAATTTATATTTGTAGTAAATTTTGATAAACCATCGTTCTTTTCAAGTTAGATTTAAACATCTGTGAATTATGAGTCATTTTATAATACATGGTAAAGCCATGTTTTTATAATTGTGAATCATGTGTTTGTTTAATGATGTAATGTATAAAATTTGGATCCTTAAGACTTTGGAACCCGGTCTTTTTTAATGATTTGATATTTTTTGTAGAATTAATAAAATCTACTCTTTGAGTATTGATTTTCTATTTTGCCATTGGATATGTTCCAAAATTACAAACCATATGTTTCAAATTATAACACGTGACATTTATGTATATAGGGTTTGAATCTGAATTTAAAATTCAAACAACATTCTATACGTTAAGTTGTCATTTTTAGGGACCATAACCCCAAACTTAATTTATTTTTTCAAAATAGTTCGTATTTTTTTGGTTTTGTTTAACTTGTTTATTTTTATATTTAATCCCCGATAGTATATAGAATAAACATGGTATATATATAATTACCTCTATGATACATATTTTATTTACTAGTTTGTCACTTAATATTTGATTAGTTTATTAGACTAACATTGACGATAGTCAAATATAGGGTGAAGCTATTTCCTCCATAACATTTTTTATTACCCCATATTTCTGGAAAAGACTCCACTTTGTTATTTCATCCATAAAGAAAATTATTAATTTACCTTTTTTAAAATTTTATTCCAAAAACTTATATTTACTTTCTTCTGAAACAATCACCCAAACCCCATATCTACCTTAATTCTTTTTCCAGCAACCTTTTACCCACCATATTTACTTCTACCCATAAACTCTAATTCTATCAATATAAATACACATCCATCAGTTTTTTAAACCGAGAAAAAAAACATAGCCACCACTGGTTTTTCTAGTATCCAGGAAGTCAGGTGTACTCTCCATAGCGAATTTGCAGTTCCCGGAACTCTCTTGCTATAGATTTTTTGAAAAACAAATTCATGTATATTGAATTTCAGGAAAAGAGTTCTGGGTTTTCTAGTATCGAATTAATTTTATAAAACTTTGGAAATCTGTTTTTGATTTGTTTATTTTTTTAAAAACAACTTTTACTTGCTTTTTATTCTAACTTTTTTATTTTTGTTTGTTTCCATTTTTTACAAAATTAAGTTATCTTGTTGGTTGATTGGATGATGTTGTGAAATTTTTGGTTTGAGTGTCTTCCTTTTCTACTTTTCTATGATTAATTTTTAAGAAACTTGAGTTTTTTTGTTTATTAAGGTTTATTTTTAGAAGTCAAATGATATATGTTGTATGTAATTTGACTTAATGATGTGTTTGTTGTGTTTGTTCGAATAAAGGTTGATAGTGCATAGTGGCATCAAAATATAAATTAAAAAGTAAATTAAGGATAAAAAAGTAAAAGCAAGTGTTTAATACTTTTTAAAAAAATTTGAAATTGAGTAAATAATAAATATTATGTGGGAAATAGCTTCACCCTCAAATATATTAATAAATTAATGTGACAATTTATCATAATGGAAAAATTCCAACAATATCCAACTTGAAATATTATATAGTATATACATCCACCAATGAATGTTCTTAATTCTTATAGGCACGTATATTAACTTAGTATACCAATAATAGAATGTCACCACACATATTTATTCTTAATTGGTCATATTTAATTGAAAATCTACTCATAATAAAGTAATAGAGTATGAGAAAACAAAAAAAATAAGAGCACATTAAACTCTCTCTCTCTCTCTCTCTCACTCTCACACACACACACAGAGAAACACACATTTTCATAATGGAATATACAACGAGTGTTTAATTTGTATTCTTTTATAATATTACACCTCTCAATAAAATAAATATTATGTCTGAAGTTGAACGACAAGAATCCTCACATTCGATAGGATTCGAGTCCGAATATCATATGATATTCATTAAATTTATCTCAAAACCAAGTGACAAACTTTTCAGGTTGTGTCGTATAAATCATTTCACCAGTGTCTCAATTGAAGAAAGTTGATAGTGCTCAATATTGAAATGTATAACTAATGTCATGATTTTCCAAAAGTAATTCTTTGATGAAAGAAAGTTTTTTTTAGAGTCAATGCATTCACGTTATGTAATTGTTTTTGCCATGAGTCGTGCTTTATGAAAATCTATATTATGCTTGCAATCTAATTGGTTTTAAAAATTCATTTACAACCAATCAATTTTTTTCTTCATGTAATAGGATAAGCTCTCATACTGAATTATCTTGTATTAATTTATATTCTTTGTTAATTATGTTAATCCATAGTTTGAGAATCAATTTTTTCCATGGCTTTACATAAACATAAAGTCTTGTTTTCCATTGTACCACATAATTTTCTCATGTTCTTGAAGTTACACGATATAGTCTGAAGATATATCATTCTTATTTTATCTGGTAAATCTTCATAAATACACATTTTCTTCGATTTGCACTTATACTTGTTAATGGGGTTGGGTTTTATCTTCTTGAACTAATTCATTTTGGTCCATTAGAATCATTTCATTTTATTCATATTAGATAATATTTTCAGGTGGAAGATGAACATCATCTTGACTATTTACTTGTTCTTACAATTTTGAAATGGTGATTGGCCTATATATAAAATTGTTTAATACTGAAATATCATTATTAGAACCTTCATGAATATCTATATATTATTCTTCAAAATGATATTTATTATTAAATTATTCCTCTTAAAATATATATCCTGAAAGAGTTTCAATGAACCCGTATAAACATTTTCATGTTGGAAAGATCAATTAAAAACCCATATTATAGTAAGGATATCTAATGAAATAACCAATTGTTGTAGATTTCTAATTTATTTTCATTTGGCTAATAAATCTTTGATTAACTTGGTCATCTACAAACATAAAACGATTTAAACTAGGTTTACGATAAATCTAAAGTTCATACAGTGTTTTAGCAGTTTCCGTTAGAACTCTATTAAGAATATATGACACATATTTGATTGCTTCTCTCGAGAGCAATATAAGTAATGTTGAATAACTAATCTTACTTCTTACCATATCCTTTAGTGTAAATTTTTTCTTCTCATATACGTCATTCATGATATGCAAACCCGATTTTATATACTTGAAAATAATTCTGCTTTCCTCTAGAAATTTCACAAATGGTTCATGTCGTTGTTCATATGAATTGTCATATCTTCTATAGTATTCACCATCATAGTTTGAACTAACGCACTTAATGTATTTACCAAGTTTTTTTCAACCTCCGTCTTGAATACTTTGAACTTCTCAGTAACCTTTGATTTCTCATGAATGAGATATAAAAACTCGTAATGCAAAAAAGCAGCAATGAACGACATGGAATAATGTTAACCATTCCATGATGTTGTAGAGAATGGTCCATGTATATTTTTATGTATCAAGTCTAAACCCCTTTCCCTCTTTATAAATATAATATTTTCATATTTTTATGTTTTCTCTTAATACATTCAATACAAACATTGAAAGTTGAAAAGACTAGAGAACTTTGTAAACCTTCCACAATAAGCTTTTCAATTCTATTTTGAAAAATATGATCTAATCGTTTGTGCCAAAGTTTCGATGGATTTTTAGTTTTATAATTTACTATACCACTTACCTTGTTAACATGCACATGTTCTACGTAGCATCTCAGTTGTTGTCTTTGTTAAAAAACAAAGAGAGAAGTAGCCGCAGGAAACGGCTAGGGTTTTGTGTTTATTAGAAAATGTTCCTTTTTGTTTTATTGATGCATTAGAGATGTAATTCAAGAATTGACCAATAGTAAGTATCTCAATATATAGAGAACTTAGAGGTCTATACAAGGAAACTTAATACACTGAATATTCTAACACTCCCCCTCAAGTTGTATAGTGGGATCACCAATACCCAACTTGGATAAAACTGATTCGAATGTTCTTGCAGCAACCGCTTTTGTCAGGATGTCTGCCAGTTGGTCTTCAGATCTAACAAACGGAAGTTCTATTGTCCCATCTTCAATCTTTTCTTTTATGAAGTGCCTATCTATTTCAACGTGCTTTGTTCTATCGTGATGTACCGGGTTCTCTGAAATCATAATTGCAGCTTTATTATCGCACATTAACTGAGTTGGACACTTCAGAGGGGATCCGATTTCTTTCATTATCTTCTTTAACCAAAGTATCTCGGTAATCCCCTTAACGATTCCTCTAAATTCTGATTCAGCACTTGACAGTGATACTACTTTCTGTTTCTTACTCCTCCAAGTCAGCAAGTTACCTCCAAGAAGAGTAAGGTAGCCAGCAGTTGATCACTTGTCGTTAGGATTCCCTTCCCAATCAGCATCTGTGAATACTTCAACATCAAGGTGTCCATTTTTCTTAAAAATTATGCCTCTTCCTGGTGTGCCTTTGAGATATCGAATAATCCTCATTACTGCCTCCATATGGTGTTCCTGAGGATGATGCATGAACTGGCTAACTACTCCCACTGCGTATGCAATGTCGGGCCGAGTGTGAGCCAGGTAAATCAATTTTCCCACCAACCTTTGGTACCTTTCTTTATTCGCCGGTCTGGCCCCTTCAATTATCTTTAGTTTGTGATTTACAACCATAGGAGTGTCATTTGGTTTGCAATCCACCATGCCAACTTCAGCTAATAAATCCAATATATATTTCCGTTGGGAGATATAAATCCCTCCTCTTGACCTAAGAACCTCGATTCCTAGGAAATACTTCAATCCCCCAAGGTCTTTCATTTCGAAATCCTTGAAGAGGTTTTTCCTAAGAGAGCTAATTTCTTCTTCATCAGTCCCCGTTATAATCATATCGTCGACATATATTATAAGACAAGTGACTAATTCTCCTCTCTTTTTGTAAAACAAGGTATGATCCCCATTACTCTGTTTGTAGCTATACTGCTCATTACCATTGTAAATCATCCAAACCAAGCACGAGGAGACTGTTTGAGCCCATATAATCCCTTTTTCAGTTTGCATACCTCATTTTCTTGAAAACCAGCAGAGAACTATGGTGAGGGTTCCATATATACCTCTTCTTCCAAGTCTCCATGTAAGAAAGCATTCCTTACATCAAATTGATGAAAAGGCCAATATTTATTCGCGGTTATTGAAAGTAAAACTCTGATAGTGTCAATCTTTGCAACCGAAGAGAACGTTTCAGAGTAGTCTATACCATATGTTTGTGTATATCATTTGGCAACCAATCTTGCCTTGTGTCGCTCAATGGTGTCATCGGATTTATATTTTATATTAAACACCCATCTACACCCGACTACTTTCTTCCCTTGTGGTAACACATAATTTTCCCATGTGCCATTCCTTTTTAGAGCTTTCATTTCGGTATTCATTGCCTCATGCCATTCAGTCATCTTCTTAGCTTCTTGAGCTGTTTTAGGGATTTGTTCAGAGAGAATAGTAGCTGAAAACGCCTTTGCAATCTTCATCATTCCTTTCCTGTCCGTTTTACCGGATATGTAGAATCACGAGGAACGTGTTCCGGTGATTACCGGTCAGGAGGAACCCCTCTATTTTTTCTTGGGGGAAGAAACAGAGTTTGAGTTTCAACAAATGAACTTCCTAAAATGTCATGGTCAATAGCATTTTGTGAATTATGATATTGTAAATTGTTTACCTCTTGATGGACATTTTCTTCGGCTGATTCGTTGGTAGTATCCATGGTATTTATTTCTTGTTGGACGTTGTCTTCGGGAGAATCATTGGTGGTAAGAACTACCTCGTCAGTCTCCTTTATGTTGGAAGAGGCGTGTTCGGTGGCGCCATCTACCAACTCTGTCGGCACATCCTCAAAGTAACTTTCATATAGCAACCAGTCGAGTGATTCACTTACTTTCTCCCCCTGAGCACGAGATTGGTGGTCAAAAAAATAATCGGATTCTAAGAAGTCACAGTCCATGGTGATATGGATTCGACGAGTAACCGGATTGTAACACCGATATCCCATTTGATGAACACCGTATCCAACGAATACACACTTTTCAACACAAGGATTAAGTTTGTTTTTACTAGTTTTAGGGATATGAACAAACATCGAACAACCAAAGACACGAGGTGGTAAGGTTATAACAGATGGAATTGTAACTTGGGTGGCAAGCACTTGTAATAGAGTTTTATTTCCTAGACATCGGGTTGGTAGACGATTTGCAAGATACGTAGCTGTAGCAAGATCTTCTGGCCAAAGAGAATGAGGAACTCTAGATTCAATCATAATAGCACGAGTTTTTTCAAGTAAAGTATGATTTTTTCATTCTGAAGTACCGTTTTGTTGAGGTGTGTTTGGACAAGTGGTTTGATGGATAAGACCATTTGTTTTGAAAAAATTATGTACTGTTTGGTTGACAAACTCTGTTCCATTATCAGAACGGAGAATCTGTATTTTTTTTCAAATTAAGTCAAAATCATTTTGTAAAAACAAACAAATATTTCTGGTTCTTCCGATTTATATTTCATGAAGTATATCCAAGTCATTCTTGAGAGATCATCCACAAATAAAACAAAGTATCTGATTTGATTGTTAGTGGAATTTGGTGCTGGACCCCAAACATCAGAATGGATTAGCGAAAAAGCATAATCAACTCTAGTATTACTTTGATTAAATGAAACCCTACGATTTTTTGCAAGAATGCAGGTTTCACATTTCTCATGAATGGAATTATTCAAAAAAAAGACTAGGAAACAAACTCTTAAGATAGCTAAAAGAAGGATGACCAAGTCGCCGGTGTCATAACCAAAGTTGCCTTTCGGTTGTTCCGTGAGCAAGCATGGTATGTCCCTTATGAACTACCTCATCAACATAATAGAGACCTCCTTGTTCAGTACCACGCCCAATGATCTCCTTCGTACGAATGTCCTGTAAAATACAAAAAAATGGATACATAAGAACCACACAATTGAGTTTTTTTGTCACTTGACTAACAGATAATAACTTTAAGGATAATGAAGGAATGTAGATGTAGTTTTTAATTTCTATTTTTTCCGAAAAAAATAATTGAACCTCCCCCTTGGACTTCACAAATTTCTCCACTAGCAGTCTCAATATGGGACTTCTTTGGAGATGAAATGTCACCAAAATCTTTAGGATCATAAGACATGGTGTCCGTAGCCCCGCAATCAAAGATCCAATTCACTGATTTCTCAAACCCTTTTCCTCCAAGTTTTTCATAGGAGTTCGCCGCCATTCCTCCAAAACCAGTACCACTTCCTTGCTCATTTTTAGTCGGATCTTCACCGCCACTTGTAGACGAAGCCCGTTTGACATTAGATCTGAAACCCTGGTTATTTTTCTCCGTATGACCGTCCTCCCACCATTCTGGATAGCCAACCAGCTGGAAACATATCTCTTTAGTGTGTTTCTTCATCCCACAATGAGTGCAATACAACTTGGATTTATCTTCTTTCTCTTTGGATCAGAATTTAAACCTCTGTGCAGAATCTTTAGCAGCCAAACCCATTCCAATTTCAATCGAGTCACTATCAAAAGAACTTGATTTTAGTATATTAAGCATGGCCACTTCCCTTTGTATTGTAGCATATGTTGTTTCCACGGAAGGAAGGGGATCCTTTTTCAAGATATCTCTCTTGACTGGTTCCAGCTTGTCATTGATCGCCATTAGCAATTGATAGAGTCTTTGTTCTTGAGTCTTCTTATTGTAGATCTGAATGTCTTATGGGTCTTTCATAGGGTTCGGATCTCGCCTATCGATAGACATCCAGATGTTCTGCAATTTGTTCCATAAGTCGTCTAGTGTATCGGACCCTTGCCTTAATAAATTAGCCCTCTTATGAAGGTCAAACACCTGTAACGAATCTGTACCAGAACTTTATGTGGTGGCTAACCCATCCCAGAGGGATATTGCAGTGGGATATTGCGAGACATTATTCACCAAGATGGATTCAAGATTCTGGATAATCCATATGAAAACACATTGATCATCTTGTTCCTACCTTGTATATGTTTTGTCAGTTTTGGATGGAGGTGTCGGCTCCCTGTAATGTGAGAACCTCTCCCCCTTCGCCCAATTGCTTTCTTCATCAGGTTTTCCCATAGGGCATAGTGGTCACCATCGAGTTTAATACCTAGGGATAAATTCTCGGGGTTAGTTGTTTGTTGTTGTGTTTCGAGACCATTTCTCAGAATGGCAGCAATCTACATTATTAATTCATCAGGGATTTGACTGACCACGACTTCATTGCCAGCTATCTTTGTTGAAGATGTTCAGAATTCCCAGAATCACACGTGCTCTGATACCATGTTAACATGCACATGTTCTACGTAGCATCTCAGTTGTTGTCTTTGTTAAAAAAACAAAGAGAGAAATAGCCACAGGAAGCGGCTAGGGTTTTGTGTTTATTAGAAAATGTTCCTTTTTGTTTTATTGATGCATTAGAGATGTAATTAAAGAATTGACCAATAGTAAGGCTCTCAATATATAGAGAACTTAGAGTCCTATACAAGAAAACTTAATACACTGAATATTCTAACATACCTTTATGTTCATTACTTCTTTGTGATCCTGTATAGTATTTAACAAATGCAAATTATCATTTAGTATTAATTTTCCATACTCAACAATACTATTTTGTAATTAAAAACATAATCCATCAATTCCAAACAAAAAAAATATCCAAATTTGTCCAACAATGGAAAATAATAAGATTCCTTCTTAAAGAAAGTACATACAATACGTCTTTAAGATACATAAATTGTCTACTACAATTTAAATTAACATCACAAATAGCACGAACTAAACACAAATTTCCTTCAGCTGTATACATAGATATTTTTCCATCATTCAGGTTTTGGTTCTTATCGTACCTTGTAAAGAAATACAAACATGAGTGGTTGTAGTCCTATTAACCCATAAAGTATTTATAAGCACTAAAATTAAAATAAGATTTGAACATAACACATAAGTGAGAATACTTTTAGCTTTCATGAAAGCTTTATACTTCTCATATTTTCATAATTAGAATTGCTCGACATATTACAATACAAACAAAGTTCTTTATCGGGTGAACCCTTATGCGGCTTTGTTGTGTCTATTATTAACTTCTTCCGACTGTGAGCATCCACCATTTGCACCTTTAGATATCATTGTTTTAGATTTTTTTATCTCTCTTGTGTTAACTAAGAAATAATATATTTAAGAGCCAATTTCTTGAGCTAACAGTTATGAGAAATTTTGAAGTTATTATTCAGGGGGGGGGGGGATAATGAAACATGAAACTTACGACAACATCCTCTGCAATCTCAATTTTAAGTACTTACAGCTTAGAAGTAGTGTTTTACATCCCGAATGGTCCTTTTGAAACATTATTTTATCAAATCTAAGTTAATTAGTAACATCTTAATTCACACCTTATCATTCTTGGAAAAGAATATACCTCATCTAGAAATGTTTTTAAATTGGTGATATTGGTCAGAACCGCACCATGTAATGTTAATTGTATCACATGTTTTTTTATTGCCAAATGTAATTTGTTGGAACTTTCCTAAGCCTCTCATTATTTTCTCTTCACTGATGAATTTTTTTTAGTTATAAGTTTTTATCATTTATTCTTAATTCCAACTTCTAATCATGATATATGAGATGCAATAAAATATCATAGTTTCACAACTCAAAATTACTCTTGTCAAGGAGATCTTTGTTGCCCGTTATATAAATTTGAATTTGTTAAAATAACAATACACATACAATACATAATATAAAATATCATTATAACATATAGTTTAGATAATATTTAACAATTGAACATAACGTAATAAAATACACCCTTATAATATTAATAATATATCTTTGGGAAACTATATTAACATGTACATGTATGAGTTTGAGAGAAATAATTGTTGATTAACTTAATCGACTTAATTAAAAAATCTTCTTTTATGTTGATTTTCTTAGTTCGACGCTTAATGACCAATTCACATTTAGTAATCTAATGTTTATGATTATCTATGTTAAACATTCATATTCTTTCTATCCGATTAACATCTGCAACCTTTCTAACCAAAAAAAAATTCAAAATTTTAAAAATGATTTAAATCACCAATATGGATCACTTTGGTAATATATTTAATCATTAATCATTTACCTAAGTTTGAATAACTCAAAGCACATTAATCATATAGAAAATACCATAAAACTGCATATACACTTAATTTCCAATCAATTATTTAATATACTCTAACGTCGATCAAGATGAAATTAGACACTTGTAGAGGTTGGTTTTGTGCCAAACACAATTATTTACTAATATAAAAAATGTTGGTCAAAATCATATTATTTTCCCTGGTAAACCATATGGGTGATATGGAAACATCCATTTTCCGAAATAAGGCTCAAAGTGTCGCAAAAAAGGCTCAATAATGCCACAATTAAAGAGATAATGTGACTTCTATGAAAAAAGATTAGATAATTTTTTTGTAATAACCAAGTTAAAGTCTTCGTAAAAACAATTTTTTAACAATTCTGAGCATCATCGCGACAATGATCATGAGTGTCGCGACTAAAAAAATATAATTTTTTGTAATTTTTAAAAATTCTTTTATTAAAGTGACAACCTTTATTGTCACGACAATACTGATATATAAAGTTTAAAATACGCCCGAAAATTGGTGTTGTTTATTTCAGTCTGAGGGTAATTTTGTAAATTGTTTTGGATGTTTTGTGGAATTTAATGTTTAGAGTAGTGAGTAGTGAGATAATTGAGTTGTGTGCTAGTAGTAACCTTTTGATTACCCTCATTAATGAAAGTCGTTGGTGTATTTATACTTAATTACTGACCCATGGGCCTATTAGGTTAGATAGTGAAGTCGGGTCAAGTTTAAGGACCCATTAGTAATCTGGTATGAAGTGACCAACAACTAGCTTAGTCAGAATTTATTACGTTTTTCATGTTGGGTTTCTTATAATAGTGGTTATGGTCCGAACTGCCCATCGGATTAAGACTGAATTCAGTAGCTAAAATATCTGAACTCATCAGTAGCCCCTCGAGGTCTTGCAAAGAATTTGTGGAAGAGCTAACCCTTAAAAGTTAATATCAACATTCTTCGATCTGGTCTAGCGTCTAAACTGTAAACCTTTCCTTCAAGAGTGAATTTGTTCAAATTTTAGTGGAACTAATTTCTCAATTCAGAATTCTAAGTCTTTTTTCAATCGCGGGACACATGTCAGGCTCTAGTTCGACCTCTTAGCCGTTTTTTCTCCTAAATTATCGTACCTACCAGGCTAGAAAGTTACCTAGGCTTTAACTCCCATACCTTGCAGATTTTAGTCATTACCCAAATCGATTTACCTTCTCCTAGGTAACTGCCATTTTTATTGCTATAGATAAACCTTCTTACTGTTTCAATATCCTCAAGAATCACAAACATTTCTAGTGAGAGAAAACTACCTTCAAATTTGTGTTCAAGTCATATATGTTCACAGCTAGAAACCCTCTTGGTAAAAGGAAGTTTATTAAACTTATCCGAGTTAGAGAAAGCAAGAAAAGTTGCAAGAGACGAACGCATTGCTGCCGACCTTTCTGTTTCTCAGCGAAGGAAACAATCAACCACAAGTGAATACAGACCAGAGTTTATCATCCTCAAAAGCTTCAAAGGTTAGAAAACTGTCCTTTGTCACAAGTCTTTCACCTCTTCCATCACGGTCCTCTATTCAGGAGTCCCAAAACCCTCTCTCTAAGGAGAAAGTTGTATCTAGCATTAGAAAACCTCGCCTTTTTATCGCAATGGGGTCATATGCAGAGAAATATTTAGAGAAATTAACCTCACGTCGAATCACTCGTTAGTCCAAATCAAAATCCACACTTACCACTTGAAAACCCACTAGTTTGGAGGCAGTAAAACCTGTAGCAAAAGCCAAACCATCTAGGCAGCAGCCCCTGGCAGAAACTAGATTATCTAAATAGCCATCTACACAGCCATTTGAACAGCCATCCAAACAGCCATCTGAACAACCATCTAAAGAACCTTCTACTATTATGGAAGAACATATGGAGGATAACCTAGATGAAGCCCCTTTTGAGGAGTCCGGTTAAACAGAAGATACAACTGCAGATCGGAAAGGCAAAACAAAAGTAGGTTTGACTCATCCAAATGCGCTTGCGGAGAGTCTGGAGGGTAAAGTGGGGCCACGCTTCAAGAAGGTCAGTGTGAAGTATTTGTTGTCCCTTCAAAATATAGCCTACGTATACACCCAAACTGCTGAATTGGTTCGTATTTGTAGTAAATGGAGAATCCCAGAGTCTGTGAAGGTGAGAATTCCAGTCACCTTAGAAACTCTGTTGGACTGCAAACCCAATGAATTGGTGGTCTATACAGAAGTGTGAATATGGGGACTCCGGTTTCCTTTAGATCCGGAGATAGTCAGATACTTCCATCTGACCAAGCTATGTCCCAGCCAACTAAGCCCCAACACTTGGTATACTCTATTGGCATGTATCATGGCATCCATGTTGTCTAAGATTCCGCTACTAATGGAACAGTTTGCTGCTGTGACAAACTTGTGTAAGAATCATCACATCCCCTTCTACCACTACAATATGAGGAATGACTAAAAGGTAGTGAACGATCTCCTAGAGTCAGAAAAACCGTGAAGGATGCAGTTCTTATTCATTAGTGGAGCCTAGGAGAATGGGAAAGAGATCAAGGTTGACTCAAACCCAAGCCAAATGACCAGCCGCTGGAAGAGCATTGATGAGTCTCTTTTATTTCCTCTTTGATCTTTCAAGCATTAAGTTTTTAATCCGAACTGATGCATAATTTTTCCTAGTGTTTCCGAAAGATATTTCGGACTATGTGGAGGCAGGTCATGATACTTGTGCCAAACCGAACGCTTGGGCCATAGAAAAGTGGGATAATGCTTTTCATAATTGCTTCACATCGGGGAACTATGTGAGGTCTCATTTGTGGAACACTATAGGGAAATGAGACCTCACACGGGAAGAGCTGGCCATTCCTCCTCCTACAGATGTCATCCTCAGGAGGACAGAGGCTAAAGATGCTAAACTTTACCTGCCTGCCATAGACAAAACCCTCAATCATCTGAATAAGATAAGAACGAGAGGAAGAAGAAAACCACAACCGACCCACCTCAAACAACCACTGAAGGGACCGGTTCAGAGAACCAATGAGGTTTTAATGCTGCTTTAATGGAAGCAATATAAGTCATTATGAAGGAGGCTGGTGGGTCAGACAACCCACCAAATATTTTGAAGAAGGACAAGAAGCGTAAGGCCAGCAGTGATGAGAAAGCTACCAACGAGAAGAAAGTTACTCTGGAATCAGAGATAATTCTTCGTCCTTCTGAAATCCATCCCCTATCTCCTGCAGATCCTACCTTGCAATAGAAAATTCCAGCCAATCTCCATTCCGAACAGGTTATTAGTGATGGTAACAAAGAGGTAGACCTTGATATTTTTCAGAACATTACCATCTATTTTAATGACTTAAAAAAAGATGATTTCGCGGGGCCTTACCGTCCTCCTAGCTCTTCCAACGTTGTGACTCATAACAGTGAGACTTACGCGATATCTAGTGAGAAAGATACCTTGAGCCATGCCCTCTTGGGTTATAACCAGTGCTTGATCTGGAGAGATTGGTAAGAGATCAAACTGTTACCATCAACTCCCCAACTACAGAAAAGCAAAACTTGTCAAACGATCTTCTTAGTGCTCAGCAAAGCATAGAATTATTGAGAAAGGAAAAAGAGGATTTAGCTGCCAAACTGCTTAAGTCAGAAACAGCCAGCAAAGAACTTCGAACCACGTACTCCGATCTGGAGAATTCTTCCTCAAATGATATCACAGCTTTGAAGGAGCAAATACAAATTAAGGACAATACTAACCAGACTTTATCTGATGACAAATTCAAGTTGGAGATTACTGTTTGAGAGAAGACTGAAGAGAAAACCGCCCTAGAACGCCAACAAGCTTAAACAATAGCCGTAGGGATAGAGAATTATGCCAGTGGAGTAGTGGATTCTCTAGAGAAGAGTGATAATGGAATTAAGTCCGATATGGTTTTATTGTTCCGTGAGACGTTTCCTAAGATGACTCTTGGTCCTTTGTGGAAATATGTGGACTATGATGATCTTCATTTCTATATGATAACTGATGGTGACAAGTGCAACTACTCCAGTGGGATAGACTCCGATAACAATGAAGAAGTGGGTGAGAGTTCAAGTGTTGAACTTAAAAGTCCCAAAAAATATGATGGTGAAGAAAATACCAAAGGGAAACAGCCGTAAGGTTATATTGTGTACTTTTTGTTTGAAAGACCAAAGTCCTTGGATGGCCAAGGAATTTTGTTGCAATGTTTGTTTAACCTTTACGCTGTAAAACTTTAAAGTCCTTGAATAGTCAAGGCATTTTTTGTGTATCAGCGATCGATTTTAGTCCGATCAAATTCTAATTATCATATCCCCTTTTGTTTAAATTTTGTTTAACTCTTTTATGGCCAATGTTTAAATAACCTTTAATATATTAGATGTGTTGAACAAAAGTATCCAACATCTTTTGATCACATGTGTTTAATAAATGTGATCAAGTGTTTGACATATCCGATCAACTCAAAAATACTTGAGAGCCGCGGTGTTGAATAAGTATTTAATATCCAAATTGAAACGAAATTGCACTAGACTTTTGAAGAAGACATCATATATTATTGAAAAACCCGGACACCTCATTAAAACCTCCCCGCGCCACCAAGGTTGGAAAGAGTATGCCCCATAATATTTACATTGATATTTAAAAAGTAAATATTTACAAAAGAGTTTTATTCTACGTATAACCTGAGATGTTCAATGTTCCATGGGTGCTTTAGAGCTCTCCCTTTTTTGTTCTGGAGCCTGTATGTTCCTGGTTTAACCTTTTCACAGACCAGATAAGGGCTTTCCCAGTTCAGAGCCAGTTTACTGAACTGTTTTTCCTTGGTGTGTAAAAATAATTTTCTTAAAATTTTGTCCCCTATTCGAAAATCCCTTCTTTTAACTTAGGAAGAAAATTTGCTCCTCATCAAGCCATGGTAATGCATTGTTCTCAGATGTGCTTTAACTCTTTTTTCTTCTATCAAGTCCAACAGATTCCTAACTGCTATATCATTAGCCTGTTTAGAATAGTTCTGGACTTTGTGAGATGGTAAAGTAGCTTCTATGGGAGTAATTGCATCCATATACCAGAGCAAAAGGAGACTTTTGTGTGGCAGCCTGATGAGTAGTTCGATAGGCCCATAATACTTCTTGTAAATAACTTGGCCACTTTCCTGCAGCTCCTTCCAAATTTTTCGTTAATCCGGACAAGATGGTTCTATTGGAAACCTCATCCTGGTCATTCGCTTGAGGGTGGAAAGGAGGAGAAAAATAATGTTGAATTCCTTTGGAGGTACAGAAAGCTTCCATGTCTTCATTATCAAACTTTGGTCCATTGTCTATAGTAATCTTCCGGGGAACCCCAAATCTGGAACATATGTTAGATAAGATAAATTTAATAACTGGACTCGAAGTGGTTTCAGCCAAAGGATCTGCCTCTATCCACTTAGAAAAATAGTCAATAGCGACTATGATTCAACTGCATCCACTGGATGTCATAGGAAGAGGCCCAACTAGATCCATACCCCATCTGACAAAGGGTATTGGTTCATATATGGACTCCATAGGAATTGCTGGCACATGAATTTCATTCCCATATATTTTACAAGGAACACACTTTTTCACCATCTCTTTAGCATCTGCCATTATGGTTGGCCAGTAGTATCCTGCCAATGGGACCGTTCTAGTTAAGGCCTTATAGCGACAGTGTTCAGAACCTTCTCCATCATGTAGCTCAGATAATACAACTTGGGATTCTTAAAATCCTAAACAACTTAGGAGAGGTCTGCTGAAAGATTTCTTGTAAATAACCTTTCTTAGTATCAAGAAACCGCAAGCCTTGTACTTGATTTTTTTTGCCACAACTTTATCCGGAGGCAATATCCCATTGGAGATGTATTGGAGAAGAGAATATCTCTAATATTTAGGTTGAATAACGAGTATATTCATATTTTCTTCACTCTATTTTTCCTAATCTATCTATACGGATAGACAGTCTTGCACAAGAATCCATGGGTAGGATTCAGAATAGGCTATAGTTGTCAAAGAGTCTGCTAGGAATGTGCTCATAGTAGATATTTTTAAAGTTTCGGAAACTTCTTTCAACATAAGCAAGTATTTTCTTTGATTCAGATTTCCCCTGAGCATGGTGAATAAGCAATTGGAATCATTCATTAATCGGACTTTCTATGCCCCCACAAAAGAGAGCCAGCTTAAGACCAGTTATGGTTGCTTCCTATTCAGACTCATTGTTAGAAACTCTAAAGCCAAAACATATGGCATGATACATATTTTCACCATATGGAGAAGTTAGACAAAGCTCACCTCCGCAACTCATACTACCTGATCCACCATCATTTTGAACTACCCATTCTTTCTTAGATCGGTTTTCTGATTCCCGTCTGGAGGATACGTCAGCATGAAATTCTACCAAGAAATCAGCCACTGACTGGGCTTTAATTACTGTTCGAGGTGGAAAGTCAATATCGTAATCACCCAGCTCCACTGACCACTTGGTCATTCTGGTTGATACATCAGCTTTCTAAAGAACGCTTTTCAAGGGAAAAAATGTCTGAACAACAATGTAATGAGCTTGGAAATATGGTCTCATCTTATTAGGGCCAATGCCAATTATCTAACTTCAAATATCTTCTTTCAACATCCATCAGACTCTTACCGATGTAACACACCGGACGAGGGTAGTTGTCCACCTCTCTTACTAGCACATCACTTATTGCATATTCTGATACAACTATATATATATAGAGCCCCCCCCCCCGAACATGTTTGAAAAGAGTTTTAGGTGAGGATAAATGCTTCTTGATTTCAATAAAAGCCTGATCACAATGTGGAGACCAATTAAAGTCTTTAACATTCCTCACCACTTGGAAAAATAAAGCGCACTTGTCTGATGATCTTGAGATAAACCTATTCAATGCAACCAATCGTCCTGCTAGCCTTTGAATTTCTTTAATATTCTGAGGAGGGTCCATTGCTAGTAAGGCATTAAGTTGATACGGATCAGCCTGAATTCCCTTCTCACTTATTATCTAGCCCAAGAACTTTCCAGATCGGATCCCAGATACACATGTCTCAGGGTTCAATTTAAATTTACAGCTTCTAAATTGGAGAATGTTTCTTGAAGGTAAAATATATGAGCATCTTCCTCCAAGCTTTTAACCATCATATCATCTATGTAAACCTTTATGTTTCTACCATTCTGATTAGCAAAATCTTTATTCACTAACCTATGATAAGTGGCGCCAATATTTTTCAATCCGAACGGCATCACCCTATAACAATCTGTAATGAAAGTAGTGTGATCTTGATTCTTCAGACTTACTTGTATCTGGTTGTACCATGAGAAGGCATCCATAAAAGACAATAGTTTGTTTCCAGAATTAGAATCCACTAACTGATCTTCTGAGGAACAGGATAAAGATATTTAGGGCATGCCCTATTAAGGTCAGTGAAATCAATGCACATCTGCCACTTGCCATTCTTTTTCTTGACTTAAACAGGGTTGGCAGTCCACAAAGGGTATTGAGATTTTTTTAATGTGACTCATCTTGGTTAAAGGGTCAACTTCTTGAACAATCACATCTGTTTTTTCCTTAGAAAAAGACCTCATCTTCTGTACAATTGCTGCAATATCACTCCGGATTGACAAATTATGGAAAATAATATCTGCTGGCACTCCAGTGACATCACTGTTACACCATGCAAAAACATGTTGATTATTCATTAAAAAGGATAATAACTGGTGTTTTAATTCCGGTGCCAGCTTGGAACCAATCTTAACACTCTTTCCCTCCGAGAGGGAGCGAGTTTCAACCTCCTCAATCGGTATTATAACACTGGAAGCCTCCCTGTGATCATCAATTTCATTTTCCTCAACATAAGGCTCGAATAGCTACTAATCTTTGTTAATTCTGACTCCCCTAGAGTCTTAGGGGCAAGGGATGTTGCATAGCATTCCCTGGCTATCTCCTGACTACTCCGGACAACACTTATTTGTCCCTGGACAACATACTTCAAACATTGGTAGACCTTAGAGGCCCCTACATGTATTCTGGAGAGCCAAGACCTCCAAAATATTACATTGTACAATGTTGCTCTTACCATATTTTTAAAGGGTCTCTTGCCCAACAATACTTCCTTTTCGAACTTCTCAATCACATCTGCAGAAGTTCCTATAAAGCCTACAATGGTTCTGTTTGAACGTTTTATAACCGAAGGGTTTCTCATTTGCTTGTAAGAGCTTAAAAACGGGATGTTTACCGAACTGCCTGTATCAATTAGAATCAGGCGTATATCGTTTCCCTGTATTGAAGCCCCTATTACCACCACATCTTTATGAGGCCCTGCAATGTCCCTCTAGTTATCCTCATCAAAAACTATAAAAGGGATGAGGATTGACACTGGTGGGTAGACATTCCACCATCTAACTGGGTGGCCAAATTTTAGACATGCTTCTTCCTTGATGAAGTAGAAGACGCAGTCACATTATCCCCTCCGAAAATAGTTAGTGATTCAAAAAAGCTGATCAGTCCGGAAACCGTTTTGGTTTTGTCTGTTATCACCCCCACTTGATTTCGACTCAGATCTGGATCCAAACACTGAGAGTCTACATCAAATCTTTCAAAAATTACCATTGCATCCTCTTGTGTAGATGTCCCAAGATTGTTTGAAGGACCTGCCCGGGGAGTATTGGTTTGCGCATTATGCAGTCTGTTTCCCCCTTGCTTTTTGACATAGGCCCCAAACTTGCCCCTTTCAATGAGGTTTTGGACCTCATGCTTCAATGGTATACAATCGTGAGTATCATGGCCTATGTCATTATGGTATTGGCAGAAACGAGTACTCCGGTTTTCTCTGGGGGACTGCAATGCTGCTGGTTTTCTAAAATGCACCTCGTTCTTAATCTTATCATAAATTGTAACCACACTCTCCCTCAACTCAACCAACCACTCAGGCTGAACCCAGGGCCACCTCTTAGTACTGGTCAGTTGGCTCTGAGTTTGGTTGGACTAATTCTGCCTTGACCGGTTGGACACCTATCCACTTTTCTTTGCCCTATAACTGGATTGGTTAGTAGCTGGAGGAGTTGTTGTTGTAGTAGTAGATCTCACTTGGCGATGTACTTCAGTTTTCTTGGTCTCTTCTACATTGATTTGCTTTCCTACTTGATTCAACAAACCACCCTAGATCATAGCCTTCTTCCGAGTCACTAAATCGGCTAGATTTCCTGGATTTAAACCTTGTTTAAGAGAAGAAATTGCAACTTGTTCAAAGCAATCTAGTAGCCCATTCTTTGTGTCCACAAAACAATTAATGTACTCCTTCAAGGACTTGTTTGGTTCCTGAGAAAAATGGATAATGGTGTCCTCATTACCCTTGAGTTCCTTACTTCCAATAAATTGCCTCCGGAAGATAACCCATAACGTATCAAAAATTGTTATACACCCTTGAGGGAGACTGTTGTACCATTTGAGGGCACATCCTGTGAACGGTTGGGAGAAGACCCTACACAATAGCTTGTCATCGTCGTCAAAATTCATCATGAAGTACTTGAACTGTTCCAAATGGTTGTCCGGATCTCGACTCCCATCGTATTTCTCCATCTTGAAGCTATCAAACCTCTTAGGAAGATGTCCGGAGAGTATTTTTGCGGACAAAGGCGATTGCCTCCAATTTTTACTACGGCTAAAAATAGTATCTTCATTAGGGGTTGTAAAAATACCCGGTTCGGACTGAAAGGCAAAGGGATCAATCAGCAACTGATCAATATGCTTATGGGCTGACCCCTTACCCTTACCATGGTGCTTTAAGCATGCCATGCCTATCCCTCTTTCTTGAATGTTTTTTAGTCAAACCATTTTTCTTTTTAGATCTTCCCTCCTCACTACGTGAAGATAATAATTCTTCAAGTTCTGGCTCATTTGATGAGCTGCTGGAGGACTCAGATGTAGAACTCTCAACAGGCTTAGATTGGTGTGTCTTCTTCGAACTGAGATGTGTTTTTAAAGACTGCTTGTTTTCTCCAGGATTGCCACTGTGGTGAAGTACTAACGCTTCAGACTTTTCCTTAACTCTTTTTCTGTTTTTTTTATTGCTCTCAGCGTCTCTATTTCAGCCCTCAACTGGTCTCGTTCCTCGATAGTATACCCATTGTTTTCTCTTGCACCTTCCACCTCATGAGGTGGAACATTCTGCTCATTCGGATCAATCCGAACTACTTTGCTTGCTGGTTTTGAATTGTGAAATTCAGGCACCGTCGTGCTCCCACTGTGGTCGCTAATTTGGTGTAGTTTATTTCAGTCTTAGGGTAATTTTGTAAAGTGTTTTGGATGTTTTGTGGAATTTAATGTTTAGAGTAGTCGGTAGTGAGATAATTAAGATGTGTGCTAGGAGTAAATTCTGATTACCTTCATTAATGAAAGTGGTTGGGGTATTTATACTTAATTACTGACCCGTGGGCATATTTGGTCGGATAGTAAAGTTGGGTCAAGTTTAAGAACCCATTAGTAATCTGGTATGAAGTGACCAACAACTATCTTAGTCAGCATTTATTACGTTTGTCATGTTCGGTTATTTACAATAGTGGTTATGGTCCGGATTTCCTATCATATTAAGACTGAATTCAATAGTTAAAATATCCGACCTCATAAAAAATAACCCATTTTCATCGTAAGGTCTAGAACGTAAAACTTTAACATGCATTTTGAGTCCTACATACACACTTCAATCAACCACATATACCAATTAATCCTAATGTGTGTATCTTTTACATAATTTAAAAACAAATCCCACTTATAATTATATTTAGAATCTGAAATCTTATAAACTCATTATAGATATGTGATTCTGATATTAGCTGTTAGAATTACTGTGTTTCTATCTTAAAGTTAAACACCCATGAATTACGAGTCATCCTGTAATATGGAATAAAAACTTACAAGATGAAGTCACGTTTCGATAATTCTTAATATTATGTTCACGCTTGATGATTTGATTTTTACAGCTTGGATCAAAAGGTTTACAACCTGATATTTTTTTATAATTTAATTTTGAAGGAATAATTAAATATAGTCTTTTAATATTGATTTTATGTTTTGTTTATTAATATGTTACACAAATACAAAGCAGATGTTTCAACTTATGAGAACCTGTTAATCTTTTCCGACATAACATTTTTTATATGGAAACCAATGTATGTTAAGTTACCACTTTTATGAACCATGACTGTATCTATTTTGTTCTTACAAAATAGTTTTAAGACTTTTCATTTTGTTTAAGTTATTTATTTTTGGGTCCAATTCCTCGTAGTATTTGGAACAAACTTGATAATCTATAAAATTACCTCGACGATATAGATTTTATCTATTGGTGCATTATTTAATAATTATTATTTTTATTTGACTAAATTTGACAACATTCAAATTCATCTAAAGGGATTCAAAACTACAATAAAACAAAAGTTTAAACATTCCAACTCTAATACCAAAATAACTTTTTTACAATATAAAATTGAACTCGTTTAACTTATACAATAATTATATATGTATGTAAATACTAAATTGGGATATCTCATCATGTGTAAATTTATGATATTCATACCTTTGGTTAGAAGTCCAATTACATATGAATAATAATAATAATGTTATTATTTAGTTTCATAGTGGAACCTATACAAATAGCGTGTGGATACCGGTTGGGGTAAAGTGTTTTTAGAGAGAATTTCATTTAGTCTAACAATTCAGTATTGAGCTCTAAAATGCAGATAAGGGTTATGATCCCTGAAAGTAGTTAGTCCGTTAAATTATTGCAAGAATAGAAAGTTTGGAGAGTGATTTAAAGAAGATATAAAAGACATATGGTTAATTGATTAAGAGAAAATAATGTAAAAACTATTGTGCAACTAAGATAATTATATTCTTCTAATATAAATAGTTTAATCTAAACCATAATTTCATTACATGAAGTTTTAGTCTCTCTCTTTCTCTCCATCTCTCTCTCTCAGATTCCTATTGATTATAGTCCTTACGTGTTTATTATTTATACATACAAAATGACTGGTTTACTGGAATTTTAAGGTATAGATACTCTTAAAAAAATATATACAACAATGATTGTTAGATCTAGTTTGATTCATCTTTGTGTAGGAATTAAACCTATCAAATTGAGTCTCCCCAAATCTTAACTTTTTAATTGATTCAGTTTGGGTGAAAAATCCTTTGTTTATGGTTTCTGATTTTGAGACCTAAGCATGATTAGGTGGTAAGATAATATAGAATCGCACGTTTATGGCTTGGTTGGTGTGATCGAGGGCACATAAATGTATACATGTATTTGTATGGATAAACCTCGTGCTCAATTTTGAGAAAATTTAAGATGAAACCTTAATTCATAACCAATTTGGGGGTTTAAGATTTTCAAAATCGAAGGGGTTCTCCATAATCCAGGGTATGATCACTATGGTGAACCCTTTTTAGAGGCAGCTCGCCCAGGCAAACGTAAATATAGTCGCTGTAAAATGCATGTTTGTCGCGACCACCCCATTTGTGATCATGGAGAACACATACAATATGTAGATTTGTTTTCAATTTTTATGTTATGCGTGTGGTAATTGACTGGTACCCCAAATAGAGGCGCAACTTACTAAATTATAATTTTTTGATGTTATATAGACGTACGTATGTCTATTTATAATATGTTCAATTATGTTACATATGTATGATGAGAAATGCGTTTATTTTGCAATTGTACAATATGTTTAGAATATTTATGATGATTGTTGAGATGTTATGTGTATGTCATATTTGGGTCTTGTACAATGTATTTAGGGTTTTACAGTTATATAACCCCATTATGTGCGCATTGATATGTATATAGTGTTGAGATTGTATGGCCATATGATGTGACATAATTATTAATTGTTGCCCACACTTGGACTCTAGGATATATAAGGTGATGTCCTGCATGCCCATAGATTGTTTTATTTCAGCTACATATAGTTTTATTGACATCCATCTTCCTTTGGATATTTGAGAATTTGACTAGAATTTCACATCCCTAAAATGATTCAGATGCTTAAAGAATATTGAGGTATGACGCATTAAGGTCTTATATGTAAAGATAGACTTTCAGTAATGTCTATACAAATTATAATATAAAGATTCATATACCAATTACCTGAAACTGATTAGCTGACCTGTCATCATACCTGCTTGGGAAGTGTCATGCGAGTCGTGAAAGAAAATTACTTTGGGGCCACACAACGTAAGTAACATTTATTGTTTGTGTTGAACGATCCTTACGAAAGATTACCACGCATATTTCATGATGGTGAGCACCTACTGCATAATGTTGTTGTTGATTTTACACACACCATACTCATACATAACCGGGTTTTCAGTATTTAAATATTTATCCAATTACCATGAATCAGCCAGCTAAAAACTCTACAACTGGTTTGGTTGAATTTATATATGGAAAAGAACCTACACTGTCTAATCTTAAAGTACTAACTCCAGAGAAAATATATAAATTTATAATGCCTACCGTCTTCGTTAATGATTATGACAAGTGCAATACATATGTATTCCCAATCACGACCAATAGCCTAATAAAATTTTGTATGTGTTGGATAAATTTAATAAAAAAATGTTTACTAATTTTTTTTTATTGGTCACTTCTATATAACCAATTGAGAAACTCTCAGGTTTCGATTATGGTGGGATGAGGGGGAGAAATTTAATGAGTAAAATGGGAAATAAATCTTGTTGGGACTCGATGACATATATTCTTTGCTTACAGGGGACTAGCCATTTGTTATTATAGAAAATAGTACTATTTATGAAATGATACACTTTGAATGGAGGGAACGATCTATCTACCTCAATAAGTATATATTACAGAGTAGATTCCTACTCGTATTCTTAAGTTCCTAGACTTCCAATTTTATATTAGCCAATGATATGTTACCCACCTTGAGAAGATTTTTGTTAAGTCCTCTAAAGTTTGAATCAAGAGTTTGATTGGTAGGATCTCTATTATGAAGTGCAAAGGTCATGAAAAAATTAGAGATTATCTTTGAGATGGTTGTTATCCATGAGAAATTTATGAAGCTAGATATTAATCTCCTTAAGACGGTTGTATTGGCCTATATTTTCATGTCCCTCTCTACAAAATTAAGAATCCTCGAGATGACCTATGATTTCCCAGATTAAAAGTGGACATGACCATCATGTCGTAAATTTGATCAATAAGGAGGGAAACAAAAGTCTTTGGAGGCCAATATGATTGCTATTAGTAGGAGTACACCTCAAAACAAGAGGAATCACTCACCCATTGAAGCTACACAAGTTAAGCCTTTGGGATCCGACAAGGAGGAGAGTGATCCCAAGAAGGGAAAATGAAAGAAATTTCCATGTTTCCATTACAAATGTACAAATCACTAGAAAAGAGATTTCCCCAAGTACAATAATTGAATAGAATAGAGAGGTAATCTCTCTTCTGCAATAACTTCAGAATTTAATTTAGTTTTAGTGTCAAAGAACACATGCTGGTTTGATACAAATACAACAAACCACGTATGTATTTCTTTGTTGGGATCAAGCCAAAGAAGGCCCCTCAATAATGGAAATTTTTTAAATTTACATTGTGCATGATATGGCTAGCCCGGTTGAACCCAATTATCAATTTAAGTTTTATTTAAATTCTAGACATGTATTGTTTTTAAAGGTTGTTTTGTATGTTCTCTCATTTAGGAGAAATTTACTGGTTCTTTAGCTATATTGGAAAATGTGGTTATTCTTGTTCTTTTGGAAATGGAAAACTTTAGGTCTATTGTGACAATTGTGTAATTGCCTCATGTGTTCATGATTGTACTGATAACTTGTATAGATTAGATAATATTTATATTTATCAAATTGCAATAATTGTAGCACATCTAGCAACTTCTGAAAATTCAGTTTTTTTATGGTACAAACGTTTAAGTTATATATCTAAAATATAATAGACAAGCTTGTTGCTGAGGGTCTCTCAGGTCCCCTTGATTGCACTGGTTTTGATAGATATATCGAGTATATCAAAGGAAAATAGACCAATCATAGATATTTTGAAGTCTCTCCTTCTAAAGAGATCCTGGATTTAATCCATACATATATATGCGGTATATTCCATACAACATCTTAGAATGAACTAAAATACTTTATTTCTTATATAGACTATTTTTTATGATATGATTAAATATACTTGCTTCTTAAGAAATCAAAGACCATTGGAAAGTTTAAGTTTTTTAAGGATGAAGTTGAATTACCACTAGGCATACTGTTATACATGACCGTGATGGTGAATACCATAGAAGGTATTATGGATCAAGGGAACAATATCATAAAGTATTCACTCTCGACCTTCATAAGTGTAAAATTGTCCCTCAATACACCATGCGGAGCTCACCCGTTATTAAAGGTGTATCTGAACGATGAAACCGTACATTAATGGATATAGTTAGGAACATGATTCTCATTTAACTCTACCCCATTCACTATATGGGGAAGCTCTTAAGTGTGCAACATATATCCTAAACATGATATCTACTTCATCAACAACTGAAACGCCACATGAACTATTCAGAGAGCATAAACCCAACTTTTAAGCCTTTTTATGTGCGGGATGTTGAATGAGAGCAAAGCCTTACATACATAATGAGCCAACGTTGGAGTCCCAAACAGTTAGTTGCAGCTTCATATGGTACCCAGACCACTCTCGGGGTTAAATATTTACGATCCCGTTAAACGATGGATCTTTAAGACATTGAGTGTATTATTTTTTAAGGGTGCAATATTTAAGGGGAATGATTTAGAAAATTTCACCATATTTGAAGATGAATTTAAATCAATTCATTTAGTCTCTAACATTTATGCACCAACTACAGTTATCTTATCGGTCATTAAAAATATGAAAGGGAGTTCGTGTATAGTTCCTCTAACTGATGTTGTGCCTCCACTTCAAGTACATAATTTTGATGTTGTTTATGATAAACAAATTCATCAACCTCAAGAAATAGAATAACATAATTAGTCAACATTGTGTATGTTTGCTTGAGAGAGGAGAAATCTAATGTATTCGGACTATATGGTATTTTCAGTGATCGTGAACGTACTTCAGACATTTTAGAAGATTACCCAGTCACTTTTTCATAAGTTATGAAGATTTTAAACTCTAAACTTTGATTGATGCAATAAATGTACAATACAAACTAATGTAGAACAATTTAGTTTGAGATCTTACCATTCTATCTTTAGGGATGAAAGACCTAAGGTACAAATGGTTGTTTAAAACCAAACGTGATGCTTTAGAGAAATTTGGAAGATACAAAGCTCGTCTTATATCAAAATGGTACAATCAAACTGAAGATATCGATTCTTTATAGACCTTTTCTCCAGTATTATCAAATAACTCATTTAGAACAATCATGACTTTTGTTTCTCATTTTAACTTAAATCTCTACCAAATGAATGTTAGGAAAACGCTTCTTCATGTAGATATTGAATAAAAAATTTACATGAAGTAACTTGAAAACTTTATGGTCGGATCCAAAGTTGATGATGTGTAAAATAAATAAATCCATTTATAGACTCAAGCACATGTCTCGTCAATGTTATTATAAATTCCTAAACATTGTTATCTCATTCAGTTATGAGGTCAACCCAGCCAAATATTTTGTATACCATAAGATTAGAGGGAGTAAAATGATATATTTAGTGCTCTATATCCATGACATAATCATATGCGTTAATGAGTTATAACATGCTACCAAATAATTTTTGTCAGAAAAAATTGATATGAAAGACCTTAGGGAAGCAAACTATATGTTAGGGATTCGTATTATAAAGAACTGATCTAGGGGAATCAAGGGTATCTCACAATAGGCATACATTGAAAGCATGTTGCGTCAGTATAGTTTTGATTCCCCTGAGAGGTCAAAATTCACTAAGATGGTAGTTAGTGATGTGATTTATTATAGAAACATTACGCATTATAAGACGTGATGAAACTTTTTCATTTGTTTTTAACTATCTTCTAACATGAATAAATCTTCATATATTATTCGTGAACAACAACGTTATATAGTCCGAAATTTGGATGGATACATTTAAGTAGACATGAATAATTCAACTATGAGATTGTAAGGCAATCTTAAATTTAATTGTCTTATCATGTGTAAATGTATGGTATTCATGCGTGTTTTTAAGAGTCCAATTAAGTAATTAAAACTAATAAATATATGAATATTGGACTTACAAATAATAATAATGATAATAATAATAATCTTATTATTTAGTCTCGTGGTATAATATATATATATATATATATATATATATATATATGATGTGCATATACTTATTGGGGTAAAGTGTATTTAGATGGAAGGTCATTTATCCCAACAATTCAGTATTATACTTTAGAAGCCAATAAATGTTATGGTCCATGGCAGCGGTGAGTCCATTAGATTGTTGCAAAAATATAAAGTTTGGAGAGTGATTTAGGGAAGCGATAAAAGACATGATTAATTGATCAAGAGAAATAATCTAGAGACTATTATGTAATAGTCCAATTCAAACGCTAATTTTATTACGTGGAGTACTTAATGTTTTGGTACATTCTTTTTTGCATATCCTTAGAGGTCATAGATTATACTTATTCAAAAATAATCATAGTGTGTCGCTCACAAGCTGTTGATAGAACCATCACCTATATTCAGTAGGTTATCAAATCATAATACTTCAAGGCCTCCACTATAGACCCTCCAAAAGCGAAAACGAATAACCTAATGATATGTATCATATTCTCTTACTCTTTTAGTATTTATACACATGAAAGGATTAAGTTCATGGAATTATCAAGGGTATGGATACCCTTGAGTTTTGATTATGTATAAATTATAGAAATTGAGATATAATAATTTCACAAATAACTCGTACACAAAATAAATTAAAGAACACAAAAAGAACACATGATCTAACGTGATTCGACAATAATGACTACGTCCACGGACACTGTTAGAAAAAATATAATTCAGTATGATAAAAGAAGTTTACAAATTTGAGTTTTATTTTTCTATAACCATATAAATTTATTTATTAAAAAATAAATAGATAATTTATAGAAAAATAAATAGATTACACGTAGATCTTTTAAATACATAGCTAAATAATCCAACTATTAACAAATATATGTATTACCATGAACATTTTATCCACATACGATACGAATACAAAAACTCTAATGTACACTATGAATAATAGAATATAAATATATGCAAATATTTTGTATTCTACCGATGAACACCAAATGATCTTATTCGATTTATTTTTAAAAGTAATAAAATAATATTAATAAAAGACAAATTCACACAAATTATATAAAAGGATAAAATATAATTTTAAAATAATCAACTAAAAATTTAAATTTTAAAGATATACTGATAGACTTCATAACGAAAGTTTGACCTTTGTTTTTAAAATTTTATGTTTCAATTTAATTTAATTTTTCCTAAGAATTATAAAATGTTTTTAAAATAAATAAAAACTTACTTTTGAACTTATTTAAATATTATGTACAAATGCGCTGAATTTGATAAAAGTTGGGTACGTTAAGCTTTTAAAATTTGATAATGAGGTTTGGTTGTTCTTTGAATTTTTCACAAATTTTGAACAAAGAAAAAGTTCCCTTTTTCAATGACATAATACAAGCACTTGAAAAGGGTCATATATGTGTAAACAAATTGAGTGAAAAGTCAAAGAACCTTCTATATATGCACTGCTAAATAATAACCGATGATGACTTTCCAGCTGTATTGAACTAGATACTCCTTCCTTCCTTCCCACTGGAACTAGATCATCTAAACTTAACTAGTCTAGACTTCATCAGTCTCTGTCTGTGTTCCCATTTTCTCTTATGGTTTTGTGCCTGTACTGTAGGCTGTAAGTAATTTCACCTTTCAAAAGTCAAAAGATTTTGTAATATATGTCACGAAAAGGATGCTGTAAATATTTATGACAGGAAGAAAATGGTATAAATACAAATACAATTTTAGGGAGGGTGGGTATTAGTGGATTTATTATGATAAGGCTATAAAAAACTAAACAGAGGTCTAAATGAGCAAAAGAGGAAAGTGTTCCTTCCATACTCATACTCAAATCTGGAAAGTCAAAAAAGAAAATGGCGAATCATGTGTGCGGTGGACAGCATTATTGCATTTGGACGGAAGATTACCAATTTTGATCTCTACCGTTAGACCGACCTTTCCTTTTGTCCAAATTTACTTCATGCTCTCTATTTAAATTTATGTTTATAATACTATAAATCCGCATAGTATATATATAGAGTTTGTTTTTGTTTTCGTACAAATTATTTTCAACAAAAATACATTTAACGGTATTAGACTGACATTTTCCCCATATTTGTATTGAATTATAAATATTATATATATATTCACTTCTCAAAGAAATTTAAACAAGTCATTAAAATTTGTAAAATAAAAATTATTTACCAACATAATATTTATGACTACTTATAACAAGGTAGCAAATCCATCCACAGTTCTTTGTTCAGAGATTAGACGATAGTGGAATTTATCGGAGTAACGACATAAGTGGTAGAAGAATTTGGGGAATAGTCGAATTGGATAGGGACCATCTAAAAATGTACTAACGGTTTTGTTCATCGTGGTACAGGCTCTAATGTCTTACAATGCAATTTTTAGAAGGTCGTGGCTATCTAGAATGCATGATGTGGCATCAACCGTTCACCAATGTTTGAAATATGTCGTGGGAAACAATGTTGGAACGATTAGAAGCAATCCGAAAATGGAAAGAGAATGTTATCGAACGACTCTGGCCCCAAAGCAAATTGAGGGGGAGAAGTCTAGTCGCTGAGCAACGACTAGAGCAATGTTGGCAGTATTTAGGAGTGTTTTTGTAGCTAATGCGTAACCAACATCCTTGATTGACACCAAAACCTATCCAGATTTAGTTTTGAAGCTTGCTCGAAACATTTATTCCACTAGAGCGTAATAAGCATTGTAATAGGCTTTATTTTTGTTAGGAACTTTGATTTTGAGAGGATGTCCAATATTAGTTGCTATAACATGGATCATGTTGTTGTTGTAGAGGTATTCTAGTATATGCTCAATCCTAATCCATACCGGAGTAATAGGACTTCCATATTTGGGATTGAAGTCAACAGTTCACTTTAGCAGTCTCATAGATTTGTCTCCCACCGTCCAAATGTTTCTTAAGCATACTTTATAGATATATTCCTCAAGATCAAACTCAAGTAATATATGTATTGATTCCTATTTAGCAGTGTTGTAATTTCCACAAAGCTTCAGCGAGTTCAAGAACATTCTTCTTGGGTATACCTTGCGTAAATTTACCTATTATGGTGGATTTAGCATCCGGGTCTTTGTCTTTTTGAGAGAATTAGATCGATATGTGATCCATTTTATGATCCATATTAATTGGTTTGAATTCCTTTTTATGCTTTTGATTCTTAAGAGTATCAACATGTCATAACATCGAGTCTTATTTGTTGCTCTAAGTGTAGGTTAAAAATAACGGTAAACATTTTTAAAAAAAAATAGTTTGGGCGAAGCTATTTTCTCCCATAAGATTTATTATTTCTTTCATCTCAATTTTTTTGAAAAACACTCAACATTTGCTTTTACCTTTTATCCTTTATTTTGTTTTAATTTCTAATTTGATGTCATTATCCATTATCAAACCTTTATTCCAACAAACATATCATTAAGACAAATTACAGCCAACATATATGATTTTACTTCTAAAATTAAACTATAAAAACAAAACAAAAAACTCAAATTTATTAAAGATTATTCATGGAAGAGAAAGACACTCAAACCAAAGATTCAACACCGAAGAACATCACCCAATCAACCAACATGGTATTTTAGTTTTACATTCATCTAACATGAAAAAATATATTTTAAAAAAAAACTCATTTAAAAAATCCCAATTTCGCAAGTTAAATCCCGAGATGCTGGCTCAAAATTAGATGCATTTCTCCTGTAACTCGATAAGCAAACCCATAAAGTTTTTTTAAAAAAACAAGATTAATTTCAGATTATTACCTTTGGAATTTGAAAGATTGTTTCAAGTGGTGGCTATGGTTTTTTTATATGTTGGAAAAGAAGAGCTGAGTTGAATTTTAACTTGAAGGTTGTTTACTTATATGAGATTTATTTCGTCTATGGTTTATGAGTGGATTGATGGTGGGCATAAATTGATTGGGTGGATTGTTGGAAACAATTAAGGTAGATATAATGTTTGGATGGTTGCTGAAGAAAGAAGGTAAAGAAGATAGATATGTTGTTAGGTATAAACGTAAAAATAGAGGTAAATTAGGTATTTCCAATACGGAGAAAATAACAAAATAGGGTATTATTTTAATATATGGAGAAAATATTCTTATGGGGGCAATAGCTTCACCCAATAATTTTTTTATATATTAATTCGATTTCTTATATTCATTTGATCTTCCATATTAATTAGATTTTTATATTAATTAGTTTTTTTATTAATTTTGTCTTCTGTATTAATTAGTTTTCTTATTAATCGGGTCTTCTATATTAATTAGATTGTTTTATTAATGTATTAAGATTTATCACAATGGGCATATAAGTAGAAGAATATATTGTTTTACAATTTGCGGTGAGACGAGATGTGAGCTACGTATTTCTTCAGAGAGAGAAACTAGTTTTAAGTATTTGAGATATAATTTAGGTGAGAGATAAACACTAAAGAGAGAGTTCTGTCAATCATGAGTGATTGAGTCTTTTGTCTTTGAGAGTCTTTCTTTCACCTACTTATTTATAAAATAAGTATATATTGTCCGTGAATGTAGGATTTGTTTACAATCCTAACAAGTGGTGTGGTGAGCGTGGATATCTGATATCAATATTCAATGTTGGCGAAGAAGACAAAGTAAAAAGACAATTATTGCGGATCTTGGGGTAAAGTCAAGCGCAATCATAAGGATGGACAGAACAAGAGGTTGAGTGAATGAGATGTTTGGATAGTTTTATCATCAAAAGGATCCCATTGACTTTCGGTCGTTATTGAGATGTAATAGGTCGTAGAGGTGGACCTGGATTTGAGATGGAGTTTGTACATAAGGGTGGAGATGTGGATGCTTCTACAAAAGTTATTTTCAAGATAAGTTCAGGTTTGGCCTTTGGAAAGGAAGTTCAGCCATCGCTGAGTTTGGGTTTTAACTTGAACTTTGATGGGTTAAAAACTTCACTTGTTTAAACTGTTGAGAAACTGTCAATTGTTTCTCAATCTGATCTTGAGATAAGTTAGAGAGATGTTACTAACTCTTTCTTGGATGGATGAGGTTAGGAGATTGGTATACTAGGAAGTATTTCCTCAATAGAATTCACAGACTGCATGTGAATTGATCACTCCAAATGTCAGTTTGTCTCCCGTGAGTATTTGAAGAATTGGGGTAACAAATATTGAAGTTACTATAAGCCTAGTTGTATAGTTTTAAGTGTAGGATAAAAGTAACTCGAAGCATAAATTTCTTTTCTAAATCAGTCTCTTATATTAATTAGATTTCTATATTACTTAGATTTCCTATATTATTTAGATATTCTATATAAATGAGATTTCTTATTAATAAAGTCAGATATTTTTGAAAGAGACTCCTCAATGGTGTCACGATAATTTAAAAGGTATTTTATACTTAAAATAAAGAAGATATTTTTTACCTTTTGATTCAGCTGTATGTGTTCTGACTCAATTGTATTTCTCCTAAAATAGTGCGTACACTAATGGGCTTTTAAGGCTTTAAGTCATTACCTGACCCATGACCTAAAAATATACTATTAATACCATAAGAGACCTCATTAATGGAGGTGACAAAAAATTAACTCACTACCGGCCATACAAATATTAATTATTTTTCTACCAACTACCAAGTACACCCTTGACCATATCTTTCTCACCAGATTGGCGACCATAGTGGGAGGGAGAGCACCCGGATAACGAAAATCCAAATCTTAAAACTATTTTCTAACTCCATCATATAATGGAAAGTGATATGCAAGTCGATCTGCCCATGGTGGTTGAAGAGGGCCAGGTCGAAGAAGAATAAATCAGAGCCTCATCTGAGAATGATGAGCGTGATGAAAGAACTCAATTGCGAGATGAACTTGCTGAATTACAAAAATAAATTAAGCCATGAAAATACATAGACATGATGAAAGATATTTAGTTGTACCTGATGATAATCCCCCCAGTTATCTAAAGCGGTATTCGAGGGATACTTCACCTAAAAACCACCAAGTTTCTAGAAAATAACCTCAAATTAAAGGTAATTCTAGCTCTTTAGAATCCAGCAAGAGTTTTTTTATCATCATAAGATATCTCGTCATCCTCCTTGAGTAGTTATTATTATCAGAATAAAAAAGATAAGCCTCACAATAAGCGTCGATGTAAGAAAATCGTTAGTCGAAGTAAAGGTTGAAGGACCAAGATGCCTCAACAAATAAGTATAAAAAAGATAATAAAATGGATTATCGGGGAAATCAAAATGGATCGGCTTATCATAGTATAGACCAATTATTGAGCGACCTGTTTGTCGTCTGATCTGAACCAGGTATATTTCTTGATTCTGATGAAGTCCATCGATTTAGTCAGGGGTGTAATTGGAGGTAGTCCCCTTTATTAGCAAAGATTTTATCCGGATATCTCCCTAGATTACTTGATGTTTCCAAAATAGAAAATTATGATGGGAGTAAAGATCCAGATAATCATTTAGAGCAATTAAAAAAATTATGACGAGTCTCCATAATAATGATAAGTTGTTGTGCTAAGATTTTTCCCAAATTTTTATTGAATTCTTCATTAAAACAAATTCAAATTAAAATAAGATTTTAAACATATTAGAGACATAAAATATTCAGTTCGTTCTATATAGAATGCATGTTGTAGCGTCAACGGTTCACCATTGTTTAAAATATATCATGGGAAACAATGTTGGAACAATTAGAAGCAATAAAAATAGGGCAAAATAATGTTATTGAACGAATCTGGCCCCAAAGAAAATTAAGGGGGATAAGTCTAATCGTTGAGCAATATTGGCAGTCTTTAGGAGTGTCTTTGTAGCGAATACTTAACCAACATCCTTCATTGGCACCAATTCTATCCAGAAATAGTTTTGAAGCTTGCTGGAAATATCTAATTCCACTAGAGCATAACAAGAATTATAGTAGGCTCTATTTTTGTCAGGAACTTTGATTTTGAGAAGATGTCCAATATTAGTTGGTATAGTATGGATCATGTTGTTGTTGTTGTAGAGGCATTCTAGTATATTCTCAATCCTAATCCATTCCGGAGGAATATGACTTTCATGTTTTGGATTGAAGTCAACAGTCCACTTTAGTAGTCTCATAGATTTGTCTCCCACCACCTTGATGTTTCTCTATCATATTTTCAAGATCAAGCTCAAGTCATATATGTCTTGAATCCTATTTAGCAATGCTATAATTTTTAAAAAGTTTCAGCAAGTTCAAGAATTGATCAAAAACATTCTTCTTGGGTTTACCTTGGGCAAATTTACCTATCATGGTAGATTTAGCATCTAGTGATAATCTGCCTGTGCCTTCTTAAGAGAATTGGATCTGAATTCCTCTGTATGCTTGTAATTCTTAAGAGTATAAGCTTGTCATAACATCGAGTCTTATTTGTTGCTTAAGTGTATGTTAAAAGTAAGGCTAACCAATTTTTTTAAAAAACATCAGTTTGGGCGAAGCTATTTCATCCATAAGATTTATTATTTCCTCCATCTCAATTTTTTTTAAACACTCAACACTTGTTTTTACCTTTTTTCTATTTATTTTGTTTTTAATTTATAATTTGATGTCATTATCCACGACCAAACATTTATTCCAATAAACACATGATTAAGACAAATTACAGCCAACATATATGATTTTACTTCTAAAATTAAACTATAAAAACAAAAAAAAAACACAAATTCTTTAAAGATTACTCATGGAAAAGGAAGACACTCAAACCAAAGATTCAACACCAGAGAATATCAACCAATCAACCAACATGGTGTTTTAGTTTTACATTCGTCTAACATAAAAATTCACTTTAAAAAAAAGTCATTTCAAAAATCCCGATTTTGCAGGTTAAATCTGAGATGTTGGCTCAGAATTAGATGTATTTATCACAGAACTCGATTTTTTCTAAAAAATCGAGTTCATTGGACTCGATAGCCAAACCCATAAATTAAAAAAAAAAACAAGATTAATTTTAGATTTTTACCTTTGGAATTCGAAAGATTGTTTCAAGTGGTGGCTAGGGTTTTTTTCTAGGTTAGAAGACAATAGCTGAGTATAGTTTTAACTTGAAGGTTGTCTACTTATATTAGATTTATGGTGGCTAAAGTTTATGAGTGAATTGATGGTGGCTATAAATTGATTGAGTGGATTGCTTGAAACAATTAAGGTAGATATGATGTTTGGGTGGTTGCTGAAGAAAGAAGGTAAAGAAGATGTATCTGGTGATCGGTATAAATTAAAAAAAGTAAATTAGGTATTTTCTTTACAGAGAAAATAACAAAATGGAGTTTTTTTGAAATATGGAGGAAATAATAGATCTTATGGGGGAAATAGCTTCACCCAATTAGTTTTTAATTTTTTATATTAATTAACTTTTTATATTAATTTGATTTCATATATTCATTTGATTTTCCATATTAATTTCTATATTTATTAGATTTTCCATATTAATTGGATATTTTATATTAATTAGATTTTTATATTAATGAAATATTTTATTAATTTGATCTTCTATTAATTAGTTTTTTTTATTAATACGGTCTTCAATATTAATTAGATTTCTTTATTAATGGATTAAGATTTATCACAACGGGCCTATAAGTAGAAGAATATATTGCTTTACATTTGTGTTGAGACGGGATGTGAGCTGCATATTTTTTTAGAGAGAGAAACTAGTTCAAAGTATTTAAGATATAAGTTAGGTGAGGATAAACACTGAAGATAGGGTTCTGTGAATCTTGAGTCATTGAGTCTTTTGTGTTTTTCTGTCACCTACTTATTTATAAATAAGTTTATGTTTCCCGTGAATGTAGGATTTGTTTATGATCCTAATAAGTGGTGTGGTGAGCATGTATATCTGATATCAATATTCGATGTTGGTGCAGAAGATAAAGTAGAATGACGAAGATCCCAGATCTTGGGGTAAAGTCAAGCACAGTCATAATGCTGGACAAAACAAAAGGTTGAGTGAATGAGCTGTTTTAGACAATTATCATCGTCAGAAGTAGCCTCTTGACTTTCGGTCGTTATTGAGATGTAATAGGTGGTGGAGGTGGACCTGGAGTTAAGATGGAGTTTAAACATAAGGTCGTTATTGTTGATGCCTCTTCAGCAGCTGTTATCAAGATAAGTTCAGGTTCGACCTTTGCAAAGGAAGTTCAACCATTGTTGGTTTGGGTTTTAGCTTGAAGTTTGATGGGTTAAATTCTTCACTTGTTCGAACTGTAGAGAAAATGTCAATTTTTTCTCAGTCTGATCTTCAGATAGGCACAAAGATGTTATTAACGCTTTCTTAGATGTATGAGGTCAGAAGACTGGTATACTAGAAAGTATTGCCTCAATAGAGTTCAGACTCTGCATGAGAATTGATCACTCCAAGCGTACAAGCGGACAGTTTGTCTCCAATGAGTGTTTGAGGCATTGGGGTAACAAATATTGGAGTTACTATAATCCTAGGTAGACAATTATTAAGTGTAGGCTAAAATCAACTCCAAGCGGAATTTTATTTTCTAAATCAGTCTGCTATATTAATTAGATTTCCTATATTATTTAGATTTTATATATAAATTAGATTTCTTATTGATAGGGTCGGATATTTTTGGAAGTGACACCTCAATGGTGTAAGGATAATTTGAAGGGTATTTTATACTTAAAATAAAGAAGATATTATTTACCTTTTGACTCAGTTGTATGTGTTCTGACTCAGCTGTATGTCTCCTAAAACAGTGCTTACACTAATGGACTTTTAAGGCTTTAAGCCATTACCCGACCCATGACTTGAAAACACACTATAAATACCCTAAGAGACCTCATTAATGGAGGTGACAGTAAGTTAACTACAGTAATGAATTAGTAACTCAATTATCTCACTACCGGTCATAAAAATATTAAATATTTATCTACCAACTACCAAGTATACCCTCGACCATATTTTTCTCACCAGATTGGCGACCACAGTGGGAGCGAGAGCACCCGGATAAAAAAAATCCAAAGCTTGAAACTGTTTTCTAACTCCACCAGATATTGAAAAGTGAAATGCAAGTCGATCTTCCCTCGGTTGTTGAACTGGGCTAGGTCGAAGAAAAACATATAAGAGCCTCATCTGAGAATGATGAGAGTTATGAAAGAACTCAATTGCGAGATGATCTCGCCGAGGTACAAAAAGAAATTGAGGCCATGAAAATAAATAGACAAGATGAAAGAGATGTAGTTGTACATGATGATAATCTTTAGTTATCCGAAACAACATTCGAGGGATAATTCACCTAAAAATTACAAACGTTTTTGAAACGAACCTCAAACTAAAGGCAATTTTAGCTCTTCGAAATCCATTTAGAGATGTAAGAAAATTGTTAGTCAAAGTAAAAAGTTAAAGAACCAAGATGCCTCAGCAATCGGAAAGATAAGAAAATAGATTATCGGGGAAAGGCAAATGGATCGGCTGATCACAGTATAGACCAGTTATTGAGCGACCGGTTTGTCGTCCGATCTGAACCAGGTATATTTGTTGATTCTGGTGAAGTCCATCGGTTTAGCCAGACGCGTAATTGGAGGTAAACCCCTTTACCAGCAAAGATTTTGTCCGAACATCTCCCTAGATGACTTGATGTTTCCAAAATAAAAAAGTACGATGGGAGTAAATATCCAGATAATAATTTGAGAGCAGTTAAAAAAATTATGATGAGTTTCCATGATGATGATAAGTTGTGGTGCCAAGATGTTCCCAAACTTTCAAAGACAGTACGCTGAAATAGTACTATAGGCTTCCATAGGGTTCAATTAATTTTTTTGATATGTTTTAGATTGCCTTCCGAATGCAATTTGTGGGAATAAAATATCTCATAGGAAACGGGGACACAATAATTCGTTGTCACCAACTTGTTATTGAAAGTTTAAAGGAATACGTTAACAGATTTATGGATACCAAAAATGGTTTGACTGATTGTTACAAACCTGTATCCATAGTTTCTCTCCGGAAAGGGTTATTATCCGAAGATTTAGCGGATACAGCTACTAGAAAGAAAGTAGAGACTTGGGGTGGTTTGTTAAACTAAGTTGGGAAACAAATTACTGTAGAATAAAATAAACTATTAAGGCAACCTCGAACATAATAAACCTCTCGTAATCACATCACAACCACATACTGGTGGTCAGTCCCAAGTTTCTTCTAATAGTTATCTGCGAGAGTCTGTTCAAGGTTCTAGACGTCCCAGGTCGAATCAATCTTAACAATTCACACCAAGAGGAAATCAATGGGTTCAACCTAGCTATTTTGCCATGCTGATTGAAAATATGGTTTCAATTTACCATATGGCCAATGGTCATGTACAATTCCAAAGGTCTTTTCCCATCCAAACCCAAGGTAAAACCGGAACACTTGTTTTGCAAGTATCACGAGGGTATGAGGCATGATACAAAGGATAATATAGCTTTGAAACAAGAAATGCAAATGTTGATGGAGAATGGGAAATCGACAACTTTTTTCAACGCACAAGGGGCGTATAGGTCTGGGACTAACACTGGCAGAGAGCATGCAAATTTTCTCACCGTTCGAAGGCCAACAATAGAAGCTCCTAAAGTAGAGCATGCTTTAGTAATTATGGAATAGTTTGATATAAATTCATAATATTTGGATCCAGATATGGACAGAGGTCATGTGAATGTGATAAGTGAATGTAGTAGAAGGGTTTCCAAATTATATTAATACTTCAAATCGTTAAAAATATTTGGAGGAGATACAATGACGGCACCTTCGAGTTGTTCTAAAAAGAGGTATCCGGATAGTCTAAATTATCAATTGAAAGGAAATAGGGAAACAATAATTCATTGTCACCAACTTGCTATTGAAAGTTTAAGAGAATACGCTAGCAGATTTGTGAATAACAAAAATAGTTTGGCTGATTGTTACAAACATATAGCCATAACTTCTCTCAAGCAAGGGTTATTATCCGGAGTCTTATCGGATACATTTACTAGAAAGAAAGTGGAGACTTGGAGTGATTTGTTAAACCAATTTGGAAAACCTCGACATAATAAACCTTACGTAATTACATCACAACCACATACTAGTGGTCAGTCCCAAGTTTCTTCTAATAGTCGTCCGCGAGAGTCTGTTCAAGATTCTAGTTGTCCCAGGTCGAATCAATCTCAACAATTCACACCAAGGGGAAATCAATGGGTTCAACCTAGCTATTTTGCCAAGTTGATTGAAAATATGGCAAGAATTTACGATAGGGCCAAAGTTCATATACAATTCCAAAGGTCTTTTCTTATCCAAACCCCAAGGGAAAACCGAAATACTTGTTTTGCAAGTATCATGAGGATACACGGCATGATACAAAGGATTGTGTATCTTTGAAAAAAGAAATTTATATGTTGATTGAGAATGGGAGATCGATAACTTTTGTCAAAGCAGAAGGGGCGAATAGGCATGGGCGTAACACTAGTAGAGAGCAAGAAGCTTTGCCCGCCGTTCGAAGGCCAACTATAAAAGCTCCTAAATCAAAACATGACTACACAAAAAGTAATCTGGAAATTTATAACCCTTTTCTATCATAGTGAAACACTTTTATTTGGCGGCGCCCTTGGACGTAGACAATTATCGAACCATATTAAATCATGTGTTCTTCTTTTTCCTTTATGTCTTATATTTTGTTTTGTGCTTCAGTATTGGTAATATACTTCATAATAAATCCTAACAAACACAAACTTTATTTTTCATTTTATGAAACCGTGAAAGATCTTTAGACAAACTTTCTATTTACTAGTGTTGTAATTTTGAATTTAAAACTCAAATACTAATAAAAAATGAAACCTTGTTAACTTTTCATGGACCATAATCCTAGACTTATTTTGTTCTTACAAAATAGTCTAAAACTTTTACTTTTACTAACTAGTTTATTTCTGGATGCACTCTTTTATAATATCTAGAATAAATCTGGTATATATATAATGACTTTCATTATAAAATTTTATTTATTAGACTCTTATTGAATATTTCTGTACTTTTATTGGACTAATACCGATGATAGTCAAATGCATCAAAATGTATGTGGTGATATATCATAACATAATTTTTCTTACAATCTCTTGTTTGGAAATTATAAACTATTATGTAATGCATGTACATAAAGAACGTTTTTAATTTTTATCGGCACATAAATAAACTTAATAATCTCGTACATGACCATAATCACATATGACTAAAGTTATGTATTACTTCTTAAAACCGGAAATAAACGCATCGATAGTCACAACATCAGATCAATCAACTACATGGATATATCATTGTCCAAGACATAAGAATAATATGGAATGTAATCTTAAATATCCATTCTTAAATATGACTATTTAATTGGGGAAATACTTATAATTTAGTATGAACTAAACGTGAATTTTCCATTATGGAACCATATGCAATCTACAAAAATGAAAAATAAGAACATACATACATACATACATACATACATACATACATACATACATACATACATACATACATACATACATACATACATACATACATACATACATACATACATACACTTAAGTGTAAAATATATAATATAAATATATCCTATAACTTAATACAAACACTCACTGAAACTAATAATTCTCTAAACAAATAAAACTCGTATCAGTGGTGTGTTCAACAAAAGTCTTAGTACTATGATCCACTAATATAAAGGTTGTCCTGATGTGCTTTACACTAATGTGACAATATTGAACTTCTGCTTTAACAAACAAGAACTTTATATATACATGCTTAGACTTAACTGAGATTTTATGACTATTTTAATATTGATAAATTGAATTATTGTCAAAATATAATTAACAAGGTCTTTATACCCTTTCTAGAATTTTCAGTATCGTGACAAAATTCAACAACTAAAGTCCATGTTGGATGTGTTATAAAACATGGAACAATTTTTTCTACCATAATTAAAAATAAAATGAGGGTTTATTTTATACTTTTCTATGATATGACATCTCCATTTTAAAACTAAATTTTTATCATTTTGAAATAAGAGTTACTTTACTTTAGTGGTTCTCATTCCATAACATTGCAACATGCTCTCAATATACGTATTTTATGATTAATCAATAATTTCACGTGGTCGATCTCGATGAATTTGAATTCATAATACAAAGAATACATCATTGATATTTTATATATCAAATTTATCTCCAATAATGTTTGTATTAACATGCAACAATCCTTATCGTGTGTGGCTAGTAATATGTCATCCATATATAATACAAAATATATTAATTTCCTCACAAAACAATTTTCTATACACAATGATCTACTAAATTTATCTCAAAACCGAATAAGAAAATAATATTGAGAAATTTATGGTACCATTAGCGAGAAAATTCATTTAGACCCTAAATAGTTTGCATATCATTTACTTTGGATCACCGAAGATAAAGTTGCAGGCTTTACCATATATATTGTTTTCACAATGTATTTATAAAAAAATCAGTATTTACACCGATTTGATGGAGCTCAAGGTTGAAATGTGCAATTAGTGTCATGATTGTCTAAAAATAATCTTTTGACAAAACTGGGGATAACGATTTGTAAGAGTAAACCATTTTTCATAAGTCGTGTTTTATGTATTTTCATATTATCCTTAGAGTCATGTTTGGTTTTAAAATACATTTACAACTGATCAGTTTTTTATTCATATAATATGGTAAAATCTGACATTGCGTTATCTAACATTGACTTATAATTTGTGTTCATTGTGTTTGGTGAGTTCAGTTATTAAGAATGTTGCCTTAGGAAAAAGTACTACGTGAATTTTAGAGAGAGAAATAGAGTTTTTAGAGAGCGAAAGTCATAGCACAAATGAGTTAGATCAAAAAGTGTTCAACCCCTTTATTAGTTCAGCCTTGCCCTTTATATAGAGACACTAAGACTCAGCTTCAAACTGAAAACGGTTACCAAAAAAGGGTAAATTACCCTTAGTCCTCAATTATATTACATAGTCATAATTGTTTCACTAAACTTATATTATTTACATTTTAGTCCTTAAATTGCTACTTCCATATCAGTAGCATCCCTAGTTCTCATGTCAGTAAATGAATGAGAACTAAATGTCTTCAAATCCTTCCAGAAGCCATATCAGAAAATACAAAGTCAAAAACTCAATACAAAAACTCGAAATAAAAAACTTAGTAGGAAACTCGAAGTCAAAAACTCAGTAATTTCTTTTTCTTTCTCCTCGAATATTTCTGAAAGCAGTTTTAGAATATAGTCATCGAACTCAAATTGGAGAATGGCAGTCTTCAAATTTTGTCAAAGAAGAGAATGGTAGTCTTCAAATTTTGTCAAAGATGAGAATGGTAATCTTCGAATTTTGTCAAAGATGAGAATGGTAGTCTTCGAATTTTGTAAAATATGCCCACAAATTTAACCGTCCGGATTCATCAAGAATGGCTAGCTACTAGATTCATAGCTAGCTATCTAGTCTGATAGATGTCGAACTCATAAAGCTTTTCACCGTTTTGCATTCTGTCCTATCATCATAGAGTCCTTTCCACTTCTACACGTCTTCTTGTCCTCCTATAAATTCATTAATAGCCTCATTTTCATTCTCACAATAGAAATTCCTTGAGAGAGAAAAAGCACACTCTTTGCTACCTTCAACGTGTTCTTCAACTTTCTCAACATCCTCATAAAAAAACTCAAACTTTCCGATCAAGACCTATATTCTCTGGTCAATCTCCATCCAGTTTATGAGAAAAAATCCAAAAACCAAAACATCCAAGGCTAGCATACCCAAAAAACCAAAATCTCCAAAACCTGACAATAATCTAGTCTTCAGATCATACGACTACTTCTGCATTACTGAAAGAGCAAAATATTATAAGTGTGCCAGATTAATCAACAACACTCCTGTTGGAACAACCACCAAAACCACTTATTACGGTAACTTTGATCCAACTAAAGTACCTACTTTTTCACCTTCCCCTGTAACCGAAGTGCGTCCTTCTTCTAAAGTTCAAACACCTAAAACGCATCGAGCTTCCTCTTCTCAAATAAAAGTTTCACCTCTGATTAGTGAAGAACAAAATGAATCTTCCTCAAAACAAATCTCAATTACTCCTTCCTCGACTTGTCCTCCACCAACTCAAAAGAGAAAAACTTTCATAGCCATGAGATGATTCAGATGCTACTCCAACTCCCCCCTCTTCGAATCCAGCTACTCAATATCCTCCTCATAGAGAAATAATTAAAGAAGCTCCATTGTTCCAACAAAATACATCTGGAAATCCTCCCGAAAAAAGGGATCTTTCATCAGAAGCCGATGCTCCATTGCCTCAGCAAAATCCTCCTCAATCAAGAGATGAAACATCAGATGCCGAGGAAGCTGATTCTGAGGCTACCAGATCTGATAATAGAGCCGACTCCGATGAGGAAAACTCGGAAACTGTTGCGAAAAAGAAAGTCCGCAAGCCCTGGAAAAAGAAAGGACCCGACATTGTTTCCGAAAAAATAGCAGCCATTGGTAGAAATTTAAGAGGTCTTGATGTTGACTACAATATCGAACTGAAAAAGGTTCCATACATATACTACCAAGAGATTCAAGAATCAGACCTAAAGAAACAATGGGGAATGGAAGAGAACATCACTGTTCGATTGCCTAAGAAAGGGGAAACTCCCTTAGGCTTCAAAACGACGAGTTGGTAGTCTACCCCAAAATCATTAATTGGGGTCTTCGGTTCCCACTAGATCCTATGATCGTGGAGTACTTCGAACTTCTCAACTTATGCCCTACTCAAGTGACACCGAATCAATGGTTCACTCTTATATCTGTAATTATGGCATATCGGTTGTCCAAGATTTTGATCAGCATCAAGGATTTCATCTCCTTAACCCAATTATCAAAAGGTTCGAAACTCCCCTTCTACTACCTTACTTTAGTAAAAGTAAACCCATCAAAACTAAATCTCATCAGGAGAAGCAACCGTAAGTACTTCGAAAATTATATACTTTAAAATAAATCTTATATATTGTCTTCCTCATTAATTATTTATTTGCATGACTATTTCAGAAATTCCGAGGCGATATGCTATACGTCAGTCAACAGCCAAGGATATTTTCAAAAAGCTTACCGATTGGGCCGAAAAAGTGTGGAACAACGCTTTCCACACTATCTTCCAACCGATCAACTTCCTTAACAGTCATCTTTTTCCGATCACGGAGGGAGCATTGCCTCCTCGAAATTTGATGGATGAACCCAATCCTCATCTCACCTGCAAAAGGTTAGTCGAATCTGATTGCAAGGTATTCTTTCCTATCCGCAACAGATCGGAAAGTCACCTGCCCAAGAAGAAAAAAGAAAAGGCAAAAAGGAAAAGAAAAGTAAAAAGACAGCTAGCACATCTGGTGTTAGCCCTTCAACACCGTCAAAGCCTAAACATCACAAGAGAAAAGTAGGAGAACAAACTCTTTCACCCATCGAAGAAGAAAAAGAGCTAGAACCTTCTTCAAAGAAAAAAAAAGCTTCCACCAGTCGTCATGGGAAGAAAAATAAACAATCCAAAATCACTGAATACGTATTAGCCGATGAGGAAGAAACTAAAACTGATGAAAATCAACAAAATCATGCTCTAGAAGAACAAACAACCAATAATGATGCTCTAATCATCATCGAGGATAATGCTGATGATGGCAACCAAAACACTGACCACTTTGACCCCGACAACTTTATTAATTTCAATGAGTCACATGAGCTTGCTGGAGAAGAAGATCATGTCCTCCAAGATATTCAGACTTGTATGCACCACTTCGGGAGAACGACAACCGTCAAAGAGTCACCAGAAATCATTTGTCCCTCTGTTCCAACTACAACTTTGGACATGATTCCTCGTCCTAACCCAACATATTTTCTTCTTCCTCTACCCAATACTGAAGTCCTTGATGCACTCCAACTATTCGCCAATCTTGATTCTGCAGCAAAGACGCTTGCTTCACAAGTCGAGGCTTCTCAAGATCATTTGAAACAACTGGCCAAAGACATGGTCCGCTACAAAGTAATTACCGAGGGTGAAAAGTAACTAAGGGAAACTTTTCAAGGCAAGGTCGTCGAGCAATTCCATATGTTCGAAGCAGAAGGGTCTGAGCTTATTCGAGGGGCGCTCTTCATCAAAAGTCATTTGCGAATAACACATTTTGTTGAGAAGGAAAAGTTGAATGCCTCACATCAAGATGAGATGAAAAAGCTCAAAGCTAAACATGTTGAAGAGCTATCGGCTGAAAAAGTCAAATTTGAAGGCCTCCAAACTTCTCTTTCTTCCAGCGAAACAAAAAATAAAGAGTTAACTGATGAGATGGCCAAACTGAAAAGCGATTTTGAGAAATAAAAAACTGTTGTTGTTGCTGCTGCAGAAATTGAATGTTCCAAAGACATGTTGGATGCCATTAACAATGGCAAAGAAGAGACATCCATCACTATTTTCCAAGAACTTCATGCAACTTATCCAAAAATTAACCTCTCAAATTTTTCGACCGACAGTCCCATTGAACGGCGTCCTAGTGAAGCCTTCGATCATATCTCAGACTCATCATCATCAGAAGAGTAATCATCCGAGGACAAGTCATCTGAGTAACTTTATTGTTCTTTAATCTTTCGTTATCCTTTTTGTATTTATCAAACTAGAACCCTACTTATTGTACTTCATCGAATTAATCTAATTGAAAAATTATTGTTTATTTCTCATTTTTATCATCCACATAAATTGTTCGATGTTATCAATTTTAAAATAAGTGAAATAATTTTTTAAACATAATTCCACAAATATGTAACTACAAATTGTATACCACCTCGAATACCTCAGGGCAATTAGTTAACACTGCACTTCGTAAAATTAGAGCACGTCTGATGAACGCTGAAATTTGAAAAAACACAGCATTATTGAGCGTTGCACTTAGAAAAAATCACAATGTACTCATTGAACGTAGTACCTCGAAAATGGTTGTTTCTTCGAAAAGTGTAATAAACACTTCAGAACATTCTACTCTTAACCAACCTCAAAGATGATCAGTTTTTGATAAGTTGTTAAGATAGTTTTTAATAAACATTTGTAATCAACCATTGGCCAAAAATTCATCTTTATTGATAATATTGAATATGGTACACAACACCTCGTTAAAACCTTCGTGGGCCAACAGTGTAGGAAAGAGTGTGTCGTTCAATAGTAAAAAATCTAAAATACAAAGACACATCTATTCCCAATACAACTTCAAATGTTGTATATTCACGGGTGTTAGAGCATCCTCCCTTGAAAATCGCAAAGGTGATAAGACCCTGGTTTTATCCTCTCAACAACCATATAAGGCTCTTCCCAATTTGGAGCCATTTTTCCAAGGCTCTTCTCCTTTGTATGCAAGAAAACTTTTCTTAACACTTTATCGCCTTCCTTAAATTCCTTTCTTTTCACCTTCGGATGATATATGTTCCTCATAAGAGTTTGGTAATGGATTACATTTAAATGAGCTCGAACTCTTTTCTCCTCAATCAAATCTAAATTCGCCTTTTTAACTTTATCATTGGATTATTTAGAATATTGATTTATTTTAAAAGATGACATCATAGATTCTATGGGGCTGACTGCATCCATTCCATATTCTAAGGCAAAGGGAGTTTCTTTTGTAGCCTCCCTAGGAGTTGTTCGATAAGCCCAACGCACCTCTTGTAAATAATTTGGCCATTAACCTGCTGCCCGTGTCAAGTTCATCTTCAAAGCATCTAAAAGTGGTATGTTTGTCACCTCGACTTGTCCATTAGCTTGAGGATGAAAAGGTGTCAAAAAATATTGTTGAATTCCTTTCGACGTACAAAATAAAGTCATTTTTTATTATTAAACTAAGGGCCATTATATGTTGTAATTCTTTCGAGGAACACCAAAACAACAACAAATACTATTCACAATAAACTTGATCACATCCTTTGCCTTGGTTCCAGATAGAGGTTCTGCCTCACCCTATTTTGTAAAATAATTCACTGCTACAATTATCATTTGCCTTCCTCCAGAAGCCATTGGCAAAGGCCCCACTAAATCAATCCTCCATCTATCAAATGGTATAGCCTTGGTTATAGACATAAGCGGTATTGCTGGCCTATGAATAGCATTAGCAAATATTTGACAAGTATCATACCTTCGAACTAAATTTTTAACATCGTTCATAATTGTAGGCCAGTAGAATCCCGCAAGTAAAACTCCTCGTGATAAAGCTTTAAACCCACAATGTGCTGACCCTTCTCCATCATGCAATTCTGATAATACCTCTTGTGATTCTTGCTTGTTTAGACATCGTAACAATGGCTTGCTTAATGCCTTTTTATACAATATTTTGTCTAACACTATGTATCCGAAGGCTTTACCTCCCAATTTTTTGGCCAACCTCGTATCATCTGGTAATGTTCCTTGAGTCAAAAAATTCAGAATATATGTTCGCCAATCTCCACAAATTGCATTGGATGTGACAAGAAATCCTCTATACATTTGCACTGACTGGATTGAGTAGCAATTGAATGATTTTATTGTAGCAAAATCCAAGGATATTCCTCTTCATAGACAATATTTGCTATATAATCAGCCACCATGTTACTTCCTCGACCAATATATTCAACAACAACATCATCGAATAACAATAGATATAAAATCAAACGGTCTTTTCTTGCCTCGGAAAATCCATATACCTGATTTGCTAACAATTGAGAATCCGTTTCCAAGCGTACTGAAGTTGCTCCACATAAACCTGCCAAAGCAGCTTCATATTCAGCTTCATTATTCGAAGCGTGAAAATCAAATTTAATAGATTGAATCATTGTTTATCATGTTGGAGCTATCAGCTGAAACCCAACACTATATCTTGAAACACTAGACCCTCCATCTGTTCAAACAATACACCTCAAATGAATTGGTGCATTATCTTTACTTCCTTCTATATCCAATCTGTTTGAATGGAATTCAACAAAATAATATGTTAATGCTTGGGCTTTAATTACAGTTCGAGGTGTGAACAAAATATCATAATCCCCTAACTCCACTGACCACTTGGTCAATCTCCACGAAATATCAGGTCGTTGCAAAACATTTTTCAAAGGGAATGACGTTCGAACTTCAATAGTGTGAGCTTGAAAATAAGGGCGCATTTTCCTAACAACAATCACCAATGCTAACGCTAAATTTTCTAGTTTCAAATACCTCTTTTCTGCTGCCACTAGAATTTTACTAATATTGTACACTAGCTTCATAATACCTGAATCTTCACTTAGCAACACCACGCTTAGTGTAAAATCTGATACCGCAATGTAAAAAAAAAAGAGCTTCTCTCCATTTCGAGGTTTTGAAAATATTTCTGGTGATGATAATAAAAAATTTATATACTTTAATGCTGCCTCACACTTCGATGTCCATTAAAATCTGTTTGGTCCTCGTAAAACTTGAAAGAAATGAAATCATTTGTCAGAAAATCTAGAAATAATTCGGTTAAGTGTTGCTAACCTTCTTTTCAGAATTTGCACTTCTTTAATAGATCAAGGTGAATTCATCGCTATCAGGGATTTCAACTATTCTGGGTCAGCTTCCATTCCTCTTTCATTGACGATATAAACTAAAAACTTCCTTGATCGAACTCCAGAGGTGCACTTTTCAGGATTCAGCTTTAACCTGATTGCCCTCAAATTCAATAATGCTTCCTCTAAATCCTCAAGATGCACATCATCCTTCAAACTTTTTACCACCATATCGTCTATATATACTTCCATATATTTTCTAATCTGAGTAGCAAAAGCTTTATCAATCAATCTTTGATAACTGGCTCCAACATTTTTCAATCCAAATGATATAACCTTATAGCAATGCAACCCTCTATAAGTTATGAAGGTTGTACATTCTTGATCTTTTAGATCCATCTGAATCTAATTATATCCCGTAAAAGCGTCCATGAATGTTAGTATTTTATTTCCCGAGGTAGAATCAATCAGTTGATCTATTCGAGGAACATGAAATGGATCATTAGGACAAGCTCAATTCAAGTCTATAAAATCCACATTCATTCTCTACTTCTCATTCTTCTTTTTTACCACTAACGAATTTGCCATCCACAAAGGATATTGTGACTCCCTTATGTGTCTGACCCTAGATAACATGTCCACCTCAGAAACAATCGCTTCTGCCTTCTCCGAAGAGAATGCTCTTCTATTTTAAATCACTGGCTTCACCTTCGGATCAATAGCCAAACTATGAAGAATTACCTCATTGGTCATCCTATTACATCCTCCATTTTCCAAGCAAAAACGTCCAAATTAGCACATAAAAATTCAAGCAGTTAATAACGTAAAAGTGGGGTAAGTATGGTTCCGGTATGAAGCACTCTTCCTTCCGAAAAAGTAAACTCCTCAATTTCTTCACTTACTATTAAAGACTCTGGGGTTTCCCTTGGATCGTCAACTCTTTCTTCAATATTCGAGGGTAACCCTTCTGACTGCTATCCATGCATTAAATCTCCACTATTGGCTCCTCGAATTCAAAGCGCAATGGCATAACACTCTCTAGCTACCTTCCGGTCGCTTCGAACGACCCCAATTCGATCCTTTACTACATACTTGAAACATTGGTGAACTGTTAACACTACCCCATACGTTCTAGAAAGTTGTGATCTTCCAAAAATAGCATTGTAGCTCGTGGGGCAGTCTACCACCATAAAAATCACCTGGACTTTCTTCTTGAACGGTCATTTTCTAAAACTTACTTCTCCCTCGAATTCCCAAATCACACGAGTTGTTACGCCCGTAAATCCTATAATTGTTCGTTCTGATTGAGAAATTCGAGGTGGATTTGGAAATCTATCATAAGTTGATTTAGAAAAGACATTAGTAGAACTGTCAGTGTCAATAAACACACGTCGAATTTCAATGCCAGCCACCTCTGCACCAACAACCAACGTCTTTATGCGGCCCTGTTGTTCCTCGCAGATCATCCTCATCGATTAGGATGAAAGGAATAACCTTTAGTCCATATAAATGTGTGGACAGTTTCCCTTTAATTTGAGTTCTCAGATTGACAACATGCCTTTTCCTCGAGTTATCAGAGTTTCCAGTCATTAAATCGCCTCCAAAAATGGCTAATGACTCAAAAAATTGCATAAATCTCGCACACACCCCTTTTCTATTGGCTCTTCAACTGCCATCAAAATCAACCTGTTCGGATCCTTCTTCATATATTTCCAAGAATAATCAAATTCTTCAGTTTTTGAATCTAAAATCATCAAATTTTCAGCTGGTGCAGCTGGATTAGCCTTTGAAGTTGACGCTGCATTTTTCGAACCGCTCCCTTGTGACTTCACATAAGTCAAGAGCTTCCTATTTTTGATCAAGATCTGAATTTCCTTTTTTAACGCAATGTAATAATTGGTATCATGTTTGATGTCTTCATGATACATGCAGTACTTATTATTCTGCTCCTCCCTTGGCCTACTTATCAGAGCTGACATCCTAAAATTTACGAAGCTTTTGTTCTTATCAAAGATTGCAGCCACATTCTCTGTTAAATCAGCATAGTATGCTGGCCTAACCCATTGATTGACCTTGGCCTGTTATAGTTATATGATGGAGCATGATTTAAATATCCACCAGTTCGAGGTGGCAAGTTATTTTTCTTATGTCGTGTCTATTGATTACCATTCGAGGGTTTCCCTTGGTTATTGGCCACCTGACTCTAATTCTTTGGAGTACTAATCGGTCCTCCTTGGACCCTGGTTGACTCCTCAACCTTAATTTGACCCTCAACTTGAGCCATTAAGACTCCAAAAGTTAGAGCTCTCATTTTTGTAGTTTCATTGGCCATATCCCCTGGTGATAGACTTTGGCAAAAAGCTGTCATCACCACATTTTCTTCGCAATTTTCCAAACTTACTTTAGTCAAAATGAACCTCTTTGTATAATCCTTCAATTTCTCTTCAGCTGCCTGCTTGCACTGGATAATTGTATCCCCATCTTCTCTCATTTCCTTGCTCCCTACAAACTGCCTTCGAAAAGTAGTGTAAAAATCCCTGAAGTTTGAGATGGATCCGCTCGGAATCCAGTTATACCACTTTAAAGTCGTTCCTTTAAAAGTCTGCAAAAATGCACGACATACCAGCCGGCCGTCATCTTCAAAATTCATCATGTAGTTCTTAATTTGTTCGATGTGATCATCGGGATCTTCCATCCGGTTAAACTTTTCCACCTTAGCAATGTCAAAATGCTTCTAAAGCGTTATAGATCGAATCTCACATGTCAATGTAGAGTTTCTCCAATCGGCACCTTGCACAAACTGATCATCAGTTCCCATTACTGCATAAATATTTCTATCAGTCTCAGCATACGGATTCGAACTGTTCCCTCCATACCACGTAGAACGAGGAACATTGTCCATTTTAGATTTGTATTATTTTTATGCTTCATCACTGCTCTCTATCTGGTTCCTCTTTTGAAGAACTCATATATCTTTAAAAGCATGAAGCAGAGCTTTCTACCTTTTCATCACTAGATGTTACATACTTTTGCTTGTCTTTTTTCCATTTGCAAGAGGAATAACTCTCTTTAAGAGATTCGAAGCGTACTTTTTCTGTTCACAATAGCTTGTCGATCAATACATGATCGATCAGACTGATCTCCCATATCAACCTTCTCATTTTCTTGTCTCACTTCAAATTTGAGCTTCGCCAAGTGAATTTCTTGTTCTCTTTGTTCATATTTTTCTTTAAGCATGTTTATTTTGTCTAAAAGTTGATTCATGCTCATCTCAATGTCTGATTGAGTTTGGATCGGAGTTGATCCATCCATCCTATTTTCATTTATTTGCAAATCATCTTTGAAAGTTTCCATCACCGATCGAAGTGACGGATTATTTTTAGGATTCATTATATGGAATTCAAACAAAAAACAAGAAGATCGTACTAAAATTCGAACAGGTAAGTCAGATTCTTAATAGTCCCCAGTGAAGTTGCCAATTTGGTGAATTCAGTTATTAAGAATGTTTCCTTAGAAAAAAGTAATGCTTGAATTTTAGAGAGAGAAAATCAGAGCACAAATGAGTTAGATCAAAAAATGTTCAACCTCTTCATTAGTTCAGCCTTGCTCTTTTTATAGAGGCGTTAAGACTCAGCTTCGAACTGAAAACGGTTACATAAAAGAGGGTAAATTATCCTTAGTCCTCAATAATATTACATACTCATAATTGTTTTACTAAACTTATATTATTTACATTTTAGTCCTTAAATTCCTACTTCCATATCAGTGTTAATCCATAACGGATCCAAAATCTTGATGGCTTTAGGAAAAATTAAAAAATTATTTTTCATTATACCATAAAATTCTTCATACTCTTGAAGATACATTATACATTCTGAAGATATGTTGTTTATTTTCCCTCTTGGAGATCTTCACACAAGCACATTTTTTTCTTTTAAATTTTTTTGAGAAGATAAAGTTTGATCTTCTTGAACAACTTCATTTTTGTCCACTAGGACTTCATTTTGTGTATTTTTGAAAATTTTCACATGTGGAATATAAACATCATCTTGAATATCGATATGCTCAAACTATTCTCAAATGACTGGCCTAAATACCAAATATTTTGATATCAAAGTATCACTGTTAAAAACTTCACGAATCTCTAAATAATCTTCATAAAAATTAATGTTCATTACCAAATTCTTCATCCCAAACTTAAAAACTTCAAAAACAATTATCTTACATGTCTAGAAAATATTAATCTTTAAATAATTATAAAACTTAACCCCGTGGTAGGTCTAAATATCTAATGAAATAAGTAATAAATATTTTGGATTCAAATTTCGTTTCACTGGACCTATAAGGCTTCATATATGCTAGACATCACAAAATATGTATGTACTTTAAGCTAAGTTTACACCCAAAATAAAATTCATATGAAATTTAGTAGTTGATTTCTTTAGAGGTATATAAGAAGATAATCTGCACATTTATTGTTTATCAATATAAGTAATATTGAATGATTATCATACTTCTTAACATATTATTTAATGTCCAGTTTTATCATTCAAATACATCATGCATGTTACAAACCCGATATCGTTTATTGAGGAATTGTTCCGTACTCCTCTATGAATTTTGCAAAAGCTCCATTATGTTGTTCACTTGAACCGTCATATCATTTGTAGGTATTCACCACAACGATAAGATCTTTCAACCTTAGTCTTTAAAATTTTAGAATTCCTAATGAACTATTATTTCTCGTGAGTAAGATATAAATATTGTAGCATAAAAAATCATAAATGAACAATACAAATATCGATGGCCATTCCATGATATTATAGAGGACGGTGTGTAGATTTTTGTACGTATAACTTCCAAAACTTTTTATGCAACGTCTCAAATTTTCACTTTAGTTTGTTTTTCCTTGATTTATTCGATGCCAACATCAAATTCTAAAACATCTAAAAAACTTCATAAACCTTATGCAACAAGAATTTCAATTATATTTTTACAAATCTAACCTAATCATTTGTGTTAAAAATTGAATTTTAAGTTTTACAATTTAGTTTTTTCGGTTATATTTACGTTTAATTTTTTTTATCCTTTACAATATTTGATAAATTTAAATTTTCATTCCAAATTATTTTTCCAAATCCAACAATATTATTTCATAAATAAAAATATAAATGAATTTGTCCAACAACATAAAAAAAATTTGAATTCTTCTAAAAAAAGTACAAACAATACGTGTTTTAAATATATAAATTTTACACTAGATAATAATAAATATAACATCATAAATAGTATGAAGTAAACACAAATTAACTTATAGTATATATAATTATTTAACCGCATGAAATAATTCTCTTTTTTTGTATTGTGTAAAAAGTACAAACTCAGTGGTTGCAGCAGTATAAACTCACCTAGTATGATTTCTAAACATAACATATAAGTGATATTTTCTTTAAATTTTGTGAAATAATTTTAATTTACACATTCCTTCTTAATACACATTGTCCTCTTACAATCAAACAATATTATTTATTGTACAAACCTTCATGCTTTTTTTATACAAGAACCAGATACATGTACACTTGAATATTCCTTTTTTTTCTTCTTGGTTTCATTTGATTGAACATCCACGATTTACACTTCTGAGCATTTTTGTTTCAAATTGTTCCTCATTTGAGGACTCTTAAGAAATAAGATCTAGTTAAAAGTCAATTTATCGCATTAATAGTTGTAAGAAGTTTTGAAGTTCTTATACTGAAGAGAAAAAGACTGAAACGCAAAAGTCACAAATTCATAATTAGGAATGTCAATTTTATGTGTTTTTAAAATAATATACATATTTTATATCTCCAATATGTGTTTCTAAATTATCCATTTACCACGATACTTAATAATAAGCATCTTAATTTCCACCTTATTGTTCTTAGCAAAATTTGCACTTGTGAGATTTTTCAAAACTACACCACAAAATGCTAATTGTATCGTTTGTTCTATAATTTATAGATTCGGGTTATTGGACTTTTCTCATACCTTTGAGTCGTTCTTTTACATATGAAAATTTTTTCATTAAGACTTTCCAGTTTCTTGCTTCTTAATGACAGATCATAATAATGATATATGAGATACAAAATCATATGCTCATTCTATAACTCAAAATTAGTTGCATAAAAAATATGAGCCTTATCACCTTATGGGTTATAGAGACCTAAATTTGTTTAACAAAAATAACATGCATACAAAACACAACACAAAAAAATTACTATAACATATAATCTATAACATTTACAATTGAATATAGCAAAACATACTGACTGGTACATGTATGAGTTTGATGAAAATTAACGTTGATCCACTTAATCGACTTAATGAAGAAAATATTCATTTGAGTTGATTTTCCTAATTTGATACTTAATGAAAAAATCATATATAATAATATCATGTTCATAATTAACTATGAAAAATATTAATCATCATTAAGACAGATTAATACCTATAATCTCTTTAACCATAAACTTATTAAAATTGAGTACTACTCAGTTCACCAATATAGATCACTTTGACGATATATTGAATACTTAATCATTTACCCGAGTTTAGAAACCTTAAATTATGTTCATCAGATTGAAAAATACCATAATTTACCAAAATTAAAATTAGACTTGTAACATATGCATCACATAGCTGCGTTGAGTAGGTTTGCTCATTGCATCGTCTTTGCCAAAAACAAGACACTGATACGGGTGATGTGGTATAATATAACCAAATTTTCCTTCACCACGACAAGTCACATTAACATTTCAATGATAGTCGTCATCGTTGCGGCTAGGCTCAAAGGCGTTGTGGCAAAAAAGGTTATTGTAAATTTTTTAACCTTGGTCACAGCGACGAAAAACTTTTATACTGCAATGAATAATACATGTTAGTAAAAACTTTATATTCTCGATGAGGTTTAAAGACACCACATACAATACATATTTTACTTTTTTTATATCCTTAGTTGTTGTGGTGACCACCCTTTTTGTCGTGACGATCATAATCAAGAAACTTTAAAACATGTCCAAAAACTTTAAAACATGCCTATAAACATTTATTTCTTCTTTAAAATGTATAATGTAAAGAACAAACCTTAACATATATTTTATATAAATTAATTATATCATGTACTTTGGGGTCTAGATACACGCTTCTATTTCCATAAACAACATAAACCTAATGTATGTTTGTTATACTAAAATTAAATCAAAATATGTTATATAATTTGGTTCATAATCTAAAATTCCTAAAAACTAATTTTCAATGGGTAACTATAGTACCACTTGTTTGAAAATTTGTATTCCCTTTATTGTTAAATGCTATAAGATTCTGAATCGTCATAGAATGCGAAAAATATACTTACATCATTGATTCCTTATTATTAATCACTAATATTGATCATGAGCTTTGAATCCTTTTAAGTGTTTACAACTTTGATCTTGTGATATGTTTTGAAGAAATAAACAAATTTGATCTTTAACTTCGAATTTTTTCTTTGTCTAAAACCCTTTATATTAGTCACACAAACCTTATTTTAACTTTACGAGATCGTGAAAATTTTGAAGTTTTTTAATGTAAAAATCTAATTTTGAATTCAAAATTTACAATCTAATCTAAATGGAAAACAAATCTTACTAAGTTGACAATTTTTAGTTTCGTTTAGTTTTTTATTTTTGGATCCAATTCACTTGTGGACTCAACCAGTAAGTTTATCCTAATCGACTTTACTTAAAGTTTTAATAATCTACGTACCATTTGTCAGGCACAAAACCATAGGTTCTTTTAGATTAAGTTTAAAGATGATCGTTCTTAAAAAATCATGCTTTAATTAAATAGTGTTTCAGTTTGTGTTTAAGAGGATAAATGCACCAGTTCCAAATAATGATTGTGTCTTACCTTTTCCACAAGATTTTATAAGCATTGCAGCATACTGGTCTCCAAGTAACCTAAAATGAGGATGATTTTATGAGGCCAACTTTGTACAATCCTTCCACTAACCTATGAATTGCTCACTATCTTTGACAATTATTTGACTCTAACCACCCGAGATTTCATTGCAATTTAATCTCATTAATGTATGCTCAGATACATGAGCATGGTCAATTAAGAATTATAGACATCTACTTTATTTCTCGTATAGTGAAAATCTCATCATTTTCTATATAAACGCGTTGTCAAAGAATAATACAAAACTTTTATTTTTTATTCGATTTTAATATAATATGATGACGAAAATTACTTGTATATAAAATATAAAATCCACTGACATCGCATACATAATATACGTTAATAACTGTCCAAAAACAAACTGAATTTAAGTTTAAAATTTAATGTAAACAAATAAAAAAAAGTGTTAAAAAGTGAGATACTAACTTACCGTAAAACTGAATGTGAAAAATTGATTTGGTAAATAAGAGATCGTAGTGGTTTTTTTTCTTTATACCTTTTATTAGCTTCTGCATTTTGATAAATCATATTGGTTAAGTAATTGGGGATTTTTGAAAGTCCTGTTGTTGATTGAAATTTCTAATTTTTCCTCATTATTCATGAATCAGGAAATGAAGACCGAGCAAAAAACTAAAGCAGAGCAGAGAGACGAATGATTGGGAAGCACGAGACTTGATAAAAAAAACTACCCCATTCTAACAGAGAAGAATAAGACTACAAAATGGCTTGAATTAGGCTAACAGCAAGGAGACTGAGGGATGAACTGGTAAGGTACGTTTAAGCTGAAAAACCAGTTAAATACATACTTAAAGCTTTAACAAGGACCGATTAACGAATTTAATCTTAACTGTTATAGAAACGTGAACACATGAGACCATTATACTAAAAATCTTAATTTATGAACATTGACTATTAAAGCAAACCAGAGAAGGAGTTAGCCTTCATCAGATCTTTTAGCCACCCTTTGTGATCTTCATTCTCTTTCAAATATCCTGAAGTGTATGAACTTGGTTGTGTCCAATCCTTTTGGTGGTATTAACTTTACATTTTTGATTTTCTGCTCAGAAGCTTCCTAATAGATTTGATTTCATGTGTAGTGGTATGAGGAGTTATGCGAAAGCTATCAGATTTGTTGAGTTTTGAAGAGGTATGGATAGATTTATGGGCTGTGATTTGGTTTTCAGAAGGTTTACTTAGGCTTTTTGGACTGTTGTATTTACTAGTTTGCTGAGTAGTTTTGACTATGATTGATTTGAGTTTCGTATTCCCTTCTTTTTTCTTCTTCTTTTGCTGAATTGAAGACTCATGTTTGTTGTTTGATATGCTCATGGTCGAAGTTTCTCCAGGAGGATTATATTCAAAGTCTTCACTGTTAGACATTACTGAATCACTCTTATTTTCTTAAAAAATCACTAGTGACTTAATTTTAGGATGGTTTATCTCATTGACCCGATCTTGAGTGTCATAAAATTTATCAATCTTGTTATCTTGAAGCATCTCTTCACCTTCCTGATTTTTTCCTTGATTTACTTGTAGGATTCACTGTTGTGGCCAAGATGATAACATATCGTAATGGTTGAATTGATGTTAATTTTATTTTATACCATAACGTTTACTAATTTTAACTCTGATACATACAATCGTAAATAATAATGAATAATAAATTTACATGTGCATTTGTACTAAATTAAAGCATTTAAACTAAGTCAATTTAATTTTACCTCATTTTAAAAAAATTGAACTTCAACTAGATTTCATAATATGTGTATCCTATTTTGTTTTTTATTATTATTATTCTTTTGGTTGTATGCGTGTAATTTTCATTTTCTATCCTAATTCCTAAGAATATAGGTGTCATTGTGACTTCGAAAACCGAAATATTTTGTGATATGTGTCCTGAAACGTTAATAGGTAATGTATTTTCTTTATATAATTTTTTTTTATTTTTCAATGCAATATTCAAAAAATAGAATAAAAAGTTACTTTTAATTAATTTATCATAATTTCTTATATAATTTAAATTTTTATGTCATTATTTTTTAAAACCGTATAATTTGAAAAAAAGACCAAATTAAAATATTTCAAATTTGAATGATATTTTTTTTAATGAATTTGAGTTTAATTTTTTTTAATGGAAACCCAAAATTTATCTAAAATGAGATAATAGAAAAAGAAACATAAAATGTCAAACAAACAACTAACAAAATTTATTTATTATGTTATATTTTAAAATTTTAAATCGAATATAGTTTATGAATTGCAAATTTTGAGACCACGTATGAAAACAATTGTAGTTATTGTTTTAAACAAATCAACGATCCGAGTTAGTCTCGTAATAAAAAAAGTGTTTTTCTAAAAAAATTAAATCTAAAGTGGTGTCCCAAGACGTAGTTAGGTGGGTTTTTATGGGTCATGAGCCCCATCGTTTATATATATATAATATCTATTTAGTATGAAGTAATAATGAATAAACTTTAGGAAAATGTGAGACTAAATACCTTCTCACCAAACTTATTATCATCTAATACCCCAACTATTTTTTATGTCTATGAAACACCCATCTCACCAAACTAATTCCTTTTTTATACCCAATTTTTAGATTATTCCTCAATTACCCTCAAAATTTGACCCAGTCTTTTTACATCTTTTGTGTCGGTGGAGTTCTCGAGATGACTATATTTCCTGACGAGTTTCTCATCATCTGCTGTGTATAAATATTGGGTTTTCCCTGATCAAGCAGTACCTGCTAATCTCAAGAAAAGGTGAGTACTTTTTTAAGGTTTGCTTAACATTCAAGCTCAAGTTCATACTGTCACTTTCTTTACTTGTCTTTCTCTATCTACAATGGCTCATCTCCTCCGGTACCTCTCGCTGGGCCACTCCAAGAGAGAGACGGTGCAACCATCGCCACCGTCTAGAACCTTAACAATGTCTTCCAAACTTCTCATCCCAGTCGACGATCTCCCTCCGTCGCCCCTCGGCCAGCTCGCTGCCCAAATCTCTGATTATGACCTCCAACTTACTGCCTACGAGATCTTCGTCGCCGTTTGCCGAACTTCCTTTGGCAAAGCTCTTTTCTTCTCGAATTCCGACTCACCTAGTTACTCCGCGAACTCGCCAACCATTAGCACCCCACTGATCCAGCGAAGAGACACGAGTTCTTTTAGAGAAATTTGGAAAAAAAAAAGTAATTACGCGAGTTCTTTTAGAGAGGTGGATAATTTAATGACATGAGTTCTTTTAGATATTATACGGGCTTTGCTTTAGGAGAAAGTGGGAGAGAGAGAAAGTAGGTGGATAATTTAATTACGCGAGTCAGAAAAAACATTAGATGTTAGTGGATGATTTAACGACGAGCGAGTCAGAACAAACATGCGATTTATACATCTCGCGATTTTACTTTTACTAATCAGGCAATTTGTTTAATAAATATAATAAGTCAGTGGGTTTATTTAATTGTTTTTATCGCGATTCTAATTGAAAATAAAATCTGAGACACGCTATTTTATTTACATTTACTACTAATATGCAATTCTAGTAAGAATAAAAAAAAGTAGAATAAATTAAACGCGATTTACGACTTACCATTTTAGACATAACGCGATTTAAGACTTACCATTTTAGACGCGAGACTTACCATTTAGACATAACGCGATTTAAGACTTACCGTTTTAGACGCGATTCAGACTTACCATTTAGACATAACGCGATTTAAGACTTACCATTTTAGACGCGGTTCAGACTTACCATTTTAGACGCGATTTACGACTTACCATTTTAGACATAACGCGAATTACAACTTACAATTTTTGGGGTTATTTTTGTCCAAAATTGGATTTTAGGTACAACTAATAGTTGGGTAATGAAATGGAATACCAAACCTGAAAAGGTACTAACTCGTACTTTTCTCTAAACTTTAAGCTGGTGCCAAACATTGAAACTTGGAACCTACAAATCATTTATATCATATATATATATATATATATATTATTTATTAATATATTAAATATACATTATTATTTAGTTATTCTTAACTTTTCTGCAATTTTCTAGTTTACTTTCAAAGCCCAGTTCCAGAATTACGATCTTTTATTAATTTTCTAGTCTAAGAATTTATAAATTAATAGGAGTGAAGTTTAATAAGAATGATTCTAATAGAATAAAATACAATAATTACAAAAGACCTAATATATAATATATTAGGCTTTGAACAGTACATTTTCCCTGGACTATCGTGTTTGGATAAAGTTAGTCTAGAGGATCCTCTAATCCATCAGAGGCTGCCACCTGTCACCGTAGTCCCCATATTTTTATATCTATACCTAAATCGAAACAGAACCCTAAGTCTCCTAAATTTATATTACTCTCAAACTATTGTTTTTTTTGATTCAGTTCTTGCTTTGAATTACTCTCTCCTTCTTCTTAATGGCAGACAAATGTTCTTATCATGGTAAACGAATCTTGGATAAGATCTAATTCAAACTTTATTTTCATTCGAATCGAATCAAATAGTTTTTTTATTGATTTAGATTTAAATTTGGAGTTTATTCGTTTTTTCTTTTTCTTAATCCTAGTCCACTTTGGGTTTCTGGGTATAAAAAATAGATTGATTTATATGCTCAATCTGGATATTGGGTTTTAATATGAGATTCGGAAACCAATTAATTCGTTCTCTCTAGTTTCGATTCAAGAACAAGAAAAAAAACAAAACTGAATGTGAACTGAAGTTTGTGTCATTAATTTCTTTTATGTCTTGATTGATATAAATTCAATAGCTTTGAATTTGGATTGATATTTTTTTTAGTTTTTTTAATTTTTTTTAAAGTTTTTGTTGCTTTTGACATTAAGAGTGTTTTGGGTTTTCGAATTAAATTATAGTAAAAGGAGTTTCTTTTAATGGAGGAGGTAGATGAATTGTTTTTACTGGTTTTAGGTTAAGAATTGGAGAGAAGGAGAAATGAATAAGAATAAAGCAAAAAGAAGAATAGAAGAGAAATTGTTCCAGGAAGAAGAATAAGTATATGTTTATAAGCCTTTCAATTATTTCTTTAATTTAATTAAATGACACAATGACACATAGGATTCATTTAATAGGTGTAAGGTCAAAAAAAAATTTCCATCTCACCAACATTTATGCCAACAAGGATTTTGGTCAAAGAGAAAAATCGTAACTAAACTCAACGGACCAGTGGTGATACAAAAATCTAGGGACTATGGTGACAGGTGGCAGCCTCTAATGGATCATAGGATCTTCTGGACTAACTTTATCCAAACGCGATAGTCCAAGGTCTGTCAACGGACATTTAAAAGTCAAAGGACTATTTGACACCAAACGCGATAGTCGAGGTACGATATACTGTTCAAAGCCTGATATATTAGAAGAGTAAATATACTTGCATATAATACATATTATTATAATAGAGTGAATAAAATATTATGTAACTATTATAGAAAAATTAAATTATTACATGATTATATATAATTATTATGTAAATAAAGAATTTTATTGTATTTGAAAAGAATTTCTAAATTAATGTAAAGAAATATTAATTTGAATCTAATAAATAACATTCAATTTTAATAGAAGACTAAATATAATATTAGGAGACTCAATATAATTGCATATTATTATGGTGGACGAAATAAAATAATATATCATTATTATAAGAAAATAAAACTATTACCATAATATATATATATATATATATATATATATATATATATATATATATATATATATAATTGCATAATAAAATTATTTGCCTTCGATCAAAACACCATCCTCGAAATATTAGACAAAACAACCTCCAATTTAGCTCCACCACCTTCTCAAAGCAAAAACAACCATCTTCAAAAGTCCATTGCTAACAGCCCCAAACTTTCATAACTATCAGCTCTAATCCATGTACCTAATGTATCCAAACCCAATGCTTTCTAGGAAAATGATTGATCTTAATTGATTAGGAGCAAAATGATGATTGAAGTTCGTGTTTCCTTTTACATGTAATGCTTCGCTTTCCAATCTGCAACATTGGTCTGCTTTCGAAATATGTGCTTAATCGACATTACAGAGGTTATAAGCTTCATGCAGTAGCTTAAGAGTGGATCCAAGAACCAAATTTATTTTCCACTTCATATCAATTCTATCAGAATACTGGAAACCACTTCAATGTCGAGATTTATAATATTTAGAGATTTGCATATGCACAAGCCGTCAATAAGAGCCCTGGTTTCTGCAACTATTGTTGTATTCTTCCCATAGGTTCTTCCAAAACCTTTGATGATGGTTCCATCATGTTTTCTAATCACACCTCCTCTACGAGAGTCACTCGATTGAGCTTTGGAGCAGAACATTTGAGTGAGATTGGTGTCATTTAATTTATTTGTTGAATGTTTCATCCCAAGAGATTTACTACTCTAATGTCCTTCCCCCAATGTCTTCTCTTGATAAGATTCAAATTGTTTAGTCCAATTATAATGCGAATCACATAATCAATCAGAGATGTTTGTGTTATGTGGATGTCCTGATGCTTCTTCCAATTTCTTGCTCTCCAGATTTCCCAAGAAATGATTGCAGGAATTATCGATCTTATACTGCCAGAATTATTCGAAGACCTGTACCAGGTATGAATTATGTGTTGTAATGTCATATTTCTAGAAATTGTTATTCCTAAAATAGCACTGAAGTGGTTCCATACAGTACATGGCTGATTGCATTGGACCATAACATGGTTCGAGCTTTCTTCATTATCACAAAACTGGCATTTTGAAGCTAGCTGGAATCTTCTTTTCTGCAAATTAACCTCTGATGGTATCCAATTCAACAAGGCCCTCCATGGGAAGAAGGTACATTTCTTTGGGGTGATAGAGTTCCAAGTTTTTATATAAAGGTTTGATTCATTCCCTTGAACTCTTATTGTGTTCCATTTTTTGTTTTGAATTTCCCATCGGGTGTTAGTGCTCACGTGATTCTATCAGGGTTGTTGTTCATCTTAATCTTAAGAATATTAGAAACCACAGGATTAGGGACAGTAGTAATTAGCTTTTCCACATCTCAGCTATCATTTTCCCAGAAGTTTGTGATTTTTGTATTTTCATAGAGGCCCCTATCATCATTTTCATTGAAGTATATTAAAGCCCTTTCAGTGCACCATCTATCAAGCCAGAAGTCGATTTCCCCACACCCAGGAATCCAGAAAATAAGTTTGTCTGGTTTATCTCTAATCCCAGTGATTATAGTCGATACTCTTGATCTTATGTTAGGAAGAGGTGCATCTATAGGATGCTGGTTTTTTGCAGTATATAGACCTCATAAGCTTTGACCAAAGAGACTTATTAGATCTGAAGTTAAACTATAGCTTGTAAGAGAATATCTTTTTCAATGTTTCTATCTTCCTGACATTAATATCCCCTTCACCATATGGTTTACAAAGCTTGTTCCATGTAGACCAGTTAATTGCTTTAGTATCTGTCTTGTTACCCCATAAGAACTTATTGTATAAGTTTTCGATTCGCATTGTTACTGCTTTATGAATAGTTGTATTCTCCATATAGTATAAAGGAAGAGCCGATAGAACAGACTGGATCAGTATTAACCTCCCACCAAATGAGAGAGTGCAGATATCCCATTCAATGATTCTCTCTTTGATTCTTGATACTAAATTGTCAAAGTAACTTATTCAGATTTTGTTGCTAATCATCACCCCTAAGTATTTGAAAGGCATAAAGATGTGTCTTATTCCGAGACTCCTTTCAATAACGTTTATACTTTGAGATGCCATGTTTTCAGCAACAATAAGTTTGGACTTGTCTCTGTTTATACTTTGGTTTGAGATTTTTTGATAATGTGACATGAACTGAGAGATTTTAGCCATTGAAGAAGTAGAGTCGTTACAGAAGATAGTGAAGTCATCAGCAAATGCCAAGCAAAGTATGATTTGACTTCCTCTTGCCTTGTATCTTACTGAGCTGCATTCATTATTAATCTTCTTAAGGCTACGAATTAAATACTCCTCAACAAGAATTAACAAACTAGGGGATAAAAGATCCCCCTATCTCAGTCCTTGAGTTGACCTGAAGAAACCTTTGGTGGCACCATTAATGATTATTGAGAAATGATTTTTCATAATATTTTTGTTTATAATATCAATAAAGCATAAACTAAACCCAAAGGCTTTAAGAATTTCATGAAGAAACCTGTGAGAAAGCCTGTCAAAGGCCTTCTCCATATCAATCTTCAGAATTAAATTGTTGCTTCCCTTTGTTTTTAGCTTAAGGTTATAGCATAATTATTGTGCAACAAGTATGTTCTCGTGTATACTTTTGTTAGTGACAAATACCCCTCAGAGATCAACTTAGGAAGTATCATGCCCAGTCTTTTGTTGATGATTTTGGAGTAGATTCTGTTTAGGAGTGTAGTTAAGCGGACGAAAGTATATATATACTTTTTTTCAATTGTAAACACAACTTCATAATTCACTAGATGATTTTACAAATTTTTAAATCTTTGTTTCCTTATCAGAATCAAATAAATTATTACCGGATTTGTTAGGTTTTAAAACAATCGGTGTTCATTGTAAATCAACTTCATAATTCAATAAATAATTTTTAAATAAATTAAATTATTTCCGGACACCATTGTGCGTTAAAATCATTTGTCACGTTTAAAAACAATCGGTGTTAAGTTTTATTTTTATTTTTAAAAATAGCAAATGATTTTCAAATGATGTTTAAGTAATATGTTATTTTTAAATAAATATTTGTTTGCTAAATCACCAAATGATATCATACCTTTTTAGACTTTTAGCAATTTGTTGACGTTAGGTGTTTTATTTAAACATGAAAGAGTTTGAAATGTCTTATGTTATAAAATTGCACATATTTATTCGCCATGTACGTATCATTATGAATTTTTCATACAAACATGTAAGTCCGGTACCATGTATTAGAATTGACCTTTTTTTCAAATGACGTACAAATCCGAGATACCATCTTGGCCGATGAGAAAGTTAGAAATTTAAAAGTAAAATAAGATAAAATAATCTTTTGACTGATGAAAAAATAGTAAAAACTTGATTGGACTCGGCTATAGGAAAAATTTAACAGTAATTATTAAAAGTTATCACTTTCCACGCTAAGTACAATAAGAAAAAGGCCAAAGCTATTTCCTCCATGATAATTTTATTTCCTCCGTAATTTGAAAATAACCCCATCTTGTTATTTCCTCCATAAAGGAAATTACACATTTGTCCTTCTACCCATTTATTCTATCTCTTTCCTTTTCAAGAACGCCATTATTCTACCCATTTATTCTATCCTACCAATTAACAAATTCAAAGAAAAAAAACATACTTATCTCTCTCTTCACTTTTCTACTTTCTTTTGTTTCCCAATTTCTTTTCAAACCCCTAATCTCTTCAGTTTTCTACTGTCTTTTGTTTTCCAGTTTCTTTTCAAACCCCTAATCTCTTCAGTTTTCTATTGTCTTTTGTTTTCCAGTTTCTTTTGGCTATGACTCTTCTTGTTAGGTTATGATTCTTATTTGGTAGATTTAGGATTCGATTAGGGTTCTTATTTTGTAGATTTAAGGTTTATGCTTTTGGTTGGATCTGTTTTCGAGTTTTGTTCGATTTTGTGACCATATGGTTGTTCTTTTATATTCTGTTTTTTTAGCGAAAGCATGTGATTCCGAGATACCGTTTCGGAATCACATGCTTTCGCTAATGTTTAAATTTTTTGGCTAGCAATAGTTGCTTCTGAGCAAAACAACTGATTCCGAGATACCGTTTCGGAATCAGTTGTTTTTCGTTCAGAACTGCAGAAATCGTGTTTGGCTGAAAAAAGAAGAAGTTTTGAAATGGTAAAACATAAAAACAAAGATTACAAAACAAAGAATAAATTACCTTGATCGTTCCAGTTTAGTTTGAGTTTCTTCATTTTCTATGATTAATCTTCAATAAAATTGAAGTTTTTTGTTTTAAGGTTAATTATAGAAGTAGAATCATATACTTTGGATTAAAGTTAGGTTATTGGTGTGTTTTTTCATATAAGAATATCTATTAGATCAATGTCATCTAGTGTTAAATTTGAAATAAAAATAAGGATAATTTGGTAAAAGCAAGTCACTAGTGTTTTTATAAGTTTGAATGGAGGAAATAAAAAATAACATGGAGGAAATAACTTTGGCCTAAGAAAAATAGCCCTTTCCTCGCTAATTACAATAAAAAAATGATTTTAATAGGATGTTGTAAATATTAATCATAGAAAACAAAATGCTACAACAATTTGAGGACGGTGCCTATTAGTGGATTTGATAGGTTATAAAAAACTAAACCGAGCTTTAAATAAGCAAAAGAGCTCCCACAGAAGGAAATGTAAGTGCAGCCCAATTAACTCTTCAACCCTTGAGCCACTCTATTTTCCATATACACAGCACAAAAAGGGAATCACTATACCAATTTTTATTTATATGAAGTACATAAATAAATAAACACAGCAAACCCAGTGTTGATTGTAAATGATTAGAAGAGTTTTATTAAATGAAAAAAAAAAAAAAAAAAAAGAGATGGTCAGTTTCTAAAGGCAGAGATCTGCCAAGCCAAAAGTCCTTTCGATAGCCTTGTTCCAAGATTCTATCTTCTTCTTTCGGAGTTCGGCGTCAATTACAGGACGGAAAATTTTATTTCTCTTAGACTTTTCATCCGATTTGAATATCGTGTCTTCGGTCCACACCCCAACAGCTAAACCAGCAGCATAGGCTGCTCCAAGTGCTGTTGTCTCTACGTCATTTGGCCTCACAACTGGGCTTCCTAACAAGTCCGCCTAATATATATCATATATAACAACAACAACAACAACACACAATTTAATATACAAAACCCTCTGTTCACTATTAATAATGACAATAATAATAATAATTCCTACGGTTATACCTGAATTTGCATGAGAAGGTTGTTAGCAGTAGCGCCACCATCAACTCTTAGCAGAAACTCACCCCCTTCGGTTTTAAGCTTACCATCTTTGCCTACATCCTTGATCATAGAATCTAAGACATCTCTCACCGAAAAACACATGGCTTCAAGCACGGCTCGAGCTATGTGAGCTTTGGTCGTGAATCTTGTCATTCCAATGCAGACTCCACGCGCATCATCACGCCACCACGGAGCAAATAACCCATTGAAAGCTGGAACAAAGTAAACCCCACCCGTGGACTGAACCTGCCCAGCTAATCCCTCAATTTCGCTTGCAGTTTTGATGATACCCAGACCGTCTCTTAGCCACTGAACCGCAGCTCCTGCAATAGCAATGGAGCCCTCTAGGGCATAGTTTGTAGTTGCTTTTGGGCCAAGCTTGAAGGCGACCGTGCTTAAAAGCCCATGCTTTGACTTGACAGCCTGATCGCCTGTGTTCAAGAGGATAAAGGCACCAGTTCCATAAGTGCTTTTGGCCTCACCTTTTCCACAAGCTTGTCCAAGCATCGCAGCGTGCTGGTCTCCAAGGCACCCTGAAATAGGGACACCGGTAAGAGGCCATCCTTTCGCAATCTTGCCTATAACTTCTGAATTGCTCACTATCTTTGGCAATATTTCAGCTGGGACTGCCAAGGCTTTTAATGTGGTTTGGTCCCATTCAAGTTTTTTCAGATTCATAAGCATTGTCCGCGAAGCATTAGAGACATCTGTGACATGAGCGCCACCTTTGACACCACCGGTCAAGTTCCAGATCAACCAAGTCTCAATGGTTCCAAAAAGTGCATCTTTTTTGGCGATAGCCTCTTTAACCTTATCGCTATTTTCCTTGAGCCAGATGATCTTAGTCGCACTAAAATAAGTGCTTATAGGTAAACCACAACTCTCCAGAAAATGGGTTTTACCCCCTGACAACTCTTTCTCGAGTCGCCTAGAAATGAAATAAGGAAACGTGATTCAAAAGAGTAATCTATTAAATGAAATCCCATAAGTAAAACGATTCAATTTCATGAAATGAAATGATGTAAGGTATACCTGCAAACAGTGCTGGTACGCGCATCCATCCAAACAATGGCATTGTGAAGAGGGAGACCAGTAGATTTGCTCCAAATCACAGTGGTCTCTCTCTGATTCGTAATTCCGATCCCTTTCAAACCGTTTTCAATGTTATGGCCATCGGCAGTCGCCTTGTCCAAAGCCTTAGCCATACACACGCGAACACTTTCAAGTATCTCCATCGGATCATGCTCTACCCATCTAGAAGAAGAAGAATTGAAAAATCAGGCAGAAAGAAAGAAAGAAAGGGATGAATTGTAGAGAGGGAGAGAGTACTGACCCAGCTTGAGGGTAGATCTGGTTGAACTCGACCTGGTGTGATGCGATCGGGTTGGCGCTTTGATCGTAAATGATGAATCGACTACTGGTGGTGCCTTGATCGATTGATCCGATGAAGAGAGGTCCTTTTGCTTTTTCTTTGGCCATGATGTCGTCGTCGTCGTCTTCTTCTTCTTGTTCTGTCTTCTATTTGCTCTTCGCAAATAAATCTCGTAGTTTCATGTGAGATTACCCCGATTTTGTATTTTATACATCTTTTAGCATTTATTTCTTTTGTTTATTTAAACTCTTTCTTAACCAAATAAGCAATTTTCCTTTTTAAAAAAAAAAATTATTATATATTTATAGAAAGTTTTGTATTGCCACTCAAATTTTGAGCTTTTTTAGGTGATTCCTATAGACTTTTAACTCCTTTTTTATCGCATAAATTGCGGTGTTAAACATATCTAATTCCTTGAAAAAGTCTTATAAAATAAAAATCAAACTCGATGATGATGTGGGCGGGTTTATCTTTATCGAAATGCGTAAAGGTCCGATATTATTTATTGTAGCAGCAGTACTTTTTTATTTAAGTTATGATGTCACGTTCCCGGGTTTGTTGACTTTTATTGGCTTTATTTGCCACCTGGCTCATCCTCATTGGTTAGTCAGGCCAACTACCTCTACTTGTTTTTATCATGTCAAGCTTGGATGGTGAGCGGTTGTTGGGAAGCCTATCCATAATTTAGTAAATAAGTACGTAGTAACCATGAAATCTAAGAGAAATAGTAGTAGGTTTAAGGAATGATTAAGAATTGTCGAAACCCATCGGGGTTAATTAATATTATTTCCGCCTAAGCTTTCAAAACCATTTCACCTCTCAATTGGATTATTATGTTTTCGAATCGTTTTTAGGCGGTTGAGAAAGATTACTTTATATTCATAGGTTTTAATAGGTATTAAAACGAATTTTTTTATATAGTTTATTTATTTTTTAACAGTTGGAGATAGTTTTTTTAATCAAAGATAGTTTTTATATAGTTTATTTATTTGTTTATATGATTAACTTTATCAGAATTTATAAATCGACACATTTTGCACAAGTAGTTTTGAAATAATTAACTATATAAAAAACCATTATAGTTGAGTGACGAAGAACCGATTTAAATTTGTATTTACATGTATATTGTATTTTTGGGGCAAGCGTAGAATGAAATTTTAAAAGATATCTCTCGTATATCAACAGCCTGCGAATAATGTCAATCACATCACACCAGTGTTATATCCATTAGCAAACTCTACCACCAGCACTGTCACCAATCGATTAACACATGATCATGATAGAGCAATCATAATCAAATTATATATTCAACATGCCTTAATACTCAAGCTAACTCACATAATGACTTTCCTGCGTTGATTCAAAACAAAGAAATAGATAGCAAAGTTGTTGAAAAATTTTTCTCAAAGCATGGTCAATTTTTAACACTAAGGTTTCATCATATATATGATCCACAATCTCCAAAAAACTCATTGATATCAGTCCGCTACAAACCCAAACCTCAAATATTCCAATCAAATCTTATGCAAAACCCAGTAAAACAATCAAACAATGATTTTATTCATAAGCAAGTTAAAATAGCAGATAATTGGTAACTATAAATCTATTCAATTTTTGGAGAATGATAAAAGCATTTTAGAATCAAATGTCAATACCACGCTTATTGGAAAGTTCTCAAAGGGTAGGTCTCAAATAACAGAAATTCAAAAGTTCTTTGGATCTTTGGGTTCATTGGTCTGATCAACCTGGCTTTGTGAGATCTCAGGCACCTTATGATCGAGTTCGATCTCCACGAAGACATCAAGAGACCGTGGAGAAAGAACGTGTAGACTATTGGGTATCATACTATGTGCATACTTAAATGGATGCCCTCCTTTCATCCCAAGAAAGAGTCTCCAATAACCCCTATATGGGTAGAATATTCAAATGTCCCAGCATATATGTATAATGTTGATATCATATTGTTAAGACTATTGGAAGACCTTTAGTTGTCTGGGTTCTTTATAAAAATAAGTTCATGTACAATCGTTGCAAGGTTTGGATCGAAGTGGACAACAACTATTGAAAAACGTCTGGGTAACTTTTGGACAAATAGAAGGTTATTAGCAGGAACTCCAATATAATGAAATGCCTAGCTATTGCATAGGATGCTGCCATTTAGGACACAAACACTTAGAATACATGAAAGTCTTACCTATCAAAGCTCAACAAGATGCTAACCAGCAAAATGATCAAGCCAAATTTGTTACAACAAACCCCATGATAACAGATAAATGGATCCCTATGTTGATTAAAATAAGACATAAAGCAATAACGATAATTTTTATACGACTATTCGAGATGCAATTAACCTAAACCAAGCCACAATTCAACAAGATTTTACAGCTCAACCTTTTGAATCAGATGCTCTAAAAACTTTTAAACAATCACATACTATATCTTGAACAAACCAAGTTATGTATGATGAGTAAAAGAATGACAAAAGGGGAAATCTTGGATCTTGTGCATGATGTGACCAGAGTAAGAAATGTAGAAGTATAAAGTAGAAAGAGAAAGTATTAAAGAATGTTCACCTACCTAGGAATAAAAGGGTTCCCTTATATAGTGGGAGAAATGGTCCCCACTTATTTCCTAAGTGGTCCTTCTATTGTTACACATTGGTCCCTTACATTTAACATTTTTAGTACATTGTCCTCTAACCAATAATAAATACACGAATGGACAATTCTACTTAACAATTAATATTTTTGGTTTTGGACCCGGCGGTTTATTTCCTTATTAGTAGCCTCCAGTCTTCAAGAGCTTCGGGAATGAAGACTTGTAAGTAAGCAAGGAAAGCCTTTGACGAATAATTTCCTCAGAACTATGCCTTCAAGAATGAGGATACAGTTTCTTCAGTCCCAATCTATTCAAAAGACCGCATCCGACCCGTTCTCATTCCTTACGAAACCTTGGAGAAGATTAATTGTGTCTTCATCAGCCCGACCTTTGGTGACGAAATTATTGGGCCCTGGTTGATGGACCCATCTCGGGCCTAATCGGGTCACCCGGCCCATCCGCAAAGTTATCTGCTTTTTCTCTTGGCATTAGTGGACACGTGGAACTAGCTTGAGGAACACGCAAGTTCTGATGCCGTTGCACGCCTATGAAGCTACCTTGATGATTACCTATTTCTTGTGTAGCCGGTTTTGACTTACACGTGTCAATCTCTCATTCGAAACGTGTCCGATCGCACACCTCTCTAGGAGACTTTTCGACTTCTCGCGGCTCTTTTCCTTTGGACCATATGTAGAAAACGGTTAAGGCACAAGGCTGCTTATAAATACCTCTTCCCCTCTCATAACTTGCTTTCTCAGAGAAATCCTAAAGAGAGAGAGTCCCCCTTAGCAATTCTAGAGAGAGAGAGAGAGTCCATTGTGTTTATTTTAAAGAACTACCCAAAGCATAATCAGAAACCTAAAGAGAAAGCGAAACCCGTGTGCGGATTCATCGACTGGTCTAGCATTAGTGACCGAGCTGAAGAGTACCGAGCCGCAGGATTGATTTGGGATTCAAGCAAAAAACCCTTTACGCCCGTTCCTCTTCCTCACGATCATGTCCAGTCAATGCCCATGCCTGGAGAATCGTTCCTTGCTCCAGAACCAATCGTCGCCCCAAACCCCGAAGCGATTCGTATTCCTTCGAGCAATTCTTCCCCGAGCCCTTCTGTCAGTCTCTCTGGTCACCCGACGCCTATACCGGCAAACCCAACTGGTGACTTAGTCTCTCCTCTTTTTTCTAAACGAATCGGTAAACCTAAATTTCTTACAATGAGTGACTCTAGCGCATCATCCTCGCTAGTGGGGGGCACCTCACCCGAACTGGTGCATTTAACCGACTCTATTGTCGGGGTTTGGACGGGTTTTAAAACTGATGCTACTCATTTGGGCGTTGCTCGAAAGGACGTCGACCGTCAGAAGTTGGAAATAGAACATGCACAAAAGTTGCGGGAAGGTGGATCAAAACATAAACGCATCGGTAGCAGTTCTAGCTTCGTGAACCCTGCCTCTATTAAAGCCAAAAAGGTGGCTCGTTCCCAAATCACGGAGGAAGTTGATCCTAAAAGAATCGAGGGTACACAGATTGCTGCTGATAATGACCCAGAGACGACCAACTTGGCGGATCCAGTAGTTGGTCTTGCAGAGGGAAACGAGGCTGAAATGGAGATTGTCGCCGCGGGTGAGGGAGCTGCTGCTGTTCCACCCGAGGAGCATCTTCCTGCAGAGATAGACACTGTGATGACAACAACCTATCACCGTCTCTGTGCAGAGATAATGCCATCGCTTTATACGAGGGAAAGTACATGTATTACACTACAAAAGAGCAGCCTGAGCTTCTGATCTGATGGGGGATACCGGAGTGTGTGAAGGTATGATCTCCCGTTCCTGGGGAAACATCACTGCAAGTCAAATCTCGGGAGATAGTTATCTTTACCGAGCTCTTTAATTGGGGTCTCAGATTCCGTCTAGATCTTGAGATCGTGAAATATTTCGAGGTCCTCGGTATCTGCCCCTCAGAGCTGACCCCCAACGCGTGGTACACATTTATGTCCTGTATCATGGCTTCTCGGTTGTTAGGCCGTGTTTTGCCGATGGAGGAGTACGTTTCCATGTCCGGACTTTCGAAATTTCCAAAACTACCTTTCTTATATTCTTCTTTGGGGAACACCTGGAAGATCGTAAAAGACTTTCTTGAGGGCGACAACTCGTGGAAGCATCGGCTCATATTTATCAGTGGCTCTTGGGAAAATGATCGGCCCTATACCCCAGAGAACCCGAGGCGGTTTCTGCGTACGTGGGTTCCTGATGGTAATATATATATATATGTGCAAGGAATATATCTAGGGGCTAAAAAGGATTATTTTGAAATTGCTAAGATAACCCTCCAAGTTTTGAAGGACTATGCTTGGAGGAATTGGGGTTGGGCATTCCACCGGTGTTTCAAGAATACCAATCTTATAATGAGCAATCTTTGGCGTTGCTCTAATGAACCCCTCACCCTGGAACAGTTGCGCCAACCACCTAGTTTGGTGGATTTGGTTGCCAAAACCGACGCTCCCGACGCACATCTATTCCTCTCGAAACGTAACAAGGCACCCAGCAAGCGCTCAAAGTCTGATGAGGGTGCTAAGTAGGAAAATGAAGATGATGTTGAGGTTGATGTCGCTGGAAAAAATCCAGTAGTTGCTGCCGAGGCTAAGAAGATCAACTGCCCTGAGAAGGTGAAGAAGAAGCGAAAGAAATCTGTGACCGATGGCAACGAGACCAAAAGATCAAAACTATTGAAGAAAAAAACAGATGTTAAGTCCGGGGTTGCTGGCAATGTTCTGACGCTTGTAGAAAATGCGACCATTCCGGCACTTTTTGAGCAGTACGAGGAAGGGGGTAAGGGTGGAGATCTTGTTGCTTCCGCGGCTGTATTAGTAGAGAATGCAACTGTCGTGGTGATTCCCGATAAAGATGAGGTTTGGGAGCTCTCGTCGGGGAAGAAAAAGGTTGTCCCTTCTGAAGCAAAGAGAGCTGATGGAGCCTCGTCAAGCGGCACAAAACTGCCTGTGTTGTCGGTACCTAGGAGCCCGCACACTTTTGCCTTGCGAGCCAACGATGTGATGTCCTTGTCATTGTACATCATGATTGTACTGCTGGCTATGAAGGAGAGGCGGGCGGGGGATCTGAGTCAAAAATTATTGGATACTAGGGAAAAGATAGCCGACTTGGAAAATGCTCTTCAAAGGAGAGACGAGGGAAGAATGCTTCTGGAAGATAGGGCTAAAAAGGCGGAGGAGAAAACATCGAAAGCTGAGACAAACCTGACTTCTCTTCAAGAAAAGAACGACTCCTATAGCACTTCTCTTTCACGATTCGGAAAAGATCGTGATGATCAAGCCCGGCAGTTGGTGGCGTTGAGGTTCCAGAACCGTTTTTTCTGTCACTTTGGGGCGAAGAAAAACAAAGAGATTGGTGACCTGCGAGCTGAAAGCGACCTTTTTGTTGTTAAGTGCAAAAAGTGGATGGAGAAAGAGGCAGTCGACGCCAAAGCTACTTACGTTCTAAACCTGCACAACCGATTCCCCAACCTTTCACTTGGCTCAATGTGGCTGAATGTTCGCGAAGAAGACCACTCGACTGGACTAGTCTGCGAGGATTAGGATCAAGATGAAACGGATACCTTAGAGACCGATCCCGACGATGAAGAAGTTTAAATTTGTTGCTCTTTTTTTATGAACTTACTATTCGATTTCCCAAGCTTTGATGATTTTGAGTTTTTTGTAATAGCTCTGTTTTGTAAACGATGGGGGGAAATGAACCTTTTGTTTATTTTATAATTGCTTGGCCCCTGGACAACTTTTATTTAGAAATATGATGTTTTTTCGTGTTGGGCCGGGAAGACTCGTACATGAGTTGAAAACTTAAAAAACCAGCTTAGGTTCTGTAGATCAATTGTTCAATTGAAAATTTCCCTTTGGGATCGGGAAAAATCATGGATCAGTTAAAAACTGAAAAACTAGTTAAGGTTCTGTAGATCAATTGTGCAATTGAAAATTTTCCTTGAGTGTCGGGAAAAATCGTGGATCAGTTAAAAACTGAAAACCAGTTAAGGTTCTGCAGATCAATTGTTCAATTGAAAATTTCCCTTTAGGGTCGGGAAAAATCGTTGATCAGTTAACAACTGAAAAATCGTTCATCAGCTGATGGATTTTCCCCTAACGCTATCTCCCAAATTTTTAAAGGCAAAAAACGTAGATTAAAAAGATCGGTTTTCATGGATGCCTTGTTAAAACCTCATCGCGCCAGGGAGCCTTAGCAGGCGCATGTACTTATCTTGTAGTCTATACGTCCCATTTTTTATTTTTTCCACCACCTGGTATGGGCCTTCCCAATTTAGAGCGAGTTTACTGAGGCTCTTGTCCTTATTATGCAGAAAAGCTCTTCTCAAAACCTTGTCTCCGACTTTGAACTCTCGTCGGCGCACTCTCGATGCATATCGGCTCCTCATTAAGGTCTGGTAATGTAGTGAATTCAACCGAGCTCGACTCCGCTTTTATTCTACAAAATCAAGATCCAATCGTCGGTCATCCCCATTCCTGTTTTCGTCATAACTTCCGACCCTCAAAGACGGGAAGATTGATTCAGCAGGGGTTACCGCATCCATTCCATAAACTAAGTCGTAGGGTGATTCTTGAGTCGCCGTTCGGTGAGTAATGCGGTAGGACCAAAGAACTTCCTGTAGATAGTCTGGCCACTTTTCAGCTTTTCCTTCCAAGTTTTTCTTGAGTCCGTCTATGATAGTCTGGTTTGTAAACTCAACCTGTCAGTTCGCCTTCAGATGAAATGGAGCTGAAAAACATTGTTTGATCATATGGGTTGAACAAAAAGATTTCATCTCGCTACTATCAAGATGTGGTCCATTGTCCATCGTGAGTCTTTGGGGGACCCCATATCTACAACAGATGTTTGACCAAATGAATCTAATGATATATTTAGTCTTTGTTCCCGACAATGGCTCGGCCTCTACCCATTTGGAGAAATAATCCACTGCAACTACAATCATCTGCCTTGCGCCGGATGCCATTGGTAAAGGTCCTACCAGGTCGATTCTTCATCGGCCAAAAAGGAGACCTTCCGATATTGATTCCAACGAATCAGCGTCCATATGAATTGCGTTTGCAAACCTTTGACAAGTATCACACATTGCGTCAGTGGTTATCGTCGAACAATAAAAACCTGTAAGGAAAACTCTCCTTATCAACACCTTATAACCGTAATGAGCGGCCCTTTCACCATCATGCAGTTTGGACACAATAATTTGTGATTAGTTCATCCCCAAACATCTAAGCAAAGGCCTGCTAAAGGATTTCTTATACAGTACATCTCCCAAGAGAATATACCCCCGTGCTTTGTTTCGCACTTTTCTAGCCGACACACTATTTTCCGATAGCGATCCTTCTGCCAAAAAACTTATAATGTCGTTCCTCCAGTCCGACAAGGCTACTGAAGATATCTGGTCGGTGATCTCTGGTCGATTGTCAAGTTCTGTCATTTTGATGATCGAAGGGTTTTCTTGAGTTATTATCCAAGGGTAGTTTCTCGAGCAAGATGCTGATGCAAGGGAGTCCGCGATCACATTTTCGGCCTTGGGGACGTGTTCATAGGTTACTTTGGTAAAAGACGCAGCTAACATGCGTAACGCAGCTAGGTACTGAACCAGATGCTCTTTCTTGGCTTCTGATGTTCCCGAGGCTTGGTTTATCAGTAACTGTGAATCACTAATGAGACGTATATGTCTGGCTCCACACACTTGCGCTAGCCTTAAACCAGCTAAAGCAGCTTCGTACTCAGCCTCATTGTTGGATGTGGCGAAACCGAAAAGGATCGTTTGGTGCATCGTTATGCCCGTATGGGTGGTTATCTGTACGCCCACCCCGTATCCGCTGATGTTCGACCCTCCATCAGTTCTGATTATCCATTCGTCTTGCTTATCATCCTTGGGTGATTTCACTTCTATTGGTCGGCTGGAATGAAATTCGACAGAAAAATCAGCTAAGGCCTGGCCTTTAATGGCCATTCTTGGTTCGAAATCGATATCAAAATCGCCCAATTCAACCAACCATTTGGACATTCGTCCAGACATATCCGGGTGCTGTAGTACATATTTAAGTGGAAATGACGTATGGACGACAATCGAGTGACCCTGGAAGTATGGTCGCATTTTTCGTGTCGTGGTTACCAAGGCCAACGCCATTTTTTCTAGCTTCAGGTATCTTGTCTCCGTGTGTAACAAGCTTTTGCTCACAAAATATACCGCTTTAGGGTTCGCCCCTGACTCACTGACCAAAGCCGCACTCACTGCATAATCGGAAACTGCTACATATAGAAACAAAATTTCCCCTTTCATAGGCTTTGTTAAAAGATTTGGTGATGATAAATAATTCTTGATTCCTTAGAAAGCCTCGTCACAAGCTGGTGTCCAAACGAAAGATTTAGAATTTCTCAAAACCTGAAAAAATGGAGCACACTTTTCAGATGAACAAGATACAAATCGATTTAGAGCCGCTAGCCGCCCGGTCAATATCTGGACCTCATTGATACTCCTTGGAGGGGCCATGCTTGCTAGAGCCTGCAGCTGAATTGGGTCTGCTTTGATTCCTCTCTCGCTAACTAGGAGGCCTAAAACTTTTCCTGACCGCATGCCAAAAGAGCATGTCTCCGGGTTCAACTTAAGGTTTATATCCCTTAAGCTGTCAAACGTTTCTTTCAAATCAGCAAGATGGTCGTCATCAGTCTCGATTTTCACTAGCATGTCGTCGATGTAGACTTCCATGTTTCTCCCGATCTATTTTTCGAATGCCTTGTTCACCAGTCTCTGATATACTGCTCCTGCATTTTTTAACCCGAAGGGCATAACCTTGTAACAGTATAGCCATCGTCCAGTGATGAATGTCGTGCTTTCCTGGTCGGTTGGGTTCAATTTAATCTGGTTATATCATGTATACGCATCCATAAAAGAGAGTGCTTTGTTTCCCAACGTTGAATCAACCAATTGGTCGATTATCGGCATCTAGAATGGATCTTTGGGGCATGCTAGGTTGAGGTCAATGAAATCTACACACATCCTCCACTTGCCATTTTTCTTTTTAAACAAAACGGGATTAGATGTCCATAGTGGGTACCTCGACTCTTTGATATGACCGACGCTAAGGATTCTTTCAACTTCTCGTAGAATGATTTCCATTTTTTCTGAGGAGAAAGCCCGACGTTTTGGTTAACAGTCAAATTGTGAATTATCAGGTCTTCTGGGACTTCGGTGACATCCTCTGAACACCAAGAAAACAAATGTAACCTCTCTTGTAACAATAAAATTAATCTCGCCCTAAAATTCGGCGACAAGTTGGTTCCGATCTTCAGAATTTTTCGTTCGATAAACTGGTATATCTCGCAATCTTCATCGGTAGTCAATAGGCTGGGAGCTTCCCGAGGATCGTCCACAGGCAATGACCCTAGTGGAAGTCCCATTAACTGTTAGTCCCGTACTTGTTCTATTTTTTTATCGCCCTTTGGTGCTAACACTGCGCGGTAGCATTCCCGGACCGCCTTCTGGCTGTTTCTCACAACCCCTACATTGTTACCGACCACGTATTTAAAATATTGATGAACTGTAGATGTCACCGCATGCATCCGCGATAACCACGATCTGCCAAAAATTGCGTTATGCGAGGCTGGAGCATCTACTACTACAAACAGAACAGTGACCTCTTTCTTGAATGGCCCGCGACCGAGCTGCACAATGCCCTTGAACTCCCCTACCACTACTGATGTTGCACCTGTGAATCCCACAATAGTTCGATCCGACCTCGTAATCACCGAGGGTCTCTTGAACTAAGAAAAAGTAGATGTGAAGATTATGTTCGCCAAACTCCCAGTGTCTATTAGTATGCGGTGGACTTCCTCTCCAGCAATGGCTGCTCCAATTACGACTGCGTCTTCATGGGGGTCAGTTATGTCCCTCATGTCGTCGTCATCGAAATACAAGATCGGTGATGGGTTTCCTCACAAATGAGGAGACGTCCGGGCCTCCAACTGAGTCGCCAGATTCAGGATATGTCGTTTCCGGGAAGAATGGGTGATCCCTGCCATAGAGTCACCTCCAAAGATTTTCAAGGATTCAAAGAATTAACAGAGGCTGCTTACCTTTCTCCGACCTTCCACAACTTCTTCCTCTATGACCCCAATGATATTATAACGGACGTCGGGATTGAGATACTCGATAGATACATCGAAATGGTTTGTTACTTCTGTAATTGCCATCATTGTCTCTGGCTTTTGTACCGCCTTTATTTCTTTCGAGGCCGCTCCTTGTTGTGCCCTCTTCTTCATATACTCAAGTAATTTCCCGTTTTCTATCAACATCTATATTTTCTTTTTGAGATAAATACAATCCTTAGTGTCGTGTCCCACATCCTCATGGTATCTGCAATACCGATTATTCTAACTTTCCCGTGGGGTCGGGATAGGAAATGGTCTCCGGTAAATTCCACTCTTTTTGGTCTTTTCATAGATGATAGATACATATTCAGTTAAGTCGGGAAAGTAGGCAGGTCGGATCCACTTGTTGGAAATGGATCGTGTGACCACATGATTGCTCTGTTTAGTCCTTTAAGCTTGAGGTGTCGGAGTCTTGACTGGGGTGGATTGAGCAGCTCGGGGAAGTGTGAAAATTGGTTGAGCCTGCGGAACATAACAAGATTGAGTGCCCTGCTTCGTAACGACCGAAGCCTGCGCACTCTGCTGGATTTGCACTGCCAGCTCGGACGCCTCGGTCTCCTCAATTACTAATTTGTTTTTCCACCTGAGCTAAAAGGGCGGAAAAAGTAAAGGCCCGATTTTTGGTGACCGCTTGCTTCATCGGTCCCGGGAGCAGTCATAAACGGTATCTTGTCAAAGCCACATTTTCCTCGTAGTGGTCGAGATCCGTCTTTGCATTGATAAAACGTCTGGTATAATCCCTGAGGCTTTCTCGCAACCTTTTTTTACAGTTGACGATCGTGTCTCCATTAGCTTGGAATCTCTTGCTTCCCACGAATTGTTGTCAGAACATCATCCAAAACGTCCCGAATTTTTTAATGCAACCCTGCGGTAACCTATTGTACCACTTGGATGCCCGATCCTTGAAGGTCATTGAAAAAGCTCGGCACAGAAGCTTTTTGTCGTTGTCGAAAATTAACATGAAGTTCTTGAAAGCCTACAAATGGTTATCCAGATCCTTTTTGCCATCGTACTTTTCTAGTTTGGATATGTCGAATCTCTTCGGGAGATGTCCCGATAATATTTTATCTGACAACGGCGATGCTCTCCAATTAAGCCCAAATCCGAAAGCACCGCCGTCAAGTCCATCGGGGGGGATTCCATATAACCCTTCGCTGCTCGGGTTGATGAACTGGCTGCTAACCCTGTACTCGTGCGTTTGGGAAACTGACGGTTGTCACTGGATTTGAGGCAGAACTACCTACTCCTCTCTACTTGCTGTCAACACTTCTTCTTTCTCGTGAGAATCCGGTGTTCTTTTTTCGGTGCTTTCTTTCTTGAGTTTTAGTGAGTTAAAAATCCTTTCCCTATGGCGTCAGGATTTTCTCTTCCTTGTGAGTTTATTTTGTCTAACCCTGCGTCGGTATTCTTTATCCGAGGAATCGTCTGAAGAGAAGTCAGTGGAATCATCCCGATTTTCTTTCGAATATCGCTTTGTCCTTCCAATTCCCGATCCGGTTTGGATTCCCGATGACCGTATCCACGGGAGATGTTGTTGTTATGATCCCCACCCGAGGAGTCTTCCCTGTCGTTATCAATCATAGGCTCTTTACATTTCCCTTCACGGGTCATTTTCTCATTCAGGGCTGTCTTCTTCTCAGCGATCAGCTTCGCAATATCCTCAATTAGTTGTCTTCTCGTCATGATCAGAGTCGACCGCTTATCCTGACCTCGTGCATAGTAATCATGGTCGGGAACTCTTTCACCCTCGGATAATGACCCAGCTCGAACCGTAACTCTCCCGACCCCTTTCCCAGTCATCTCATTGTTCATAATTGAGTTAAAATCGTGATTTTGAGGAAAAAGATTCCCTTGAGGTATCACGTTTTCCCACAGACGGTGCCAATGATGAGTAAAGAATGACAAAAGGGAGAATCTTAGATCTTCTGTATGATGTGACTATAGTAAGAAATGTAGAAAGAGAAAGTATTAAAGAATGTCCACCTACCCAGGAATAAAGGGGTTCCCTTATATAGTGGGAGAAATGGTCCCCATTTATTTCCTAAGTGGTCATTCTATTGTTACACATTGGTCCCTTACATTTAACATTTTTAGTACAGTGTCCTCTAACCAATAATAAATACACTAATGAGACAATTACATTTATTCCACTTAACAATTAATATTTTTGGTTTTGGACCCAGCGGTTTATTGTCTTATCAATGCCAGTCACAACCAACTATGAGACTAACATTTCTTTACTTTCAGAGAGGAGGAGATCAGTGAAGCTCTTCACATATTAGAAACTGGAATACTGCTTTGAGCAAAAAAGGACTTGGATTCACCAGCAACAACATATGTCTTACCATAACTTAAATTCACAGATAACCTCCCTGCATCGCCTATATTCAAGAGAATATTGTAAAGCCTTAAAAACCATGCTGGGAAATAATATGAAAAAGTTAAATTAAAACCACCTAAAAACCTTATTTCTACCAAATAAATCCATTACAAAGGCTTTGCAGATCTAGTGATGGCTCTTCCAAATGACAATAACAATTCTACATTAGAAAATTCGAGGTATTGGCAAGAAAGGGAATCAAGAGTTTTAAGTGGATGTCTTTGTTAATTAAGATCAACTTATTTATCTTAAAGGGATTAGCTTTAACTTAACAAATGAGAGAATCCATCACCAAGGATAGCAATAAAGTTGGAATCTAGAGCAGTACCTGATTTAACTCTTGAGCTTATGATTCATTCTGTACCGTCAAATCAATATGCTGCAAACCCAAGAGCACCAACCAAATATTAGCCTACTTTAACTTCTGTCTTAGAGACACTAGTTTTTGCAATAAATTTTACTGATAGTGGAAGCAATCAGAATGGTGAAGACGAGGGTTCATCTAATTATATAAAAATGGTTACCAAAAAGTGTAATAAAGGCTTCATTTGTTACAATTGGTGGCTGCAAAATTTTTGTCAATGAGAAAATAATAATTTATCATAGATATTTCTGAAGACAATATTTCTCCGGTACATGTAATGGATACATAAACGAAATCAAATGATCAAGGAACGAAATCAAAGAACCAAATTATAGATTCGAAAACGAATTTCATGGACCGAAGAACGGATACTAAAATAAAAATTAAAATCAAGGGAACAGATATAGAAATGAGGGAGCAAGATGGCGTAGTGGAAATTACGGAATCTTAGAGTTACATCATAGGAGGTGATTATGTGAACCGAAGCAATAGAAGAGAATTTTCTAGAGATTCAAACCGCGACAATAAGGTGATTTTGTTTTAGATTTTTTAAATGTATAGCTAAGCTTTTAAAGTTGAAAAATATGCATGGAAAAACATATGTTATTTCTAAAGTATTTGTACAAGTTTATTTTAGTATGTATATAGTTATTTTATTTTATAAAGTATAATAATAAAATTGATCTTATTTTAATATAAAAAAATTATGAACATTTTAAAATTTGGTGGTATCATATTTATTTAGATAATTAGTATTTTTTTAAATATAAATGGTGTGATAAATTTATTTTTGGTTGTCTTCTCATGAATAAATACAGTTTAATGGATAAATGTGACTAAATAATGTTTTTATCAAGGTCGGTTGAAGGTTTTGTAATGGTGAAAAAAAGTTATTTTGTGGTGGCTGGAGGCTTGAACCGGTTAAGAAATATATGAAATGTTAAAAGGAATTTATTTCCTAATGACTTAGCCAAAATGATAAACCTAAATCAAGAAAGAATGTAGAAACTATGTAATATGTTTTTCTTATTAAAACATTCTCCAAATGAAGACGTTGGTCCCTATTTATAGAATTTACAAAAGATATTCTACCAATCATTGAATTACACGTGTATCATATCACTAATTTACATGTGTCATTATATTGTAACCGTCTAACAAGCTTTCTTGGCAATCTCTTATATAATGAGATGTGTAAATAAGATTATGACCGTCTAACAAATTTTTCACGTGCTCGTCGTAGTTCTTCGTACAACCCTCGTCATAACTTTAATTGCAACCCTCGTCATTGATGTACCTAGATATCCAGACCCTCTCTCACTATCAGATAACGTTAGAGCAGTATCTTGAGAGAGAAACACGGGATGTAGAGAGAGAAAATGACGAAAAATAGTTATTGTATACTTATTGTTCACATTTTCCCATGTGAGGAATCTTACTTTACATAGTAAATATAGTGGGTCCAAACCTCACATGGGTGATCCACTTATATTCCCCATTATCAAAGTAAACCTACTCATATTTCCATTATTATAAGACAAGCCCTCAACATTATTTACTTTATCACTATTTATTACAAACTTATATATTATTGCTGCAATGCCCTTAACCTCTCTGACCCGGTTGGGCCCTGATAAATCACGCCCTTATCAGTCATGACTCTGAATCTTACCCTCATCATATCTTTAAATATTATCCTCGTCTTGTTCCACTTTATGCTCCCATCTTAATCCTTCGTCATATGACCTCAGTTATGTTTCATTTTATATTCTCATCTTAACCCCTGGACGTACGACCCTCGTCAACCGTCATCAAAGTTTATATTCGTTGAGTGAAAGATATATTGAACATTTGAAAATAGACGCATCATGGGACACGTGTTATTATTTTATTAGACCCACGATCTTGTTATGCCATAGGTGAAGCATATCAACAGTTGGAAAATATTTTACTCCCCTAGATGTTATAAACGTTAGCGACTTTCCCATTCCTCTAGAATAAAAACTGGTAGTCTTCTACAGTCCCTTATATAAGCTCTCCTTCATTCTCTTATTATAAAAATTTAAGAAAGAGAAATTTTACTTGTAAAGAGAGAAGTTGTGCCTCATTTTCACCATAAAACTAATTTTCGGTAGTATTTTCTATACATTCCATCACTATCACCACCGAAAATCCAATCTCCGATGATATTCTTTTATTTGTATGTTCACTGCCAAAAGTGATTTAACCAACTGATTGTATCTGTCTAAAAAAGACGAAGAGAAGAACAGAGCTAAAATTGCTCAGGTTGCCCACATTCGAAGGCATAGTCACCTTTTTCAAATTATTGATTACTAAGGAACCTATTCATAAAATAGACACAATATCCCACCAGAGCCTTCTAACACTGCTCAATTGGTTACCTCAAAAAGTCATTATCAAGACCAACACGATCATAATGAGCCACCACTTGTAGATGTCATTTCACCTTCAAAGTTATGGGCTATGATACAAAAGAAACTCACCTCGAACCTTAGTCAGACCAACTAAGGGACACACCAACCCACCTTCTCAAGACCAGGAAACAATCCAACAGACGCATCCCTCTCTTGATTCTCCCTCATGGAAACTAAACAAATAGAGGTGTAATGTCACTCATCACACATAACCTTATGGATTCAATCATAGATAGTTGGAGGATGAAGATAAAAATCTAAGTGGAGAATCTCCTTTAGAGATATCTGGTTAATCCGGGAAAAATGTCAAGATTTCGAAGTTGTTTATGAAAAAAACTTTGATGCGCAAATGTGGCAAAGTTAAAGACACCGAAGCAGAGGCTTAAACACTACCCCATCATTGGTCGGACATATAGGACCTAACTTTAAATAAGTTAGCTCTGGTGTGGTTAATTTCTGTCTAAGGGTAATTTTGTAAAGTGTTTTGGGAAATTTAATGTTTAAGGTAGAGAGTAATGAGATAATTAAGTTGTGTGCTAGCAGTAAATTTTGAGTACCCCTATTAATGAAAGTGGTTAGGGTATTTATACTTAATTAATGGCCCATGGGTCTATCTGGTTAGATTATGAAATCGGGTCAAGATTAAAGACCCATCAGTAATATGGTGTGAAGTGACCAACATCTAGCTTAGTTACCATTTATTGCGTTTGTCGTGTTCGGATTTTTATAATAGTGGTTATGGTCTGAACTGCCCATCGGATTAAGTTAAGACTCAGCAGCTAAAATATCTAATCTCATCAGTAGCCCCTTTAGGTCTTGTAAATAATCTTTGGAAGAGCTAACTCTTAAAAATTAATACCAACATTCTCCGATCTGTTGTTATATCCGAACTGTAAACTTTGTCTTTTCTTGTTAAGAATTTCAAGCGTGACTTTGTTTGAATTTTGGTGGAACTGATTTTTTTTCAGTTCAGAATTCTAAGAGTCTTTTTCCAATCATGGGACATGTGCCAGGCTCTTGTTTAACCTCTCAGCCATTTTTCTCCTAAATTCTCGTACCTACTAGGCTAGAAAGTTACCTAGGCTTTAACTCTCATACTTTGCAGTATTTAATCATTACTTAGATCGTTTTACCTTCTCCTAAGTAACTCCCACTTTTCACTGTTATATTGCTTCATTGTCTTAAAACATTACAAGCATTTCTAGTGAGATAAAGCTTAGCTCATTTTCAAATTTGTGCTTGAGTCATATATGTTCACAGCTAGAAACACTCTAGTAAAAGGAGGTTGATTAAACTTGTCCGAGTTAGAGAGAGCGAGAAAAGATGCAAGAGACGAACCAATTGTTGCTGGCCTTCTTGTTTCTCCTGGTGAAGGAACCAATCAACGACAAGTGAATACAGACCAGGGTTCATCGCCCTCAAAAGCACCCAAAGTTAGAAAACTACCCTTTGATTCAAGCTTTTCTCCTCTTCCATCAGGGTCGTCTGTCCAAGAGTCCCAAAACCCTCTCCCTAAAGAGAAATCTGTTTCTAGCGTTAGAAAATCCTCTCATTTTATTGCAATGAGTTCAGATACAGAGTAATATCCATAGAAATTAACCCCACGCCGAATCACCTGTCAATCTAAATCGAAATCCACTCCTACCTCTTCAAAACCCTCTAATTCGGAGGCAGTAAAACATGTGCCAAAAATCAAATCATCCGGACAACAGCCCCTGGCAGAAGCCAAACTATACAAATAGTCTTCCACTGTAATGGAAGAAAACACGGAGGATAGTTTAGATGAAGCCCCTTTTGAGGCGTCCGGACAAACGGAGGACACAACTGCAGATCGGAAGGGCAAGACTAAAGTAGGTTTGACTCATCTAGATGCGCTTCCGGAGAATCTGGAGGGTAGAGTGGGGCCAAACTTCAAGAAGGTCAGTGTGAAGTACTTGTTGTCTCTTCAAAATATAGCCTACATATACACCCATACTGCTGAACTGGGTCGTATTCGTACGAAGTGGGGAATCCCAGAATCTGTGAAGGTGAGAATCTTAGTCACCCCAGAAACTCCGATGGACTTCAAACCCAATGAGATGGTGGTCTATACAGAGGTGCTGAACTGGAGATTCCGGTTTCCTTTAGAGCCGCAGATAGTCAGGTACTTCCACTTGACCAATCTGTGTCCCATTCAGCTCAGCCCAAATTCTTGGTATACCCTGCTAGCTGGCACCATGGCATCTAGGCTATCCAATATTTCATTGCCAATGGAACAATTTACTACTGTGGCAAACTTGTGTAAGAATCATCACATCCTCTACTACCACTACAACATGGGGAATGATTACAATGTAGTAATTGATCTTATGGAGTCAGAAAAGCCGTGGAGGATGCAGTTCTTCTTCATCAGTGGGGCCTGGGAGAATGGGAAAAAGATCAAGGTTGATTCAAACCCAAGCCAGCTGACCAGTCGCTGGAAGAGTATTGGTGAGTTTTATTTGCGTTCCCTTTATTCCCTCAAATATTAAGTAATTTGACCAGTCGCCAAATTGAATGCTTGGGCCTTGGAGAAATGGGGCAACACTTTCCACAACTGTTTCACATCGGGAAACTTTGTGAGGTCTCATCTGTGGAACACCACATGGAGAAGAGATCTCTCCTGGGAAGAGCTAACCACCCCTCCTCGGGCATATGTCATCTTGAGGACGACATAGACTAAAGATGCTAAACTTTACCTGCCTTCCAGGGCCAAAGCCCCTAGCCATCTGAACGAGATGAAGAACAAAAGAAAGAAGAAAAACACAATAGACCCACCTCAAACAACCATTGAAGGGACCGGTTTGGAGAACCAACGAGGCATAAATGCTGCTTTGCTGGAAGCAGTAGAAGTTACTATTAAGGAGGCTGGTAGGTCAGAAAACCCACCAAATATTTTGAAGAATGACAAAAAACGCAAAGCTAGCAGTGATGAAAAAGCTGCCAAGAAGAAGAAAGTTACTCTGGGATCAGAGATAATTCTTCAACCTTCTGAAATTTATCCTCCAGCTCCTGTCGATCCTACCTTACAAGAGGAAATTCCATCCAATATTTATTCTGAACAGACTATTGCTGATGGTTAGGGCCCTATAGCCACGTTGTAGAGAACCTTCTCCATCATGTAGTTCAGATAACACAACTTGGGATTCTTCAAAACCTAAGCAACGTAGGAGAGTCCTGCTGACATATTTCTTGTAAAGAACTTCTCTTAATATCAAGAAACCACGAGCCTTGTACTTGGTTTTCTTAGCAACGGCTTTATCCGGAGGCAATGTCCCATCGGAGATGAACCAGAGAAGATCATATCTCCAATCTTTAGGTTGAATAACAAGTATATTCATACTTTCTTCACTTTATTTATTCTTAACCTGCCTGTACGGATGGACATTCCTGCACAAGAATCCATAGGTAAGATTTAGAATAAGGTATAGTTGCCAAAGAGTCTGCTAGAGTATTTTACGATCTAGGAATGTGTTCATAGCAGATATTTTTTAAGTTTGCGACAAATTCTTTCAACATAAGAAATTATTTAATCAACTGTTCTTTCTTTTCTTTGGATTATCCTTGAACATGGTGAATCAACAATTGGGAATCACTCATTAACCGGACTCTTTTTTCCCCACATAGGAGAGCCAGCTTAAGGCCATTTATCGTTGCTTCATATTCAGACTCATTGTTAGAAGTTCTGAAACCAAAACATATGCCCTGGTACATATTGTCACCATAGGGAGAAGTTAGACTAATTCCAGCTCCACAGCCCATAGTACTCGATCCACCATCAGTTCGAACTACCCATTCTTTCTTAGACCGGTTTTCTGATTCCTGTCCGAATGATCTATCAGCATGAAATACTACCAAGAAGTCAGCCACTGACTGGGCTATAATTGTTGTTCAGGGTGTAAAATCAATATCACAATCATCCAGCTCCCTGACCACTTGGTCATTCTACTTGACACATCAGCTTTCTGAAGAACACTTTTCAAGGGGAAAGGTGTTCAAAAAACAATGGAATGAGCTTGAAAGTATGGTCTCATTTTTTTGCTGTAATTACTAGAGCCAATGCCAATTTTTCCAAATTTAAATATCTTCTTTCAGCATCCAACAGACTCTTACTGATGTAATACACCGGACGAGGGTAATTGTCTACCTCTCTTACTAGCACAACACTTATTGCATATTCTGATACATCTAGATATACACAAAGATTTTTCTTTTGAACATGTTTGAAAAGAGTTTTAGGTGAAGACAAATACTTCTCGATTTCAATAAAAGTCTGGTGACACTATTGAGACCAATTAAAGTCTTTATTATTCCTCAACACTTGGAAGAATAGAGCGCACTTGTCTGATAATCTTGAATAAACCTATTCAACGCAGCCAATCGTCTTGTCAGTCTTTGAACTTCTTTAATATTTCGAGGAGGGTCTATAGCTAGCAAGGCATTAAGTTGATTTGGATCAGGCTGAATTCCTTTCTCACTTATTATGTAACCCAAGAACTTTCCAAATCGGACCCCAAATACACATTTTTCAAGGTTTAATTTTAAATTAACCGCGTCTAAGTTAGAGAATGTTTCTTGAAAGTCACATATAAATGCATCTTCCTCCAAGCTTTTAACCATCATATCATCTATGTAAACTTCTATGTTTCTGCCAATCTGATTAGCAAAATCTTTATTCACTAACCTCTGATAAGTGGCTCCAACATTTTTCAATCTGAACGGCCTCACCTTATAACAATGTAGACCTCTGCCTGTGATAAAAGTAGTGTGATCATGATCCTTCGAATCTACTTGCGCTACTTGCCATTCTTTTTCTTGACCAGAACAGGGTTGACAGTCCACAAAGGGTACAAAGATTCTTTAATGTGACTAGGGATGGCAATTTGGGTGTTGTCCGGCCCGACCCGACCCGATCCGGCCCGACCCGACCCGATCCGGCCCGGTCGGGTTTTGTCCGATCCGAACATAGAACGAGCCGGGTTCGGGTTAAGAAATTGTAACTCGCAACTCGGTCGGGCCGGGTCTGGGTTTCTAGTTTGTCCGACCCGTCCCGGCCCGAAAATTATAAAAATTAAATTTTTTTATATATAATAACAATAATATATATATAATAAATTAATATATTTAAAATATTAAAATTAATGTCTGTGGGTCGGGCCGGGTTGACTGACGGACACGAACGAACGGGCTCGGGTTTGAAAATACAATCCCAGAAACGGGTCGGGCCGGTTCGGGTACAAGTGTCCAAAAAGCACGCTCGGGCGGGCCGGCCAGAACCCGACCCGCGGAAGGACTATTGCCATCTCTAAATGTGACCCATCTTGGTTAAATGATCAATTTTTTGAACAATCATATCTGTTTTTTCCTTAGAAAAAGACCTTCTCTTCTGTACAACTGACACAATAACACTTTGGATTGACAACTTATGGGAAATAATATCACTTGGCACTCCAGTGACATCACTATTATACCATGCGAAAACATGTTGATTATTCATCAAAAATGATAATAACCGGTGTTTCAAATCCGGTGCCAGCTTGGAACCAATTTTAACATTCTTGCCCTCTGCGAGAGAGTGGGCTTCAACCTCCTCAATAGGTATTATAACACTGGGATCCTCCCTGGGATAATCAATTTCATTTTCATCAGAAAAAGGATCTAATAGATGCTAATCTCTGTTAACTTTAACTGCCTCTAAAGTCTTATGGGGCAAGGGTTGTTGCATAACATTTCCTGGCTATCTTTTGGCTGCTCCGGACAACACCTACTTGTCCCTGGATAGCACACTTCAAACATTCGTGGACCATAGAGGCTACAACATGAATTCTGGAGAGCCAAGATCTCCCAAATATTGCATTATAATATGTTGGGCAATCCACCACAACAAACAGTTATCTTACCATTTTTTAAAGGATCATTTTCCCAACAACACTTTCTCTTCGAACTCCCCAACCACATCTGCAGAACTTCCTGTGAAGCCTACGATGGTTCTGTTTGGACGTTGTATAACCAAAAGGTTTCTCATCTTCTTGTAGGAGTATAAAAATAGGATGTTTTCCAAACTGCTTGTATCCATCAGAATCTAGCGTATATCATTTCCCCCTATTGATGCCCCTATTACCACCACATCTTCAAGAGGCCCTACAATGTCTCTCAGGTCATCCTCATCAAAAACTATAAAGGGATATCGGGATTGATACTGGTGGGTGGACATCCCACCATCAAACTGGGTGGCCAAATTTTGGACATGCCTCTTCATTGATGAAGTAGAAGGCACAATCACAATATCCCCTCCGAAAATAGTTAGTGATTCAAAAAAGTTAATCATACCGGAAACCATTTTGGTCTTGTCTGTTATCAACCCCACCTGATTTCGACTCGGATCTAGATCAAGATACTCAGAGCCTACATAAAATCTTTCAACAATTACCATTGCAGCCTCTTGCATGGATGTCCCAGGATTGTTCGAAGGACTAGTTCGGGGATTATTAGCTTGTGCATTATTTGCTCCGCTTCCCCTTCGTTTTTTGACATAGGCTCATAACTTGCCTCTTTCAATGAGGTTCTGAACCTCCTATTTCAAGGCTATACAATCATGCGTATCATGGTCTATGTCATTGTGGTATTAGCAGAAACGGGTGCTCCGTTTTTCTCTAAGGGGCTGTAATGTTGTTGGCTTTCGAAAATACATCTCATTTTTAGTTTTGTCATAGATTGTAGCCACACTCTCCTGTAATTCAGCAAACCACTCAGGTTGAACCCAGGGCCCCCTCTTATTTCTGACTTGTTGGCTCTGAGTTTGATTAGACTGACTCTGTTTTGACCTCTTAGATCCCTGTCTAGTCTGTTTTGCCTTGTAACCAAACTGATTAGTAGTTTGAGGTGTTGTTATTGTAGTTGTGGACCTAACCTGGCAGTGTACTCTTGGTTTTCTTGGTCTCCTCTACGTTGATTTTCTTTCCCACTTGATTCAACAACCCATCTTAGGTCATAACCTTCTTTCGAGTCACTGAATGGGCTAGATTACCTGAATTTAAACCTTGTATGAATGACACAATTGCAACTTGTTTAATGCAATCCGCTAGCCCATTTTTTGTGTTCACAAAATGATTAATGTACTTCTTTAGGAACTCATTCGGCTCCTGAGCACAATGGATAATGGTGTCCCCATTACCCTTGAGTTTCTTAATTCCAACAAATTGCCTCCGGAAGGCAACCTAGAACGTTTCAAAATGTCTTATGCACCCTTCAGGGAGACTGTTGTATCATTTGAGGGCACCTCTTGTGAAAGTTTGGGAGAATTATCTGCACAATAGCTTGTCATCGTCGTCGAAATTTATCATGAAGTTCTTATACTGCTCCAGAAGGTTGTCTGGATCTCGACTCCCATCATATTTCTCCATCTTGGAGCTATTAAAGCTCTTAGGAAGATGTCCGGAGAGTATTTTTGCAGACAAAGGTGATTGCCTCCAATTTTTGCTACAGCTAAAAAGAGTTTCTTCATTTGGGGTTGCAAAAATACTCGGTTCGGACTGAAAAACAAAAGGATCAATCAACAGCTTATTAATATGCTGATTGGCTGATCCCTTACCCTTACCATGTTCCTTCTTAAGCCTGTTATGCTTATTCTTCTTTCTTGAATGTTTTTTAGTCAACCTTATTTTCTTTTTTGACCTTCCCTCATCACTGCTTGAAGATAATGATTCTTCAAGCTCAACCTCATTTGATGAGCTGCTGGAGGACTCAGATGCAGAACTCTCAACATGTTTAGATCGGTGTGTCTTCTTGGAACTGAGATGGGTCTTCAAAGACTCTCGTTTTCTCCAAGATTTTCAATATGGTGAAGTACTAACGCACCGTATTTTTCCTTAACCCTTTTCTCTGTTTATTTTATTGCTCACAGCGCCTCTATTTCAGCTCTTAACTAGTTGCGCTCCTCAATAGTATACTCATTGTTTTCCCTTCCAACTTCCACCTCAGGAGGTGGAATATTCTGCTCATTCGGATTCATCCGAACTACTTTGCTTGCTCGTTTTGAATTGTGAAATTCAAGCACCGTTGTGCTCCCACTGTGGACGCTAATTTGGTGTGGTTAATCTTGTCTGAGGGTAATTTTCTAAAATGTTTTGGGGAATTTAATGTTTAAGGTAGAGAGTAGTGAGATAATTAAGTTGTGTGCTAGCAGTAAATTCTGATTACCCCCATTAATGAAAGTGGTTGGGGTATTTATACTTAATTAATGACCCATGGGCCTATCATGTCAGATTGTGAAGTCGAGTCAAGATTAAGTACCCATTAGTAACTTGGTGTGAAGTGACCAGCATCTAGCTTAGTCACTATTTATTACGTTTGTCCTGTTTGGTTTTTTATAATATTGGTTATGGTCCGAACTGGCGATCGGATTAAGTTAAGACTCAACAGCTAAAATATCTGATCTCATCAAGCTCTATATATTTTCTTTCCCTTGATAAAAAAAATTGCAAGTATTTTCAAGAATGTGAGTTGAATGTTACTCGTGAGAACTGGGGGTTCCCGGATAAGGTGAAGGTTCGGTTACCCACTCGAGGCAAAACACGGATGAACTATGATTCAAGAGAATTAGTTATTTATATGGGCGTGTTGAACTGGGGCCTCATGTTTCCTTTGGACCCATAAATTATTAATTACTTCAATCTGGTGGGACTATGCCCAAGCCATGCTAGTCTGAATGCTTGGTTTGCCATGATGTCATGTATCATGACATCTAGGTTATCAAAAATTCTAATATCAATCGAACAATTAATTGACATTGCTAGGTTGTCTCGAAATTCTCATATCCAATTTTTACTTTTATAACATGTGTGATGATTACAAGATTGTGGATGATCTTTTGGAAGATGAAAGGTTTTTAATATATAGTTTCTATTCATTAGCACTTGGTGGGAGAATGTGAAGAAAATATCCTCACAAGGTAATCTGAGTCGGTTCACCAAGTTTTAGAAGAACACAAGTAGTCCTTTGAATTTATACTGTTGGTTATCTTTTATTATTCATAAATCACATGGGATTTTTTTACAGCGATACCAAAATATTATTCGCATCATCTGGTGGATGCCAATATTAATTTTTAAAAACTGCATCAATGGGTCAAGGAGAATTGGTTCAATGGTTTCCGACAACGCTTTACCCCTAATAATTTGGTTCTGAGTGACCTCTGGAGGAGAAACTCCAAACGGGATCTAACTTGAGAAAAATTTATTACTCCTCATTCGGAGGCGGTTATCCTTAAGAGAATCAAGGGTGCAAATGGTAAAATATTTCTTCCAACAAGGACCAGAGCCACCAACCATTGGGCTAAAAAGGGTAAAAAAAGCCAAGCCATGCTCGAAGAATAACACTGTTGATGTTGAAACTGTAGAGCAGCCCGATAAGTCTTCATCAGCGACACTTGATGAGTCTTTGTTAGCTGCAGTCACTACTAATTTTGAAGAGAGTGACACACCCATAAATTTTCCTGTGTTGAAGAATAAAAAAACACACAAGAGAAACAAACATAGTTGTGATAAAAGAGAGAAGAAAACGAAAAAGATAAGAATTCAGAGATTATCATTGTTCCATTCTTATCTATCATCCCGTCTATTGTCCCTCCAATATCTCCAGTATCCTAGACCTCCATCTGTTCAAACTACCTATTTTTCATAGGTTTTTAATAGGGAATTCAATATATGGTCGTCCCAAATGGAATGCAACCAAAAAGTATGCTATAGCTTGTGCCTTGATTGCAGTTCGATGAGTGAAATCAATATCATAATCCACTAACTCCACAGACCACTTGGTCATCCGACTTGATAAATCTGGTTTTGCAAAATATTTTTGAGTGGAAAATAGGTTCGAAAAATAATGGAGTATTTTTGGAAATAAGGCCTCATTTTTCTGGCTACTACCACAAGGGTCAATGCTAACTTTTCTAGCTTCATATGCCTTTTTCAGTATCCAACAGACTATTGCTAACATAATAAACGGGGCGAGGGTAACCATCAACTTCCTGGAACCCAAACTGCACTTACTGCATCAGATACTGCATAGTAAATGTAGAACTTTTCACTGCTAAAAACCATGTTAAGTCACCGGTGTTTGACACCTATTGCATTCGTGCCACTAAAGTTCTTTTATCTCCAAAACGGGTCACGTTTCTTTAAAAATATTGCATTTTGAATCACTGACACATGCCAATTAACGTGGTGATGATACATTCCATCCAAATCTACTGCTCCTTGTTCCAATAGAATCATTCATTAATACCTACCCAAACTATTGTTTATCCTTTTTATCTTTTAATCGTTTACCCTTTTACTTTCACTTTTTACTATACCTTATTTACCTTTTATATTTTGACCTTTCCTTTGCATAAACGGGATCCATATATATTTTTGAACTGATTTAATATAATTTAACTGGCCCATCAATATTTTTGACTCATTTAATTTAATATAAGTTAACTTGGCCCATCTATAATTTTACCTCTCAACGTTCTTTGATAGATTATCTTACTCATCTTTCTGTTTAAACCATTCAAGGCCATAAATCCTTTCCTCATCTTTTGACCCATTCTCTCTATTTCTTGATACAAATGCTGATTTTCTTCAAGAGATCATGGAACACAAACTCAGAAAAACCTAGAAATGAATTTTAATTCTTTTGAGCATTTCATTGCCACACCGAGTATCTTATTTTCCTCTTCGTCTCCTAGTCACCAACTTGAAAACCTAAACCAAGTAAAAAATTAGATAAATAGTTTGAATTTGGAAGATGGGTATCAAAATCTCAGTGTTTTAAATTGTTAGAGGTGAAAAGTGAGATATTTTTCGATTCCGGATACAATAATATTAATAGTTTTATGCCTCACAGTTACAGTGGTGTTGCATATCTGGCACCATGGATATGTGTATCGAGCATGGGAGACCAGTGTCTTATGAGCAAACACCCATCATTCGGTAATTCAAGAAAGAATTTTAACAGAATACATAAGCATAAATAGTTTACATAAACATTAAATATTTAACTTGAAAGAATCCGAAGTAGTTGACACATTTAAATGGAGTTAACCAAAAGACCAGTTCACAAACATAAAAGCCAGACAGTGATTCAAATCATTGTTGTTATTTAGAATTTTCCAAATATTTTGTTTATAGTATATGCAGAGAAGCTTTAGTGGAAATTTTATCAAAGGAAAAACTAAAATTTTGTTCAATAAGCAGTTTGATTCGTCTTTTGATTCTGCAAATTTTGGTTCTTCTGATATTTACTTTTTTAATGAACCTGATTAAGTAATATTAAAAGGTTTAAAAATATCGATAGGTCCGGTTAAGATATATTAGATGGATCCATATTTATTTAAATTATAGGTAAATATATAAAAGGTAAAGTGAAAAGTCAAAGTAAAAAAACAAAAAAGTAAAAAGAATAAAACAAGAGTATTTTGGGTAGGTATTAATGAGCTACAGTATTTAAAACAAGGATTAGTAGATTTGGGTGATATGTGTCATCACCACGTTAACTGTCACGTGTTAGTGACCTAAAATGTAATATTTTTTAATAAATAGTCACTCGTTTTGGGATGAAAGAATCATAGTGGCACGAATGCAACTAAATCAAACACCGGCGACTTAACAGGGTTTTTAGCCGTCTTTCACCCATCACTTACTTAGTTAATATTTTTAATGAAGACAAAATATTATTAATTTGCCTCAACACAATTCAAAGATCAATTAAATTCCTTAGCATTCCTTAAGACTTAGAAAAATGCACACTTGTCAGATGACCTTGATATAAATCTGTTCAATGCAACCAGCCTTCCGGTCAATATTTGGACCTTTGTGGTGGATTTGGGAGTGTTTATAGTAAGTAATGCACTTAGCTGTACTGGGTCGGCTTGAATCTCATTTTCCCTTATAACATAAAAAACTAACCGGACCATACTCCGAACGTGCACTTCTTAAGATTTAACTTCAAGTTAATAGCTTCCAAGTTGGATAAAGTTTTTTTGAGATCAAACAAGTGATCATCATCTCTTAAACTCTTTATTACCATACATCAATGTAAATCTCAACATTTCTTCCAATATAACTGGCAATAGCTTTATTCACTGGATGTTAGTAAGTAGCCCCAACATTCTTCAAACCAAAGGGGATAAGCTTATAGCAATATAGACCCTTATTCATGATAAATTTGGTGTGGTATTGATGCTTCATATCCATATATATCTGATTTTACCCAACGGGCACGTCCATGAATAATACTATTTTGTTGCTAGAATTAGAATCTATTAATTGATTTATCTGGGGGACAGGGAATGGATCTTTTAGACACGCTTTGTTTAGTTCTGTGAAATAAGTACACATACACCATTTTCTATTCTTTTTTTCACAAACATTAAATTAGCAGTCTATAATGGGTATTGAGACTCCCAAATATGCCTAATTTTTGTCAGTTGATTTACCTTTTTAACAATGGCTTTGGATTTTTATACATAAAACACCCTTTGTTTATGTATGACATGGCCTACATCGGGTCTTATAGCTAGCTTGTGATAAATGATGCTAGCAGGTACACCCGTTACATCCTTAGTATACAAGGAAAACATATGCAAATTCTTGGATAAGAATGATAACAACTTTTTATTTACCTCTAACGATAATTTGGCTCCAATCCTAACATATTTTCTATCTGAAAAAGCGTGTAACTCAACATCTACTTCTGGAATATCCGCACTATGAGTCTCTCTTGGATCATCTATTTTTCTTGAATCCGAATAGGACTCTAGTATTTTTTATTCCTTTTTAGTTGTCACATTTTCTAACGTTTTAAGGCAACAACAATGACATAACATTCTTTAGCCACTTTTTGGCTACTTCGAACAACTCCAACTTGGCCTCTAACTGTGTACTTTAAGAATTAGTAAACGGTTGATGCAACAACATGCATCCTTGACAACCATGATTTACTAAATATAACGTTGTAAGAAGTTGGACCATCAACTACCACACAAAGTAATCTCATAATCTTTTCAAATGGTCCTTTTCCGATTACAATTTCACCATTGAACTCTCCCGTCATATTAGTAGAGCTCCCTGTAAATCCCATTATGGTTCCATTTGATCGGAGAATGACAGACGGTTTTTTCATCTGCTCTTGAGTTTCTTATGTCAATCAAAATCTTTTGGATTTCCATTCCCTCAACTGCAACTCCAATCACCATAGCATCGTCATGAAACCCAGTAACATCTCTTAAATCATCCTTATCAAATATAATAAACGACATTAGATTCCAGTACAAATGAGTAGACATTTTCCCTTCTAGCTGGGTAGTCAAGCTGACTCCATGTGTTTTTCGAGAGCAACTCGAGGGGGTTGTTACAATATCCCCCCCCCCCAAAATGGTTAATCATTCAAAGAATTGACATAATTCTGGGATATTTTCTTTCTTTTGACATATCATCATAATCCGGACTCGATCCAGATCGAGATTCAAATACTCTGAATCCTCGTAGAACTTATTACTTGTTTGGTAATTACCATAGTATTTTCTTGTTTATGTGTCGCTCTGATGGCTTCTATTCGAGCAGAAAATTATCCCACTTGTGTCTCACTCATGTCCGGTAGTGATCAATTTCCTATTTGTTCTTTGACAAATGTGGTTAGTTTTCCATTCTCAATTAAAGTTTGGATTTCTTGTTTCAAAGTAATGAAATACTTGGTATCATGCCCCACATCAGTATGATACCTACATAATTGGGTATTCTGATTCACCTTTAGAGTTTGAATTGGTGGTGGCCTTTGGAACTGCACAAGATTCTTTGACTTGTTATAAATGGTTACTACATTTTCAGTATACTCTAGAAAATAATCACGCCGCACCCACTGATTTCCTCTAGGTCTAAATTATTGGCCATGGGAATATTGATTAGCCTTAGGTGGATGGGAATTCTGTCAGAAATCTTTCGTAAAATAATTAGATATATTTTGATGTTGAAAGGCTGAAGAACTACCCCTACATTGACTAGGCAGCTTTAATATCATTTTTTCTTCTACTGTAATATTTTTCCCAACTTCATACAAAAGACCTCTCCAAGTTAACGTTTTTTTCTGGGTAACAATATCAGTTAATTTCCTGGTCTAGTTCCTCTCGCATGAGAAGTATTTCCTGATTCTCATCATTTGTATGTGGTGTCTGGAGAGATTATTCTTCGATCTTAACTCCCACATTCTCTGAGATATGATCTATTTTTATTTCAGGATTCATGCTTCCGAGGGTTTTGAAGGCAAATTTGTGTACATTAGGTTTCAAATTTCTTTATATGTGTACTTTTGAAAGCATACAACTATGGTCGCCATGTTGATATGGATAAATTTATTCAGTGGGCCATTTAGTAAATTAGAAACGAGGAATTGATTTTAGGTATATAGTAAGATAAAGGAGCTTCTTAAGTAAATGTTTAGAGATAAAAAGTCTGATTTTAGCAGTAAATGATTCATCCTTATTAAATGTCTTACAAAAGCTTGTTTATATGCTCAACTACCCTAATAGGCCTAATGGGTCGAACCAAGTTTATGGGTCAACCTCTAGTTACCTAAACCTAAGGTCTGAAATCCATTAAGCCCAAAAATAGAATAAAAATAGAAATAATAAAATAATTACATTTTAATGATATAAAAATAAATAATAAAGTGAATATTGGCTTTAGTCTACTTTACCCTTTGAATATTTTTGCCCTCATCATAAGGAGTTAAGAAAGAGTCATCTTATTCATAAATTCCAAGATTTTAAACCTTTCAATTTACTATGGGTGTACGTATCATCACTATATTTGAGGATAATATACAATAATTAGTTTGAAAAGACCGAGAATGTCAGAGGTGACAAATTGGCATTCGATTGTATCAATCGTACGACACAAGGGTTACCATATACCCACAAACTAGAAAACATCTAAAGAGTATGTAGGTATGTTTTTATCCAAATTATAGACAAGCATTGAAGAAGACTAAAGATTGTCTATCGACTACAACTAATAGGGAAAAAAGAGGTCAAAGTTAACTTTACAAATTTGAATACAAAACTCAGAGAGTTTGATGTTTATGAACAAAGGCATTGGCTTAAAAAGTTCACATGGATTTTGGATCCTTCTACTTTGCTTATTTATGTGCCCCTATAAAAAGTTAAAACTCGTGGTCGTACTCCCAGTTGCGCCCGTGGTTGTGGTCGCAGTCGTGGTCACGGTAAAGATAATAGAAATTGTGTTGATTATTCTAAAAAAATGAATCTTTATATGCACGAATACTCTGAACAAGAGTGGCTAGAATCTCATACAGATAGTGCGTAAACTCTGAAGATGGGAGCATTAGTAGTTAGTTTCAGAATACCGATCAGTATTTTTCATAGCACTGCTAGAACGACCGTCGTACAAGTTTGTACTAATCTGGAGTAGAACCCCGAAAACGAAACTAACACGATTTAAATCCAATGTAAAAATAATTCGGATTGCAACAAATAACGTTAAACGAAACAGTAAATTGTCGTAACCCAATTCTAAAGAGGTTGTCTAACATACTAGACACGAGGTACACATCAACCGTACCATAATTTATATGTCATTTCATAAACAAAATTTCTAATATTAGGTCAAATGGAGGTTGTGGGTTTAAAGCTATCGTCCATGGTTTTATCGGTGCAAAACATGGATCGCAACTCGCAGACAAATGGTAGTACACGGACTAGAAAAGGATAAAGTGTTTTATTTAAGTTCCACATATTCTCCAGAAGATGATGAAGTCGATAAAGAATTAAACTTGTTGAAATGTTATAAAAAGAATACACCATTAAAATATTAGATGGTGTTACCGAGCTGCAGAAAACTAACCATTGCCACTCTCAATTGTGTTTTTTTATTTCTTAGCATCCGACGGTTGTACAAACTATTTACCGGTTAGAGATGCACCCCCAAAAAAATAACCCTCCAAAAAAGATCGAGGTCATTTTTGTGAACGCAAATCATTTTGTTCATGTACGTAAATAATTTTTCTATTAAACATTTTTAGTTATTAAATTATATAATTGTTTTATATTTTTATTTTTATCTTTTGTTTTAATTTTATAGATCGATATGGTTAAAGTTTCACATTTATCAATGATAAATTCTGCGTGGATGCACACTACTAAAGAAGATGTTAAACCTTTGTCGATGTTATTTCTTGAGAGAGTCGACATTTTTTTCGACTATAACATATAACACCGACACCATATGTTGCATAATACGGAGAGTACGAGTCATTAATAGTAAAATTAATAAAATATCTCTATAGTTTTTTATTTATAAGGTGTGTTAGTTTTTAAAATTTCCATAAAATTACTACTTGTTTTTTTGTTAATCATGAATGTTTTGTGTTTTTTACTCATACTTCATTTTGAATAAACGTATATGAACTCTTTGGAAGCATATAACACGTGTCTCGCCTCTTATTTATTAAACTTAATAAAATATAATAATTTAGTAGTGTTGTCGTCAATTATTGGCTTGTGATATGGCTTAGGCACCAGTGATTGGCGTTTGGATTGGGATAGGAGCCAGCGGTTGGCGCCTAGGCTACCCAAGCTGCCATACAAATACGGATATTTCATCCTCAACGCCACAAACTTGGCGGACAATAGTGTCCAAAAAGAACATAATATGGGTTAAAATATTTTTATGTTGCCGCCATCGTGTGGCGGATAGAACCCAACTCCCACCATCTTTTGGTTGATATATGTAAATTGTTTTTAAAGAAAACTTTCAAAAAAAATAACTATAACTTTGAAAAACCTTGATGCAACGTTTAAAAATATTAATAATGCATCTAAATATCGATAAATATTAGTATTGTGATTAATGGTAATGAAATTGACACCTAATAAGTCTCGTCGAAATGTTACCCGTCAATAATAAATCCCGCCAAAATGTTACTCGCCAAAATGTTGTCGTCCAATAATAAGTCCCACCAAAATATTACTCGTCAATTAATTTTCTCTATATAAAGGTCCTAGTACCATAATTTTGAACACACAATTACATCTACTTAAATATAATTTATAATGAAACCCATACTTTTGTTCGATATGACATGGATTCTCAGTGAAGACTCTTATCTCCTCCAATTTGTTAAACATGTGAAAATAATGAGGTCAGATGAGACTACCAATAAGTTTATCAATGAAGTGTTATGTATATTTTTTACTAAATATACGAGGGTGGAGGAGGAAAACCTATATCGTATCTATGCATTTGTGAAGAAGTATCTACGAAGTAATTATTTGGAAAGTGAACTAATGTATCATGTGTTCGACCTCTCATGGTCAATTAGGAATGAGGTGTATAACTCGTTCCGTTTGAAAGTAACTATCTTTTTACAAAAGATATGCTATATTATGTGGAGGAACAAATCTTTGAAAAAAGAAATCATTATGGAGTTGCACTTTTAACGAAAGAATACGACTTTGACTAAATTTTTTGTTTTTATTTTCGTGTTTAATGTTTTTTGTGTTTATTTGATAATTTTGAGTAATTCTATTGGTTTTATGTTTCTTTCAATACTTTAAGTTATTGTATTTGGTCTATCTTCATAATTAATGTTTTTTTATATTTGTTTGATGTTTTCAGTTCATGTTTACATGTTTACTTATGTATCTATCAAGTTACAATATATTTTTTGGATTCCAAATATTCAGGTTCATGATCTGCCACACAATGTTCAACAAGAATTGCATAAAGTGTTTGGTATGAATATTAGTAACTCGATTAAAGAAATATATATACATCTTGATATTGATTTGGATCTCATTGACAATACGCTGAAACATCCGCATTTCCTAGAAAATTATATGTAAAGATATAACTTTTATATGTTATTGTATGTTCTTTTAATTACTCTTGGAGATTGTATTTGTTTTAAAGTTATATTGAATTCCTAACCATAGGTGTGTTTGTGTATGTTCCCTTGAGTATTCTTATTATGTTCTTATAAAACTAGAAGTATTAACACCACACAACTAGCAACATTTTGAAGAAGCAAATAATAAGCCAAAAAGAGTCTAACTACATACCAAGCATGTATGTCATTCATATATTAAACAACATTATATTCTATTTCTACAACTAAATTGATATATTAATCAACTAATCATCCTCTAGTAATAATCGCAAATGAAGCATTTTCATACTTTCATATATTAAACAACTATATGTTAGATTCAATTTATTTGAAAAAAGTAAAACTTACATCTTTGTCCTGCAGGGTTTTTAAGGTAATCCTCCAGTTCAGTTTGGTCAGGGACTTTTAAATGGACGCACCTGCATTCCATCGAAAAATAGTCGACAATCACTCTGTGTAACTCACAGAATAACTTGACAAACTGAAATAAAATAATCTCGTATCCAGGTGTTGAGAAAAGTGATACACTCACCCATGGTCCTCATTTCTTTCAAAGAAACCTCTCTGAGATGATGATACAAATATACCTACATCATAGTACCCCAAGCATAACGCCTAACCTACCCTTTAAGTGTTGTATAAGGAGCACGTACTTGAAATTGATGTACGCATTGCTATTATTAGAAAATATAATACACCCAAATATATGAAGAATATAAGCATGTGTAACCTGATGGAGCATATCATAAGTGAGAGAAGAATTGTTCGCATGGTAGGTCGCCCTACTAAATATACTCCAAAGAAAACTGTGGCCCTACCCAATACTTTTGTGTAATAAGATCTCAACTATAAGAACTTCTTAATTTATACCTAGGAGTAAGGCAATCTGGCGCATAACATGTGGCTTATTATCACTGACGGAAGCATATTGACGTCACCTTTGGCCTTCAGCCCCAATATCGTATGCACATCTTCGAGGGTGATATTCATATCCCCAAAGCTAAAATGAAAACTGATTATTTTTTTATGCCAATGCTCTATAAAAATATTGGTAACGGGGCTTTGTGGATACATAGAGGACAACGAGTCGATTAGCCTGTCGAAAGGTGTGACATCTAACAGCTCATTAACCTTACCCTGAGATCCCAAACTCCAGCTCCTATGATTAGTGTAGTGGGCATACAAACTCATCTCACACTCCTACAAATTTTAACAATGTTTGGATTTAGTAAAACATATTAAATAGTAATACATATATCAACTAAACAATAGAAATAAATCATAAAATTACCTCTCTCTGCCAAACATAGTTGGTAACATGGTCTACAAATGTGTCGCGGAATAGACTATGTAAATGAGATGAGGTGCGGCTCAAAATGAACCTCGACGAGGAGTAGATGGTCGTTGGTTGGGGGCAGTACTACACGATGTAAAACTCGGAGGAGGTGGAGAACCAGATGGAAGTAGTAATGGAAGCGAAAGTGACTTCATAGGAATCGGGGATAAGAGTACCTCTTCACCTGTCGTTTTTTCTTCTATTTATCTTTATGTTTCTTATTGTTCGTGTACTGTCACTATCACGCGACCCTATCTTGAATCCTAATATAAAGGAAAAAAATATAAACTTACTTGAAGACTCTAACTCTTAAAAGATAAGTTTTTTATAAAGAAACGCAAACATAACTAAAACAATCAAATAAAATAAAATATAATATGACTGAATAAAATCTAGTCAAAGAAACTATCCGAAATCAAAGGTATGGATGACTGGTAGCCTTTGGTGCAAGACGCTTGTCGTCGAGGGCTACACGTCCATAATATGACTGGCGTGGGAGGCATGGTCTACGCCCGTGTTTGGCAGAACATATGTTCTTCACCAATGGCTGGAGAAGAACACATACCCTGGAAAAACATTTAAAAAACATTTAACATATTTCTAACGAGTCTAAGTGTTTCTAAATAAACGACCAATCACAATTTCTAAAGAAACCCTAAAAACTTGTAAACATATAAAACCCTAGAAAATACCTTGCCTCAGTTGTCGTTTTAGATGAACTTCAAGGCTGATTTTGCTTCTGTTTAATTGATTTCTCCTTCTCTCAATTTGTATTCTTTCGATTTGTTTTTTATTTTGCTTCATGGATGATCCATAAACATGATTTTGCCTTATCTCGATTTAATGTCAATTTGCTTTCTCTTTGATGACTCCCTCTCTTCACTATGTTGACGTTTCACTCTCTTCATTCGGTCTAATCTCTAGCCTAGCTATTTCTCATGTTTCTCTATCTTCACTTCACGCATACTCTATTCAGCTAATTGAAACAAATACTTATTATTTTTAGGCAAATTTATTACATGTTTTCTTAAATAGAGAAAGTAAAGAAAAATGATAGATAATTTTTATTTATTTTTAAATGGTAACTTTAAAAATAATTTCTTTTATACGTGTTTTTTGGTTTAAAGATAAAAACATCAAAATAAACAACTTCACAAAGTAATTTAGGATTTTTTAGTACCACTCAACTATATAATCTTTTATAAATTCTTTTCTTTCTTTTTATTGGAGAACTTTTACAAGATTGATTAAAATTTTAATCTCTTAATTATTAAATTTCTCTTAATTATTAAATTTTAACCTAATAAATATATATTATGTGCGTTTATATTTTTGTTTTTAAAAATACAATAATTTAATTGTTTAATACAACATAGTTAGATCGTATATTTTGTAATAAATTAGCTTATATTTTGTTTTTCATAATTTTTCAATATTTTTGTGAGAAAACTAAAATTACCCATAATTCACGTATTTTAAAATATTTTGATTAGTGTTACATAAAAATTTAAAAACTTAAAGTGTGCCTTTATTTTTATTTATCTTTATTGTATTTCTCTATTTTTTACTCTCTTTTTTCGTTCGGTTCCATCTTTACGAGATTATCTATCTACAATATATATATACCTTTATTTCTCTTCTAAACAGAAAAATCACCGAAAAAGTTTATATGACCCAACTTGAAAGGTTTAAGGATTCAAAAAGTACATCTCACATGTGTCAACTATACAAAGCTCTATGTGGTTTCAAATAAACACCAAAGGGTTGATATGTTTTTATGTCTTCCTATATGTCAATGCTAACTATTATAATCCTCTTGGTCTATGTTGATGATATTATCATCACTTGCAACAAATTTACTCAAGTACAAAAATTTATTAACAGACTCAACATTACAATTTCTTTAAAAGATATAGGTAAACCTACACTACTTTCTTGACATTGAAGTTTTCAAGAACTCAACTGATTCATTTATCACAACAACAAACATGCTGCCTAATGAAGGATTTAACGGTCTCAATCATTGTTCCACAGCAATGCATGTCACCGATGTTATCTCCTCCCATGATGGTGATCCCTTCTGCAACCAAAAAAACATCGCAGTTTGTTAGACTTATTATAATATATGTTATGCATGCAAGTAGAAATTGCATGCGCTGTGAATAAACTGAGTCAATTTCAGACTCATTATAATATATGTCATACATGCAAGCAGAAATTGCATACGTTGTGAATAAACTTATTCAATTTCAACAACATTCTACAAATATTCATTTACAAACAGTCAAAAGATTTATCAAATACTTATCAGAGACATTATCTTTAGGACTCCACATTAAACTCAGTACCGATCTTTATCTCAGGGGATTCACTGATGCAGACTATACCTCACCATTAGATAATCTTGTTCAGTTGGTGGCTATTGTGTATTTTTCGAAAACACTTTGGTGTCATGGTCCTGAAAAAACAAAATGTAGTAACAACCACGACAACTGAATCTGAATACCGCGACTTGCCAACCTATCTGCATAAATTATTTGATTTGGTTCGATACTAAATAATTCAAAAAAAAATCCACAAATATATACCAAAATAGAATTATTTATATTCATAATTTTGACTATTGTCAACTTCAAACTTACAAATTTTTGTATACTTTTAATAAAATTCAAATTAGTTGAGATTTTTCATTCATTTATGTACTATATATTAATTTATTAATTTGAATCTACACCATATGAAATAAAAAATCTAAATTTTTTGCTTTTGATGTTTTTATTACCGCTCATAATTTTTTACTATTTCTGGTTGTTCATACATATCTTATAACACGAAAGAGAAAATTAAAAAAAAAAAAATCATAAAAACTTTAAAATAAATTATATTTTAACTATGGACGACAATTCCAAAACAAAACTAGATCAGCTCAAGCACACGTGTGTCGATGATGACAAAGTAGCTGATGTTGTATAACTTTTTACTCGGTCATTTCAATCGAACCGTCTTGAAGATCGCCTCTTGTTTTCAGGTATCTTCTCTTTGCTTTTTGCCTTTCCCTTTGATTTCCGACAAAATTACGTCTACATCTTTCCTCACCATATTTCAGAAGAGATCGAGATTATTACATGAGCGATCCGGTGATCTGGTGTCTTTGATTTGTTACAGTAACAATTTCCTAGAAACCAAACGAAGCATAATTTCAATTTTCTTACATCGTTCTGATACATAAATTATCTTCTTACAAGAATTTGGATCTCCGTATTTTGATTGAAAATTATCATTGTTTGTAGTGAAATTTTCAAATGGGTAGTGCCTCGTCAGTCCTAAGTCAATATGATATCGAAGAGGTTCAAAATCACTCACGAAATCTATGTGAGTTACATACACATTTACCTTGTTTCAGTTTTAACTTGTTTCTTGTTTTTTCTCGCTTACAATTTGATCTCTCTTGACCATTAAGTTCAGTTTCGCAGCAAGAAATCGTGTCGTTGTATGAAAGATTTTGTCAGCTAGACCGAAACGCAAAAGGGTTTATATCTGCTGATGAATTTTTATCAGTCCCTGAATTCTCAATGAATCCGTTGTCTCAGGTACGTTTACATCAGTTGATTGCATCTAAAGATTGCTTTGTCTGAACAAATGTGGATTTTTTGTGTGTGTAGAGACTGCTTAAGATGGTTGAAGGTCTGAACTTCAAGGATTTTGTAGCCTTCTTGTCTGCATTTAGTGCTAAAGCCAGCATCCAGCAGAAAGTTGAACGTTAGTACGATACTATCTTAATGTGCAATATTGTGGTTCTAGTTTGAATGTTGGTTTGTTTTGTGCTGCAGTTATATTTAAGGTATATGATTCCGATTGCAACGGAAAAGTTTCTTCTAAAGACATTATGGACGTGTTGCGGGACTTGACCGGTTCGTTCTTGTCTGATGAGCAGCGAGAGGTATCCTCCTAAAGATCCTTGAATGTTTAATTTTCCTATATGTTTATGTTTAATCACTCTGCTGAATCCAGTAAATACATCTGCATCGCGATCTTATGTGCATCGTTAAGTTTGGAAATAATAGACAAGGCTAATGGTTATAATCTAATGGGCTGTGTTATGAAGTTATGACTTGTATCAGATAGACCAAAAGCATAGTCACTGTGCTTTTATTCCGAGAATAAAGAGTCATTTTTTGTTGATATTGTGTAGTCTAACATGTAGCGAATAGCTGAAGATTACTGATTGTAAATTTTTATTGTCTTTTTGTAACCCATTTATCTACATCCAAGCATGAATTAGTACTTGTGCTGCAAAAGCTATGCTTATAATCAGTGTTCTTATGGTACAGGAAGTTTTGAGCCACGTTTTAAAGGATGCAGGTTTCACTAGTGATTCTTACTTGACATTGGAGGATTTCATTAAGGTTACGCTTTTCTAGTCTATCTTTTTCTAATTTTGGAATATGTGGACGAAGAAGGTGCAGGGATTGATGTATTGTAGCTAAGTGACTCTAGTCTATCATTTTCTAATTTTGGAATATGTGGACGAAGAAGGTGCAGGGATTGATGTATTGTAGCTAAGTGACTTGATTATATATTTTCTGTACCTGTCTTAAATTGAAGAAGATGATATAGTTACGAAGATTAGAACGTTTAGGATAAAATAGTGTTTGAAGGAAGGAGTGTAAGTACAGCACTGAGACAAAATTGTATAGGATGAGAATGATAACTTTTGGAAGTAAATACAACTGGCAAAGTAGTTTTTTTAAAATTTGCCGTTGATATGAAGAAACTATTGAACGGAAGTTTCAAGTTTGTAACGGCTTTTGTGTACAATTTCTTACAGGTTTTTGGGAGTTCGGACATGAAAATGAGTGTTGAAGTTCCTGTCGACTAAGCTCTTGCTCGAGCTCAAAACAAAAAGACTTCGAATGTAGAAAACATTGATATGTGTAGAGTATACTATTAAATATAAAGCTATAAAATGTTTTTTCCATGTATTCTGTTTTCATTCTGGACAAAAAGTAATACTTGGGCAATTTGTGATCGTTCTAGTCAGCTGGTTGCCTTTGAGAACTTGAAAATTTGTTGCATTTGTAATCATCATTTATATATAGTAGCAAAGTTTTTCAATTCAGATTTGATTCTCAAAAGTTGATAATTCTATGCAGAAAGCCAAAAGTTTACAAAGATTTTCGAAGAAGTCTCTTCATATAACAGCCAAAAGTTGCGTCTAATGACTTAATTAATCTTTTTATACAAACTATCTTCTTGCGGTTGACTGATAGCAACAAGATAGACATGAAACTAGTTATATTAAGCAACTATCACCTGTTTTAATGATCATGAATGCTTACTGTATAGAACAAGGAAACAAGCAGCTACACTGGAGATATAGTAACATCGGTGGTTCTGATAACAATACAACTACAAAAAAACATCAGTGGTTTTCTCCATGCCTATTCATATCTCCCCTCTATAACCCCCAGAGCCGAAGTAATCTTTTCTCGAATTGGCAATAGCAACACTCTTTTGATGCTCCAGTTTAGGGCAATCACGAATACGATGACCAAGACCACCACAATAAGAACATCCCTTAACTCCACTTGCATTGGCAATTGCCTCTGCTTCCTCCATTGGATCACTCAACTCGGCCAACACAGGCGGAATTCTCTGTTTTGCTTCCTGTAGCAAGTGTTTCAAGTCGAGCAGAGTTGTCTCACTTTGATTCTTATTTATAAATGTGGTGGCAATTCCTGTTTTACCACACCTTCCGGTTCGTCCAATCCTATGAACATAATTCTCGATTTCGGCTGGCATATCGTAATTGATCACATGCTGAATATCAGGAAAATCTAAACCTTTAGAAGCAACATCTGTTGCAACCAAACAGTCTTTCTTGCCAGCTTTGAATGATGCAATGGCGTATTCTCTCTCTTCTTGATCCTTCCCTCCGTGAATGGCTACGGCTTCGACTCCTTTCAAAAGAAGATATTCATGGATATCATCAACATCAGCCTTGTTCTCGCAAAACACCAAAACAGGAGGAGGTGTTTTCTGGAGACACTCGAGAAGGTAAACAATCTTTGCCTCCTGCTTAACGTACTCTACCTCTTGGATTACATCAAGATTCGCTGCTCCAGCTCTTCCGACATTTACGGTAACCGGCTTTACCAAAGCACTCCTAGCAAAGTTCTGAATTTTTGTAGGCATGGTAGCTGAAAATAGAAGGGTTTGACGTTGAGCTTTAAAGTGATCAAACACTTCTCTAATGTCGTCTTCAAAACCCAAATCTACTAACCTATCTGCCTCGTCTAATGTCAAATACCTAAAGAAAAAACGTAGCAGGTCAACATATATTACTTTGAAGTGGAAGAGAAGAAAACACTCATCCATAAAACATAGCAAATGAAGCACATTAAATAAATCATCTAGAAGTAGCATTTTGTTACTAATTATATGAAGAGGGTACAATCACCATGTTTAAATGGTTTGGTCTTCTTTTTTAAGTGAGATTTACAGTGCAATAGTGCATAACTTTTGTTTTGTTTGTTTCACTAGAGTTATAGGAGTGATAAATGTATCTACTGGACTGACAATATAATGGTTGATCCCGTTACCTAAAAGCACAATATATTCTATAACTATTCATCTACGAAAATTAGAACCTTACAAATGTATTGTAGAAGTATAGAAACATAATAGTATATATTGCTGAAGATAGAACGGATAATAAATCAAGATACTATCGAAAGATCTATACACCTAGAGGTAGAGACTACACTAACATAAAACTCCAATTCTTTTATGTTATCGGTGAACCCATTTCTCTGTTTCTATGTTATGGCAGGTAGCTAAAGAAAGGATATATGCTAGTCTTACAGATTTATTTTTTCGTCTAACAGAAAGCATATATCTGCTATAAGAAGAAAGTAATCATATCCTAGAATATAAATGAAGTAACTGCAACTGCAACAGCAACTGCAAACATATGCTTAAAAGATAAGAAAATTGAAGCATTCACGACATCAGTGTTATCACACAGAAAATTTTAAATGATAATATGAATTAGTAGTAATTACCTGCAATTATCCAAATTCATCTTCTTCTTTGCTAGCATATCCTTCAGCCTCCCGGGAGTAGCCACAACAATATGCACACCCTTCTTAACGATCTCCAACTGTGATCGCATATCAACACCACCAATACAAAGCAACGGCCTCAGATCCGGGTATCCAGCCTCTCGCATTGGTGCCAAAAATTCTTCAACCACATCATATGTCTGCCTAGCTAACTCTCTCGATGGACACACAATCAATCCAAAAGGACCTTCTCCTGCAATAAGTGGCATCATCATTTCCTCCTGCAATGCTACCATTATCATCGGAAGAACAAACACTAATGTCTTTCCTGAACCCGTAAAAGCAATTCCAATCATATCTCTTCCTGCTAAAATCACAGGTAGACCCTGCACTTGAATTGGTGTTGGCTGCACAATCCCTTTCTCTTTCAGTTTATCTAAAACAGGTTTAGGGAACTTCATGTCCTTAAAGTTCTTGATCGGTGGAGGAATATTATCACCATCGACAATGATATGCCACTGTTTTCGAATCAAATCACATGCTTTTGTTGACATTCTCCTAATATGAAGGGGTGGTTTCCACCCAGTTAACAAAGACTCGGTATACGTGATACCTTTAGCTAATTCCCTGACAGACATGAGTGTTTTTTTATCGGACAAGTGCTCGATCATTTCTTTCTCTTGTTGCACAATCTGTTCAGTGGGACTAACTTCAGGTATATCACGCTTAAGCTGAGATGCTTTAACAAGCAAGCTGGGCTTGGCTTCAACTTGTTTAGCTATTTCATCTTCTTCTTCAAATTGAGATGCTTTACCCTTCCGCTGAAGAATTTTCTGCACTTCCATCGCTCTACGTTTGGCCACAGGGACATACTCGACATAATCATCATCTCCCTCCATTGTTTAATTTAATCCAAGAAAAAGACACTATCTGTTCCAAACAAGATGAGAAATTGCGCATATAATCAAATTAGACACTGAGGCACAAAAATCTTAACATGTTTGAATCAGTTTTATCTATAAAAAATCCTAAATTAAGTGTGCTTCGAAGAGAGGTGAATCCATAACTAGGTTTCTACTACTCATTACAAACAACCATCGATTTTGAGAAAACGTGAAAGCGAACTGAGAAGTGCCGTGGGAAACCTGAGTAGAGCAGTGGAATGACTTGAAGATTGGCTTAAGACCAGCTGGCGGTTCCTCCACGTCGGTGGTGGGTAAAATCTGGAGAAGGTGGAGTCCGGCGAGAGGTAGCAGGTGTTTGTGATGGCTCTCCGATTTGGGGATCGGGAAGATTGTAAAGAGACAGTCAAGTCGGTCATGTGTCGGGCTAGGCCCATTTAATGTTCCTCAATACAGACTTATTTAATGTTCCTCAATACAGACCCATTTGTAAGCTTATTTACTTGAATACTATTTACTTGAATACTTATCCATCATTTCAAGACATTTTCTTGCCAGGACCGTAGAGCTGTTTAGTTTTATTTTATTTTTTTAATCAAAAGAAACTTTTATTATTAAAATTAAAAGTTATATAAAGTTTGAAGACTAGAAGTACGTTTAGATACATTTTAAATTGCAAATTTTAAATTTGTACGCCGCTGCTTCCCTCCACTACTGAATCTGAAAATTGTTGTGCCAAAGAACAGCAACATTCACAAAAGTTCTCTCCAATGCTCGCATAGTCCTCTGAACAAATATATCGCCACGAATCATCTTCGAAACAGTCTCTCTTCTCGCAAATCTTCGCATCCCTTTGCACAACAACCACGTATCAATCCAAATCTTCGCATCCGTCTCCTTTTCTACAAAACAAACAAGTCCAGCAGTATCTCGAAAGGTATTTAATCAGCATTAATGTAGCCTAGACCGAGGCTTTCAAGGAAGACAATGGCAAGCAAGCTTGGAGGAGCATCAAGCTGCTTAAAGATAAGCTTTTGCTTGCATTTCAGAGTCCATTTTGGAAGTCAATCCACTGTTTGATTCCGGACTCTGGAAATGTGCTTTATGGTCATTTTAGACCTAATAAGCTTTCTGCAAACTGCTTTTATGTCATCTACGAAACCAGTATCCTGATTCTTAGCTAACTGATTAATGAGGATAAGAGAATCAGATTCGACATCGACCTCTGTCCAATTATGTTTGTACAGATAATTAAACCTTCAAGCAGAGCTTTAGATTCAACAAGGATAGGCGTGAGTTTCCCGAACATAACACCAGCTGCATGAACAATATCTCCAGAGTTATCTCTGATCAGAACACCTCCACCAGCTTCGCCATTTCTAGCACAAGCCCCATCCACGTTTATCTTAAGTCTGCCACCTATAGGTGCATTCCACTTCAGGTAAATCGACTTCTTATACCTTTCAATAGATGAGCATCCCAGATCAGCCCTGCATTTAAGGACTTAGACTAGTGCTTATAGTTTAGCTTGTTAGAAATATCAATTCCTTTTATTATATTGATGACCAATTCAATAGCTTTATTGACATTAATATGTTGCGCTTTGTATTTAACTTTATTTCTAACTTTCCAAATTACCCAGCATATAATCTGAGGAATAAGGTGAGTAACATGAAATTTTATGTTCGAAAACCAGAACCAGCCTCTTAATATATGAGTTAGCACCATATATTTACTGATTTTAATCTTGAAAAGACATTCAAAGAAGTTCCAAAGCTGCCAGGCCAAAGTTGCAGTTTACAAAAAAGTGAATTTTGTCTTCGCAATTGTTGCAAAACAGACGTTTCAAAACCAAATTTAGATGTCTCTTCCTCATGATGGAATCAATAGATATATAGTTATTAGTAATCTTCCAAGTAATAAAAGAGAACTTCCTCGGGATGTTAGGATTCCATATTTTTTTGAACAAACTCGATTGGTTAACCTTGGTTCTCAGACTGTTCCAAGTAAGCTTCATGTTGAAGTTCATATCATTAGAGTGCTTCAAACATAGAAGATCATCTGTATCAGGGTTCACTTTAAGATTCTTTATAATATCAAGCCTAATATTATAAAGACCCTACATAGCATTGAAATCCCACTGATTTTTTTTCCAAAAGGAATGGACCTTGGCATCCAAATACTAGTTTATATTGTTGGCGCTTGTAATGGATGGCAGGTTATACCATGAATCCCTCCAAAATTCTATCTCACCCTTTCCCAGAATCCATGATAGATTACTATCAGCATGTCCTCTGATACTTATAAACCTTTTGCAAACTAAAGAACCTCTTCTCTTAGTAGCAATAGAATGATGGCTAGTTTTACAATAAATATTCTACATAAGACCAAAGACAATTGTTTTTATGAAAATTAAACCATAGCTTTTGAGAGAAGGATTGTTGAATATCATCCAACCTTCTGTTATTCATCCCTCTCTCTCCAAAAGGCTTACAAAGGGAGGTCCAGGCAGACCAATGAATTGCGTTTATTTTGTACTTTGATCTCCAAAGGAATCTATTGAAAATAGTTTCCAACTTTTTGATGATATTTTTAGGTAAAACACAGCTTTACATCCAGTGGTATGTAATAGTGAGAAGAACATTGGTTATTAAAGATAATATGTCTCCATAAGAGAGGTACTTACAGTCCTCATCAATGATTCTATCATTAGTCTTATATAGAATAGGGTTGAAAATTTTCCCTTTATTGTTGTTTGATAGGGTGACTCCCAAATGATTAATAGGCAAAAAGTCCACCTCAAATCCAGTTTGAAGCTTCAAGTTCTGGATTCTAGAAATATGATGAGTTTTTGATGATATGATGATCCTAGTATTTTGCTTGTTTATAGACTGACCTGATATCTTTTGGTAGTTATCAAGAAACCTGCTTAAATTATCAATCGAGGAAGACAAACTGTTAGTAAAAATCAGTATATCGTCTGCGAACACAATACATGCGATGAGATACTCTGTCATAGTTGCAAATTGCATCTTAGAATTTCTGCTGAAAAGATCATGCATTCCTCTTGTCGTAACCTCTTCCCCGAGTATGAAAAGGTTTGGAGATAGAGGATCTTATTTCCTTAATCCTCTTCTCATATGGAAATATTCATAAGTATCTCTATTAATCAGTAAGGAAATGTGACCGGTTGTTGATCATTTTATTAATAAGCCTAATGAACTTAGCAGAGAAGCCAAACGAGAGCAACACTTTAAAAAGGAAAGCATGAGAGATTCCATCAAACGCCTTCGACATGTCTAGTTGAATCGTGATGTTTCCAGCCTTTGGCTTCTTGTTAATGTCATGAAGAAGCTCCTTTGCGATTAATATGCTGTCATGAATCAGCCTCCCTCTCATGAATGCACTCTACATATTAGAAACAATTCTGGGCAATATATTAGATAGTCTTTGATTTATAAGAGTAGAAAGAATTTTGTTCATCATAGTACACAACCCTATAGGTCTGTAGTTGTTCCACTAAGTAGGATTAGATCTTTTAGGAATTAAACAAATTCCTATGGCAAATAGGTCAGTGGGAATGCTGCTACCATTTATGAAAGCATTAAGAGAATTGCATAGATCAGTTTTAGTAGTGTTCAAACACATTTTGAAAAAGAAACTGTTAAAACCATATATGCCATGGGCACTATCACTCTTCATATTGCAGATGATTCTCTATATTTCCTTCTCATTAGTGTTCTTAAGTAAGTCTTTATTGTCCTCCTTAGTAACTAGGGAAGGGATGCAATCAAAGAGACTATCCTGAAGCAAATTATTCTCTTCTTGTCTTTTGGAATAAGGATAAGAAGCCAAGATATTCTTAAAGTAATTAGCAGCAATGTTTCCAATATCATTATGATTCAAAATTCAGGTATCATCTTCTTTACTACTTTTAATTTTATTTTTTCTTCTCTTCTTAGCAACATAAGAATAGAATAATTTTGAACTGCCATCACCATTTTTAACCAACTGTTGAAGCATTTTTGCTTCCAGTAAGACTCTTGATTTCTAAGCGCTTGTATGTGTAGATCGTTGGCTTTAGATAAATTGGTCCTAGAATCCTGATGTTGTTAGTGTAATGCATGATCTTCATCCTTTTAACACTCTCTTCAGTGGCTTTAACATTATCAAAAATATTACCAAGATACATAGTATTTCAATCCTCGAGGCAATGTTTAAGCCTCCTCAGCTTGTACCAGAAAAGATGACTAGGCTTTCCACATATAGGCAGCATCCAATCATGTTCAACAACTCTATGGAAAGATTCATCATTAGACCATATATTTAAAAATTTAAAACTTTTCCTTTTGTGAATTGAAGTAACATTATTATTAAAAGTAGCAGTTATAAGTAAATGAGCATGCTCAGAACAAGTTTTGACCATGTGGAAAACCTGTGTTTCTTTGAAGATATTAATCCATTTTTCATTGATAAGAGCACGATCTAGTCTCCTTCATTTGTTACTTTTGGACCAGGTGAATTTAGATCCACTATACCCAGCATCATGAAGGTTGCAAGCTCTGGTTGTGTCATTGAAATTGCCCATGCTAGTTTGGCAGTTAGAGGTGTAACCCAGCTGCTCATCATGAATGGAGATGACATTGTAATCACCAGCACATATCCAGGCCTTGCTAGGATCAGCTATGCTAATTAAACGATTCCAAAGCTCCATTCTTTGCAGGTGTTGACACTTAGCATAGATAGAAGTTAGGTATAATATTTCCTCAATACCAGGGTAATCCACCTCCATATGTAAGGATTGATCCATGTTCTGAATGGTTCTCACATTGATATCATCCATCAAGAAGACCCATAACTTATTTGATATATTAGCAGTATACTCTTTGAAGCCCATAAACTCAGCAATTTCTTTAATTTTATCAAACTTAGCCATAAGTTTCTATATTGCAAGAATCCTAATCCTTTCAGTTCTGATCATAGAATTTAGCCTTCTCAAGGTTGATTTGTTGTTAATACCCCTTGCATTCCAACTAATCACTCTGATCATTATCAGAGTATGATTTTTGTAATGTGTCCCTTGAGTTTAAGGACTTAACTGTTAGTTTACTTATTGAACTTCTTCTTTTTGCAAATTTCAATTTTATGTTGATGATTTATTTAAAGCTTTGATCAGGAGAAATGGTAGGAGTACCAGGACAACTGCCTATGTTTTCAGGATCAGGAGTGGTTGTTACTTGAAGGTTGAATTGAGTATATTCATGTTCCAACTTTTCCAAGGCTTCAATGATTTCATTACTATTTTTTGGAGAAGATTAATTTTGAGAGTCACGTGGTTCCTCCATCATGTTGATCTGATTCAATTTGTGACTGAGTTTTTCATGTAACTGTATGTTCTGATCTTGAGTCAGGTCATTATTATTTTCATTTGCCACATAATCTTTTTGTGTGACGATAAATTTGAGATTTCTCCTATAAACCTTGATTTTAGTTTGAGTATTTCTTGAGTCATTATTGCTCAAGACATCTTTAAATTGAATCTCATAATTATCTTTGTCATTTCCAGTATCTTCTTTACCGTTTTTATCTTCAATCTTTGGTGCTTTCTTGCATTCAGAAAATTTGTGGCCTATGTGATAACAATAGTCACAGTATGATGGCACGTTTTTATAACTTATGGAGATCCAACATCCATCATTCATCTCAAAGCCAATCCACATTTTCATTTTAGTTTTGTAGAGATATCAATTTCAATTTGAGCAAAACAAGCGTTGGTATGAGCTCTGTTCTTCTCAGGTACAACAATTCTGTAAGTTGTTCCTATAGCACCAACAAGGTCATTCACCAATTTTGTGTCATATAAGCATTCTCGAAACTTTTCAAATCGAACCCAGTTCAGAACCATTTAATTTTCGTATTTCTTGTTAAAATCTGGACTCCATCGTAAGATTCTCATCACGAAATCATCAAATCTCCATACGTTCTTTGACCATAGGGTGCAAACATCTTCCTTTAAGTAGAACTAAAGAAAGATGTGATGAGAGTCTCATACTTCATAGCTGAATACACCATTGAATTTCAATAAATCCAAGAAATTATCGAGCTTAGCTTTCTTTGGAACCCCATTACTGAATTTTCTAATAAGCGTGATTTTTTATTGGCGAAGAAGTTGCTTCTTGATTTCCTCAGAATACTGGACAGAGTAGTGACTCTCAGTTTATTTGATAGATTATGGGTTTATTGAAACAGAGGTGTTGTTTGGCTTGAACAGATCAATGTATTGCTTCGTGATTTGCTGTTGAGATGAATCAACATTTCCACTGTCGTGAAGAACATGGAATTCTTCCGTAGATTGCAGATGGATACTGAGATTATCCATGATAAGAAGAAGAAGAACAAATTACCAGAAACAGAGTTTCTTGGAGAATTCTTGGATTAACACCTAAATCTTCCGAGTGTTTTTTCAAACTTTTAAACGAACGATCTCCAATATATTAAAAATTGTATAGATTTTAGTTTTAAATAGTGATATTGTTTTCCAATTTTTTCTTTATCGGTTTTAATCCACCCACGTATTTTACAACGGTTTATTTAATTACAAGGGTGTTATCATTAACATTTAAAACAACTATATCCTAAATATTATAATATTGAATTTTAATTATTTTAAAGATTATAATTTTGTTCTTGAAAATAAATACAAAGTACAACAAATATATTTTTCAATTTTAATTATGGCCACTTTAATTTTGAAAAGTATAAAAAAATAGCAATATTGAATAAGATATGCAAACCGCGCATAAGTTAAAAACAAAAAAAAAAGTAAAATCAAATTCCAAACCCATATTTATTAAAATGACGGTTAATTTTTGGTGAAGTTGAGACGATATATCATCTGTACGTAAAGCTACACAAACAGTGCGAAAATAACACATTCAATGTTTTATTTATATTGTCGGTTTGTGGCATTCTATATCGCTAGTATTATGGTTTAAACACTGGTGGTATAGTATGAAAAGCTCATTATTTGATTTTTTATTATTAAATATATATTTTGATATTGATCGAGTCGGAGAAGAATGCTAGTGATTTGTTTTTTAAAATGGAATATTATGCACAAGACAAGTTATGTGAGTAAGTTAAGAATACTCTCATAGAACACGGGTTGGTTATTATTTTAAAATGGCACGATGTTGTGAAAAGCAAAAGAAAATCCTCGAACATTTTTTGAATACGAGATATACGGATAATATAGTCAGTCGGTAAAAAGATATTCTACGGCATCAAAAAAATATGGATGTATTTCTTATCTTAAAGAAATTATGGTCACTCCATATGAATGGTCCTTCAAATTTAAATGCATGATTCACAATCATCCAATCGGGAGACACTTATAAGGTCACTTGTACGCGGGCCGATTTTCAAGAAGGAGTTAAATTTTTTACAATATTCTATCTTTATGGGAACCCACCCTCGAGAAATTTTAAGCGAAGTAAAAAGTTTGACAATAAAAATATTTCCTTCATGCGTACAACGCTCGAAAAAAAATACTAAATACGGAGAAAGTTGATCGATCACAGTTGGAATAATTGTCAAGCAAACTCAAAATATTTAATTATTTCGAATGGCATAAATCCATCCAAAATCAAAGTGATATCATTAATGATTGTGTCTTGCACACCCGGTTAGTGAGATTTGTTACAAATATTTCCGAAAGCGTTAAAACACTTACAAGATAATAAGGTACGAGAAACCTCTATCGGTTTGAATTTTTATTTCGGATTTATGTTTATGCTGGGGGAGAAACTTAACAATTTAAAGTATGTATTAGATTGTTTGTGATCATTTATGGTAGTTAATTACATCGAAAAGTTGTCTGTGGTTTCGGCAGATAGAGACTTAGTGTTGATGGATGGTCTTGATAAAACGTTTTTAAAAAAACACAGATGTTATGCTAGTGGCACACTAACAGGAACGTCATTACGAACACAAAAAATTACATGAAAGAGAATAAAGTTTTCAATAGTTTTATAGGTTTGTGGAATCGAATAATATACTCAAAGACAAAACGTGATTTCGAGCATAGTCGGAATTAGATTATCATCAAGCAATCAAATACACGTAGAAATCTTGGTTAATATGTAACATCGATAATTTTTTCACGTGAAAAACTAACAAGTTCATGCATTTCGATAACACGATCACTAATCGAGTGAGGAGCTTTCATTCCAACCTAAAGCATTTTGTTAGAATGAGTAAGCTTAACTTCAAGTTATTTTGGGGTAAAAATGCATTATTTAGTTGAGGTATGAAATTGATCAATTAATCGTCATTGCACTAAAGCACCGCCAGTGCATTATACACCGGTAGTGAACTCACATCGATGGTCCAACGGGCATGCATTATCGGTTTTGTTTCTCAAAATGACCAATTAGGTTTGGAACCTATCTCGTCATTGACATCATCGGTGCAGAGGGCAATGTAGTTCACACCAATAGTACAGAGATTAAAGCACTATCGATGCTATGATCTGCACCACATTTGGTTATTCTCAAATGATCATACAGGGTTGATACTTACATGGTCATTGACATCACTGGTCTTATGCTATCCACCCGCTGGTATAAAAGCATTAGACCAACTGTACAATTTTGCTACTAAAAAAATTAACTAGCATAAACTTTTTGGCAAAATGTCAAATAAAAAGTTTAACTAACATTTTTTATAAATTGTACTTGATAATTAAATAAGTAATAAAAATTAATAAAATCTCGATATAATAACATCATCTAACATAATCTAATACAAAATAATATATAAATATAAAATAATATAACAATTAAGAAATTGAAAGCAAGATAGCTCTGATAATACAAACAATCAACCAAGAAGAAGTGATCTACAACACTCATTTGTGAAGAAAACAAATTGCATGACTATTATTAAGTAGACATATATAGTCATTTTCCTGAAGTTAAACTATAAAGTATTGGTATCTTGGTGTTATTATTTGATGAAAGCCTCATTCAACATTGGATTTTTGTTGAACTCGGTTAAATGACCAATGAGATGACCAAATGGAGGATCGTCCAAAAACCTATATACATTAGTCAGGTTAATCAGGTCTCACGTGCCCAATACTGTATAATAAACCTGGATTCCTAAAGTATTACAGGACTATAAAAAATAAAATAAATAAGAACATCCTTATAATTTATAAAATATAAATATAATTTAAAAATTAATAAATATAAGTATTTTAAAACTTACCCTCTTTTCGGAAGTGGTGTATACCTCGTGGTTCGTTTAGTCTATAAATACTTGGATGTTAGAATTCAAAAAAGCATACATTTTCATTGGTTCTTCTTTGATTTCCAGTGTGAAAAACTTTTCGAGTAAATCGTAATCAATACCATTTATACCAATAGGTACCTCAGGTTTTAGTGCATGACTAAAAGAAACACCTCTTGTGTCAACCTTTTCCCTGTCAGTTTTTGCAACAGTTTGCCTCAATCTCTTGTTAATTCACCATAAATATTATTTCGTGTGTTCATGTTATGCATTTTCCTGAACTGGTATATGCTGAGATGACATTTTGTTGGTGCTAGTTCTAAAACGTTTTGTTCGAGGCTAATCGTATTTTCTCACAAACATCAAGCGCGATCCTAATACCGACAATAATTTTGTCCGTTCGTGAACTCTCTTGGAGTGTGTTTGTTGGTCTGAGTCCAAATCAAATAACCAAAATTAGATAAAATATTGGATGGAGTAAATACAAACCAAAATGTAAAATATCTACACTAGCAGCAATAACAATAAAAGTTTACTTATGAACTAGATTACTAATTAATATATATATATATAACCAAAAATCATTAATTTACTAAATATAATTTTAAAAAAGTAACAATAAATAAATAAAACTAAATAATTATTTAAAATACGTTTTATCATTTTTAGATCGAACCATTAGAGTTTATTGTAGTAATAAATAAGATAGGCGAAATAAAATTGCATAAATATAATAAAAATTTACATATCTATAAAAACAATACGATAGAATTATATATATTAAATTTATTATCATATAGTCTGGTAAAAACATTTTTATCTGATAATTAAATTATCAGAATTCTAAAATTACTTAAATTTAAAAATCATTATTTATTTGAATAAAAATAACCTAATTTTTTATTTTAAATTTAAATATTATATAATAACCTTTTTTAATGATTGTTTTGGAAATTTTAAGTTAAATTACTCTAACATTTTTGGTTATAGGTCTTTTTCTGGTTATCCATGATTTGCTTGTATCTCCTCTCTTATTTCTGCTAAAGTGAATCTTTGGGGCCGATCCTCGATTGTTTCGTCAAGTTTCTTATGTTGAAATTGAAAAAACCATTTTTAGTATTGATAATGATATATCATCAAGGTTTATAGTTTCAATGCTGGTTTTTTCAAGAATTATTGGAATCTCATCGACACAGATATTTGTGACAGGATTTTAATATTTTTTTAACTCATATCATCTTGAACTTACTTAGAATTCCACCATCATATCTCTTATCCCTTCGAAGGATTGCCTATCTATAGTCGAGGAATTCAGGCCTATTGCATGCTACAGTGTATTTTGTAATATTATTTTCAAAATTTTATCTGATGGGAGCAAGGGTTATTTCTCTTATTTGGTTGATAAATCTCAATTGGTTTTTGTGGCGGCCCGTAATATTACAGACAGTATCCTCTATGGGGTTAACCCCACTTTAAGATCAAATCTGATCAATATCTTTGGTTTCAACCAAGGTTCCCTCTCTGTTAAGTATCTTGGAGTCCATCTTATCCCGAGTCGACTTTCTCATAACGATTGTCAACGTGTTCTCGATAAAATTACCACCCATATAGCTTCCTACACATCCAAACATCTCTTTTATGCGGGGAGGTTGCAACTCATTAAATCGGTACTTTTTCGGGGCAGTTTTATTGGTCTTCGATCTTCATTCTCCCCGCAATAGTTCTTAAATAACTCTATTAATAACTTCGTCATTTTCTCTGGTCCGGCAATGAGATGAAAGTTACAGGCGATAAAGTGGTATGGTCTACTATAACCTTGCCCGTATTTGAGTCTGACCTTAGATTTTAGATCTAAAAACCTGGAATCAGGAGGTCGTCCTCAAACATTTGTGGTCCATTTTGACAACTCAATCTGGTATATCTGGATTTATTCTGAGAAAATCAAAGACAATAATTTATGGTCTTTAAAGATGATGTAGCCCAGAAAGTACAAACAAAAACCTTTTTAATTTTATTTTATTTTATTCAGATATCTTATGTATTTAAATCGAATCTAATTATATTAAGATTTTATTTTATTTTATTTTAGAATATTTATTTTATTTCCTTGTATTATAATTTAGGGTTTTGAGAGGCTCTTATATAAAGCCTCATATGCCTCAAGTTATTTTAAGTTTTTGGAATAATATATTTTTTATATTGGAAAATTTCAGTCTTCATTACCCTTAGATTAAGGTTTCATCATATTACCCTTGAATTAGGGTTTCATCTATCGTTGTTTCTTCTTCTATTTCCGTCGCGTCATCAGTTTGGTTTCAGAGCCTCAGTTCTTGCTATGGGGAAGCATGTTTCTAAAGCCTGATTATTCTGATTCAAGGTTTAAAGAAGAGAACAACACACATGGTCATGATGATCGGGAAGATCGTTTGAGTATGAGGGGGCATACCAACCGTTTCAATGACAATCGTATTGACCGGTTAACGAAGGAGTTTAAATTGGCTACCAATCGTCGAATCAAGGTAAAAATTGCTTATCGAGATGTTGTCTCATGCTATGAAAAAGTTTTCAAAACCATCTTTTTGTCATCAAGTGGACATGGGGATGTTGTCTTCAGGCTATGAAAAGTTTTTCGATTTTTTTTTCATCAAACGGATGGCTTCAATGTGACTTCAAATAAAGAACACTCGAGAATGATTTATCTTATTCCGATAAGTTCAACAATTATAATTCCCAATGTAACGATTGAATAAAATAAAATAAATAATTTGGATTCTTGATGGTGATGGTGCTGTGAATTCGAGGACGAATTCTTGTCAACTAGGAGAGGATGATGTAGCCTAAAAAATACAAACAAAAACCTATTTAATTTAATTTTATTTTATTCAAATATCTTATGTATTTAAATCAAATCTAATTATATTAAGATTTTATTTTATTTTATTTTAGAATATTTATTTTATTTCCTTGTATTATAATTTAGGGTTTTGAGAGGCTCTTATATAAAGCCTCGTATGCCTTAAGTTATTGTAAGTTTTTGGAATAATATATTTTTTATATCTGAAAATTTCAGTCTTCGTTACCTTTAGATTAAGGTTTCATCATATTACCCTTGAATTAGGTTTTCATCTATCGTTGTTTCTTCTTCTATTTCCGTCGCGTCATCAGTTTGGTATCAGAGCCTCAGTTCCTACTATGGGGAATCATGTTTCTAAAGCCTGATTATTCTGATTCAAGGTTTAAAGAAGAGAACAACACACGTGGTCATGAAGATCGGGAAGATCGTTTGAGTATGAGGGAGCATACCAACCGTTTCAATGACGATCGTATTGACCGGTTACTGAAGGAGTTTAAATTGGCTACCAATCGTCGAATCAAGATAAAAATTACTTATCGAGATCTTGTCTCATGCTATGAAAATGTTTTCAAAACCATCTTTTTTTCATCAACTGGACATGGGAATGTTGTCTTCAGGCTATGAAAAGGTTTTCGAAATTATTTTTTTTCATCAACCGGATGGCTTCAATGTGACTTTGACTAAGGAACACTCGAGAATGATTTATCTTATTCCGATAAGGTCAACAATTATAATTCTCAATGTAACGATTGAATAAATTAAAATAAATAATTTGGGTTTTTGATGGTGATGGTGTTGTTAATTCGAGGGCGAATTCTTTTCAACTAGGAGAGGATGATGTAGCCCAGAAAGTCCAAACAAAAACCTTTTTTATTTTATTTTATTTTATTTTATTTTATTCAAATATCTTATGTATTTAAATCGAATCTAATTATATTAAGATTTTATTTTATTTTAAAATATTTATTTTATTTCCTTGTATTATAATTTAGGGTTTTGAGAAGCTCTTATATAAAGCCTCATATGCCTTAAGTTATTTTAAGTTTTTGGAATAATATATTTCTTATATCTGAAAATTTCAGTCTTCGTTACCCTTAGATTAAGGTTTCATCATGTAACCCTTGAATTAGGGTTTCATCTATCGTTGCTTCTTCTTTTATTTCCGTCGCGTCATTAGTTTGGTATCAGAGCCTCAGTGCCTGCTATGAGAAAGCATGTTTCTAAAGCCTGATTATTCTGATTCAAGGTTTAAAGAAGAGAACAACACTCGTGGTCATCAAGATCGGGAAGATCGTTTGAGTATGAGGGGGCATACCAACCGTTTCAATGGCGATCGTATTGACCGGTTACTGAAGGAGTTTAAATCGGCTACCAATCGTCGAATCAAGGTAAAAATTGCTTATCGAGATGTTGTCTCATGCTATGAAAAAGTTTTCAAAACCATCTTTTTTTCATCAGTTGGACATGGGGATGTTGTCTTCAGGCTATGAAAAGTTTTTCAAAATTATTATTTTTCATCAAACGGATGGCTTCAATGTGACTTCGAATAAGGAACACTCGAGAATGATTTATCTTATTCCGATAAGGTCAACAATTATAATTCCCAATGTAACGATTTAATAAATTTAAATAAATAATTTGGGTTCTTGATGATGATGGTGCTGTGAATTCGAGGACAAATTCTTGTCAACGATGAGTGGATGATGTAGCCAAAAAAGTCCAAACAAAAATCTTTTTAATTTTATTTTATTTTATTCAAATATCTTATGTATATAAATCGAATCTAATTATATTAAGATTTTATTTTATTTTATTTTAGAATATTTATTTTATATCTCTGAAAATTTCAGTTTTTATTACCCTTAAATTAGGGTTTCATCATGTTACCCTTGAATTAGGGTAATATCTACCGTTTTCTTCTTCTAATCTTCCGACACGCCATCAAAAGATTATCTATTCTTTGTCATAGACGTAATGGAAAATTTTTAAATCTTAGGCATATTGCTTTTAATTTGTACAAGGTCACGATATGTAACAGGGAAAATACCTCATTAGGGTTTGCCCGTGGTTTATCTCAACATCTTTGGCCAACCACTATGGTTACAATATTATCCATGATTCTCTAGGTAGGAATCTTAAGGCTTTTGATATCATTCGAGATGGTATTTGGAACTGGCGATTAGTTTAAGATCTGACACGGCTAGAAACCATCGTACATTCCAGAAGATTAACCGTCTCATCCTTTCCCTCCATTCTTTTAATATCCTCTACAACGACGTCCATTACTGGATTGCTAAGAGAGGAATCACCAAGTTTACTATCATGAATACCTACAACGTCATTCGTACGCCCAACTCGTGCGTCGGATGAGCGAGGTTAGTTTGACATAATTTTAATATTCCTTGTCATTCCTTAACCCTTTGGCTTACTATCCATGGTAAACTATCCACCCGAGATATGCAATTCCGTCTTAGAAACTATTAATCATATTCTCTTCTACGGTAGTTTCACTCAATGCATCTAGGGTTTCGCAAGCTCCAAGCTTGGTTGTCCTTTAAGTCACATTTACAATTGGGTCTCGTGGATCCATGAGGCATCAAATTGGTCTCCATCTAGATTTCGATACTTTCGGTGTGCCTGATTCGGTGTTGTCGTCTACCACGTCTGATGTGAGAGGAATGCGAGAATTCTTAGATCCTCTCCTTCCCTCACCTTTGCGGTATCTTACCGCTTGCTTTCTGATCTTCTGTTTAGATACTTTGGCACCAATGTTGTCTGGTCTAACTAGTCTTCTTTAAAATTCCAACTTAAGATTGTTTTATATTTGTTTAATGCAACATTATCTCTCTTCTGGGTTGTTGTCTTTTGTTCGGCTTCATCGCTTCTATCTAGATTCTTTATTCATTCAGGTCTTGGTATCATTAAAAAATTTAGCTAGATTCTTTATTCATTCAGGTCTTAGTATCATTCAAAAATTTTGTTTTTTTATTTGGCCAAGTTTTAATCAATCATTTTGTTGTGGGTGTTTTTGTTTTACTTGGGTGTAATTATTTTAGCCAAGTTTGGATTAACTCCTTTTATTTTTTCCCTCGACTTTCAATGTCTTTCTCCACAATATGCCCCGTATATTTGTAAACTTTTTTTTTTATCTTAATTTAATTATTATTATTTTTTAAAAGTTCAAAGATGAAAAGAAAACATATAAAGAGTAAATAATTTGTTTTGTTCTTTTCAATTATGTAAAAAATAATTTTTATTTTTATTTATGCTAATTTCAAGATTCTATGTTTTGTTAAACTGTTATTTAATTATTAGTTGTAAATTAAAATCTGAAAATTTTACTTGACTTAGGTTGATAAATTTCCAAGTAAGTACGAAACCGAAGTTTATCAGTACAACTCAAATTGACTTAGTTGCTAAAATGCCAACTAAATACGAAACTAAATTTTACTGGTGCAACTCAAATTGACTTAGTTGAGATTATCTGAACATTATTTATATAATAGAATTTGTATGAGATTTCCTGCCGTTTGACATAATTCCGCCGCACTTTGTGCTTAGATCTATCAAACTTCAATGGGAAGTGTCATACTCGAGCAAGCAATCGCTACTAAAATATATTCTCATGATTATATTTTGATGGAAAATAAATTTAACTTTTGTTATTCTATTTAATTCGTAACTGAGATTAGATTAAAATTATACCAGAAATTTATTCAATTTTATAATTAAAATTATAAAATTTTAAATAACTATATACAAAATAAATTAAAAAATAAAATGGTTGAACATCTTATTCCATCTATCGTAAAACACTCGCTATAAAACACTCTCACTAATGTAAATTAATTTTAATTTCAATCCGTAAATATATATATATATATATATAAAGAGGAAAGTACCCCTAAATACCAACTCAACTATCAAATACCAAAATGGTACCCGGTTTTGGACTAGTTTCATAAAATATCTAGAGGCATATTTTGGATAATTATACCCTCTAGGGTATAAAAAGGGTTGTTTGGTTGAAGCCCACTTTTTTGCACCTTCTAATCTGACTTTTAGGTTCCAATTCCCCCACTTTCACATTTCTAAATTTGAAGAGAGAGACGCGTTAAACGAGAGAGAACCCAAAAGACGTTTTCGAACCCAAACCAGAACCTTTCAACCAGCGACAAGTAACCGGCGTGCAGTTCTGATCAATCACTCGAACTGGAGACCATCGTTCAGCACCTACTCCGTCGAGCCTCCTACTCATATCGCAGCTCCATTCAAACGATTCCGCAACAAAGCTGAAGGCGGTTCGTGAGGTCAAGAACCAGATCATAGGCAATCGAACCAAGAAGTTCGCTTTCATCAAGCTCGGTGTCGTCCCTACTTTAGCTTCGTTTCTTGCCAATTCAGCGGACGATGATAGTTCCAATTCCAAAAACTGTAGCCCTAGGACCAACATTTTGGTCCAGTCCACCGTTACTCTCGGTAGCTTTGCTTGTGGCTTTGAAGCTGGTGCGCAAGCAGTGCTTGACGCCGGAGCTTTTCCTCTTCTTTTGAGGCTTCTTTCTTATCCTGATGAGAAGGTAATCGAACTCTACTCTTCGAATTCGGTACGAAAAGTTGCTGTTCTGGTTTAACAGAGATTGGTCTTAGGAGAAAGTGAGATTTAGAGTTCGTTTTGTGCATTTCTTGATAGGAAAATGTGACTTGGTTTTTGCATTTCGTCTATTCGGCCTTTATGATCCGAATTATATTTCAGCTCGTGTATTCATGTGAAAGAAAAGTTTAAGGGTTCTAATATCAGGTTTGTAAATTTACATTTCTGAACTTTTGTCATTGGTCTCATCAAGATGAACACTGAATCGAATTCGCCTACTTATGTATGATAACATATTTCCATGCATCTTTTAGTAGACTGTTTTAAGTCACATATGCTCTTTTAGACTTATGTTTTTAGCTCGGAAGATGTAACCAGATTGATACGTGCCAGTGTCTCTGTATGTCAGGAAACTAAATGACCTTTGTGGTTATACTTATTTTCTCAGGTAGTAGAAGCTGCAGCTCGGTCTCTTAGAATGATATATCAAACAAACCTGGCTCCTAAATATGATTTTTCTCAAGAAAAAAAACATGGATTTTATTCTATTTTTATTAAATAGTGAGAATGAAAATGTTAACGGCCTTGGCGCAAGTATTATCACTCAGTCTTATGTAGCAAGTGCAGAACAGAAGATACTGTGTGATGCTGGTGTTTTTGGAAAACTAATTAATCTCCTTGAAGGTTCATTAAGTCAGAGAGATGCTAGAAATGTCTGTATTACATATCTATCAGACTTATAATCAACTATCTAGCAATGTCTGTATTACATATCTATCAGACTTATTATCGAGTATCTATCAATCTCCATATGTCGTATATAGCAACTATAAAGTGTTGTATCTAGCAATGTTTGTATTACATATCTATCAGACTTATTATTGAGTATATATCAATGTCCATATGTCATCCAGATGATTATGATTAGGCTTAAAGAAGTTCATGCAGTTTCCTTTCATTATGTTTTTTTGTTGTTGTTTGTAATGATTTTTTATGCTTCGATGGACTTATAACTTTCCCCAACCCTCTGAGCAGTTTGTTTTTTAGAGAGGGTTGGTGTATTTGGAAGATGTAATGTATTGACTGATCTTCTATTAATGTTATGGTTTTATTAGTATTTGTGTAGTTTTATCTTAAACTTTTTGGTTAAGATTTGAATACTACAAGTTAACATTCATAGTAAGCAGTTGAGTGAAGCAGTTGTAATGACAGTTTGGATTCAAAATCGCAATTTAGTTATAACTAATCTATCAAAACTAAGTAAACCTTAAAATCGCAGGCAACATTTGCTGTATCTAGCAATGTTGGATATGGCTGATAGGAACTTCTAGTATTGGAATGTAAATCAAACTTAACGACTGAAATAAATCAACCGCAATCGTAACAACAAAACCACGTATCTAGCAACGTCTATGTGTCATATCTATCGGATTTATAATCAAGTATCTAGCCATGCCTATATTTCGTATCTATCGGACTATTAATCATGTATCTAGCAATGTCTATATGTCATATCTATCAGACTTATACTCACGTATCTAGCAATGTCTATATGTCGTATCTAGAAAATATATAGTGATGCATCTAGCAATGTCTATATTTCATATCTATCAGACTTATACTCAAGTATCCATCAAATAAATCAATGCCAATCGCAACCACAACATAACGTATCTAGCAACATCGATGTCATATATCTATCTTCAATCTACCAGGCTATAGTAGTCGTGAATCGCAGCCTCTAGTAAATTCTGAGATGAAACACTAAGGGGAGAATCTAAAGTACCTACCAAACTAAAAATATAACTAAGCTATCAGATGGATGTGAACATTAAAATCGCATACATAAATTGATGTATCTATCAGATGTATACTGTAGGATCTTCAATGTTATATATCGTGTCTATCAGACTATTGTTCACGTATCTAGCAATGTCAATATATCGTATATATCAGATTTATACTCAAGTATCTATGAATGCAGATGTTCTGTATCTATCAGACTATAATTCACATATCTAGCAATGTCTTGCAAATAGATAACGAGTATCTAGCGTTGTAATCTCAGCGTATCTATCAATTTAGACATTATAAACGATAAGAATCATCCAATGAAATAGACATGGTACATATCAATGTTAACAGTATACAAAAATATAAGTCGAAAGATAAGGAGTACTTATCTATGAAAATCAAAATGTTACTAAAAAATCGGGAACACAAGTTCAGAACGGAGCATCACATGACCTCCTATTACTAGACTAGCAATGTTAATATATTAGTATGCTCCTGTTAGGGTATTAGAGACTAGCAATGTCTTCCTTCATATATAGCAATGTCTATAACATTGTATATATTTTGAGTTGATGCTGCATCTGTCTAGCAATGTGTCCCTTCATATCTAGCAAGGTGTTCTCATATCTAGCAACGTGTTCTTCATATCTATCAGAGTTAATAAAATCAACATCCTCCAAAGGTAAACCGCAGTAATGAAGTAAATGCATCATCTGCTCCATGACGATGCTCACTTGCGAGACATTTTGCTTGCATGAGTGTTATTCTATCACCAAAAAACCTGAATATGTTGTCAATTTGGCCTACCCAATGGATTTCTTCAGGCTTATATGTTGATCTCCACTTAAGAGTTTCCTCCAACATTTTCTTTGCCTTCTCAACATTCCAGTTTCGAGCTTCCAAATATCTATTCAAACATGCTACGGTGCAGTATTTTTTACCACGTCCAGAGAGAGTTCCCATAGCATCCCTGAGTTTATTAACCTGCTTGAGTATCACTCTCTTTTTAGAGCTTATTGACCCAAGTTATTGCGATCTTGTTTGTAGGGTGGGGTGACCCAACTAAGAAATCAAGGGTTTTGTACTTTCATTTTAAGAATAAAGAAGAAAGGTCAATAGGTTTTGTTTTTTTCCAATACTAAGACAGCATAAAGTTTGCCCTATATTAAAGCAAACACTTCAATAGATGAAGTTGATCTGTTACCAAAAACTTTTCTAATCAGCTACACCAAACAGCCTTCTGAAAGAATCTGCGAATAGGAATGTATTTCTTGGCTTAAGCCTATCGCAGACCAACAAAGTGAACAAGAGTGATTCTTATGTGTAAAAAGAAGGATAAAGCAATTGACTAGATAATAAAAATCCAATCGGAGCAGTTTGTTGAACTTGAAACAACAGCTACAAATTTTTCAAGCAACTTTCTGAATCGAAATGAAAAATTACCTTGATGTCTCTCTCTGCGTCATCCTGTGGAATATGAGATTGCCTTTTCCTAAACATTGTTTCTTAACAATGCTCAAGTTCTAACTAAACACCTTCACGAAGACGATTCAGTACATACTTACAGATCCCAAATATCCAAGAATCAGATTCACCAAAGAAAAATCAATCACATGTTATAGCACTTCAAAAGCTAGATCACCAAACAGAAAACCATAATTTGCGTGTAACCAAAATAATCCCGATTAGATAAGCACTCATAATCATCTTCAGTTTGTTACGATGTATCAAATTTTCTTCCAAAACTCTATTTCTTTCACCTCACTAACAGATAATATCGAAATCCAGATGAAAAAATCAAGAGTAATCGAACAATCAGAGTAACGATGCAAAGAGATTCGCACCTAACAGTCACGAATCAATGAAATGTTATCAGTTCATGTTAAATCAATCAAACTCCATAGTGTTAAACAAAGAACACGAGGATAAACACTAAGCATATCGAAATCTAGGTCAATTGGATTAGCCATCAACAACGTATAAAGAAGTGACAATTAACCAAATAATGTCAAATCCAATCGTATAACGTGATCCGATAGAATGCAAAGTAATAACCGAAACTAAAGTGATTTCGGCTGAATGTATATATCGGAATTGAGAAATGTACCTTGATCTAGAGAGAGCGTTTCGTCTGACTCGGTGGTGAGTCGTAACTGATGAGCAAACTAAAAAGAGGGAGAGGGAGATGGAGAGGGAGGGGGGAAGGGAGAAAGAAGACAAAGTAGCTTTGTTTGGCTGAACCCTATTCACTCCTCTTCCACTAAAAAAGTCAAGTCTGGTACCTCCGTCGGAGTCGTCGTACGAGTCATCACTCGAGTCGGACTCACTACTGCTGCTTAGATGAATCACGGGGACGATCTACTTGAAAAATACGTCGTCCTCGACGGCCGTCGTCAGAGCAGGTAGTCTCGAAGTTTCAAGAAGTTCGGGTTTCACTGGACCATTCATGGATGAGAGAGAGAATCGGGGTACAGATGATAATTCTTATATGAAGCAAATACCTAGAAGAGGCCTTTTAGTTTTGACGATCTGGTTGGTGTTTTCTGGTGGCTCGGTGGTTCTGGTATTTTGGGAGGGTTAAGAGAGAGAGTGGAGGCTGGCTGAAAATACTCATTAATTCTCAAAATAAGGCTTATATACTAGGTTAAGGGTAGTTATGGTATTAAAAAAAATAAGGTATTAGAAGTGGATATGTTTAATGAGATGGGTATTAAGTGAGCATTAACCCATTTTTGGGTACTAGATAGTAATAGGTTTGGCCAAAAGGTACTTAGTATGTCATTTCCCTATATTAAAAGAGAACACTTTATTTAATAGTCAAGAAAAAGAAAAAGTTTAATGTGTTTTGGCATAGTAACTAGTTTTGAGATTACAACTCTGAAATTAAAACCTATTAAAGTGCTTAAACTTTAGTTGATTCGATTGAATCTCGCTAACTATAGAAAGCACTTGTAATACCTAAGTTGAATGAGAAGTGTCAGTCAAATAAGAACCTCAGGTCTTAGATCCTCCAATGTGTTTCTTCATAGTTGTTGTAGGTTTGTTGTTGAATAAACATCGATGATGCCTTTTATAAAAGAGATTCAATTCCTCAGATTTTAGCTTAAATCCTGTTAAACCTGTAAAATCATTAAAAGCTTGATTGTCAAGTTAAAACGTTCACGCAAAGTTAGTGGTTGTAGTTCTATATTGTACTTTAGGTTAAAAGTTACAGTTATTTAACCTTAAGTATCATAAGTTTATATTTTCTAGAAGTATAATAGCTCGTAATTGAGCCGGAGCTGATTGAGGGGAAAATATATTACTATTGTGTTTGATTTGAGAGAGAACTTTGTTAGCCAATTGGTAACAAAATTATGTTCCTTAACAATAATAAGCTTAAGAGACATATGCGTTTTTATTAGTTTACGGTATATAACAATGATGGGAACAAGAAACTATGGTAAACAACCATAAGCTATGAAATCAAACATAATTTTTGAATCAAGTTCTATATCTATATTTGAAATGCCTAAGCTATAACAAAGAAGTAAACCATCTAATAAAGCGCGAGATCCAGCTATTATGGGTGATTGTTTTCCATATACTTTGCTTCGTGTAGATATCATAATGTCATTAGAGTTTCAATAATATGTGGAGAAAATCGGTTGATCATAGTTGCATTTCTTGTTGACTGAACTCAAAATGTTAAATTATTTCAAATGACATAGGAATACCAAAGATAAATGTGACGTTGTTATATATATTTTCTTTACACGTCTGGTTATTATAAATCTATCACGCATGTTTCTAAAAGTCCTAATAATATATAGCACCTACACGATAATCAGATACAAAATGCCTTTATTTGAAACCGTCGGAGAAACCTCGTATGAGTTGATTTTTTTTGTTGGATTTATATTTATCTTTGATGAGAAAATTAGCAACTTCAAGTAGATGTTAGAAACTCGATTGAATAACCGACAAGTGGTTTTGAAAGATAGAGACTTAGCATTTAGTAATGCTCTTAAATTTTTTTATTTCCCAAAACAGCAAACATGTTATGTCAATAACATGTTAGCATTGATAAGTATCTCACTTGGAAAACTAACAAATTTATGTAATTTGGAAACACAACCACTAATTGGTAGAGATAACTAATTTTATACTAAAACAGTTTACTTGTATGAGTCGACTTACATTCGAATTATTTTAGTTAAATGTGTACTATTTAGTTGAGATGCAATATGAAATAATTAAAAGACAATTCAATAAGAGCCGTTTAATAACACAACACAAATATAGACATATGTTATTCCAAGAAATCAAATATAATGTCTTGAACATTGTTGTAAGAATCGTTTTTGAATCTTTAAAAAATGTTTATAATATTTAAGTGGATGTCGTAAATTGCGCTTGTACAACCCAAGCTATATACGGTTTATGTGTTGCACAAGATTCATAATTTATTAAAAAATAAATTGTGTTAACTTTAGATTATTTGGACGATAAATGAAATAAGTTAGATGTAATCGTACACACAAATCTAACAAAAATTTAGGTTTCAAAATATAAACTGGATACATTTATTCAAGTTGTCATAGACAACAATAAATGCAGTATAAAATATATTTATATGGAGTAATTTTAAATAGTTTATCCATAAATAATCACAATTATGGACCATATAAATAAACATAAATATTGTGGTTGTAAACTGACCAGACGTAAATTATCAATTTTGAAGTCCATTAAAGGAGAAAAATCACATTACAAACACGTACCTGAATCAGAAAAAATTGGTACACACGCACTAGGAGTAATATTTATAACACCAATCACAGTGCGGAAAGGTAGTGAAAATTATGCTACTTTATTTTTTTAACACCGACAAAGTACGAAAAGAGAGACCAGAACTTGGGCGGTTCGTTTTGAGATGTTAAAACAAGCTAGTGGGACCATGAGTCATAGTGAACATTTACTAGTTGAAAAAATGCGCTAGAATATTAATAGTAAACTATAGGTTGTTGATCCAAAAACATACATAAAATAATTCTAGTGTACTATCAGCCTTTTATAATTGGGGTTATCAACATACTTAGTGATAGTCATTGCTAATTTTGGACGATTTTGTATGGCTTCTATAGTAATTTGGATGAAAGGAAGCAATTTGAATGAGTTATTTGTAATGGGCTTATGGAGAATATTTTGGTTTATAAAAGCATATATGATGGTCTTGATGAGTTTGAAAAAATTACTATTAGCCTCTACAATCACGTTGATAGTGCATGTCACGATACTGACAATGTTATTCATCAGAGTGGTGATTACATCAAGGCAAAACACTGATGAAGACTTGTTGCAATACATATAAGTATATACAAAATTGATCACTTTTGAGCACCATTGGCCAAGTGCTAATTTAGACGAATTCGTTTAATGTTTTTTGGGAATTATTTATCATTGTATGGTGTTTATGTTAAATACTTTTTTATATATAACTTAACATAAGTTTGTGTCAATTAACAAAAACCCGAAAGCAAACATCAAACTTGAAATGCTAATATTAAATTTCAAGTGAAATAAATAACACAATGTTTCTGAAACTAAGAGTATGTCTCACCTGTGTTGATTTTCAGCCATTTCTCATACCAAAATAATGCATTATATAAGTCTTTTGTCCATAAGATAATCCAACAATTTATCGCATTGACTCACATATAACATCGATATTATATATTCAATATATTTAATGTTTCCTCATATTACGTTCATATAGAGGATAAATTTCTTTAACTTCAACATCTACTTATCCATGAACGTCGATGGTACGGTGATGGCCCAAATACCGTATAATTTTTACATTTTGCACACCAACGCATCAAAGAACGATGGTATGGTATTTACAACCAGGGGCATCATATTATTCTTGGCTACAAATTCTCGTTCTTTAAAATATTATTTAATATTTGTTCATTCGTGTTAGCTTAAGTTTTACGTATAAAAGATGAATGATCTATATTTACACTTCAAATTTAAAGACAATGAGAGTTCTTAAAAATCCAACTAAAATCGAAGGTGTGATGGATAAAATCTAGTCAAAACTCAGTCATCTTGAATTTTTTTAAATAAATACATAATAACTGATAGCTTTGAACATGGTTACATACCTTGATCTAGCTCACCTCCGCTATGTTTGGCACTAAAAACTGGCTTGATTTTTTACCAAATTATTGTCATATTTGTGTCTATGCCCGACAAAGTTGAATGTAATTCTGTAAAAATTATGTGAATAAATGTAATGCTTAATAACTCTAAAACAAATAGGCACAATTATGGAAACATTATACTTAATAATTTCAGTGTTGTAGTTTTAAAATAACATAAATTTAATGGTTTAATGATTTAAAGTTAAATTTTTAAAGTTATTGAAAAATCACTTTTAATTTTTATGATATGAAGTTAATCTCAAAACAAGCTTTTATACTTGTAAAAATCACCAAAAATAAGTCAAGAGTCATAAAAATAAATAAATAAAGTAAAACGTCTTCATATGGTAGAAGAACATCAACTGTCATAAATACATATTATACAACATCATAAAAAATATAACGTCATCTAAAATAAAACAAGCTGAAAGTATGCAAACTAAGATAAATCCTAAAATAAATATAAACAACCATATATAATTGATATGATTTGTTTTCCTTCTTAATGTTTTCGGATTCACCTTAGTCGTTAACCGTTCTTAGATTGTTGATTGTCGAACCACACTGATCGCTCTTTATTTTGAAAAAATATACTTCATAATTGTATACCATATGTACTTATTTACGTATGTTATGTATCGAGATGTCATTGAATGGGTAGAACATCAAGAGATTATGCAAGGTGGTTCATATTCAGTAAATACCTATTTTAGTGTCTCCAAACAGATTCCTTCCATTTGTATTGGAAGGTATCTTTGCCTTTTTATCGTTATATTTGTTATGGATAAAAACTAATCGGAGGGTAGGTGGTGCATTAAATCCAGGGTGAACGGTAGAGAAATAATTGAGGTGCTAGCTATTAATAAGTAGAGTGAGTGAGAGAGAGAAAATTTCCAACCCATCAAATGTTGTTTTTTTGAATAGTTATAGGTTAATTTGGATCCATGGGCCAATCGGGTCAGATTGGGTGTACGGGTCAGTCTCCTGAGTCTCAAGCCCAAGAACATACGAAGCTGACACAAAACTTAGTCACTAAGCTCCCAACTTACTCAATATGGTTTTTAGTGTATGTAAGTTTACAGCAAAAAACGCTCTAATAAAAACGGTTGGCTTAATTTTTCCAAATTAGAAGAGAGAAAAATAAGGAAAGAGTTGTTGCTGGGTCACCTGCCTCTCAGAGTACAGTTGTTATAACTCAGTCTACAAAATATGGGAGTTTAAACCCTTAAAATAAGCATTGTATTCCTTCTGAACCTACCTTGATTGCCCAATCATTCACATCTCCTAGTCACTCTCCTCAGTCAGTCAAGTCATCCCAAACTTGAGAGGCTACCAGTTGTAGAACTCTCTCAACTTTCATACCTATGGGGTCGGATATTGATGAGAGAGTTACACAACTTTATAAGATAAAAAAATAAGCCTTCTACACCAAATAAGCCAACCAAACCGCTTACAATAAGTGGCAATCCCTCACCACGAGTTCCGATCATGGAAGGATAAGCCACTATAACCGAACTCTCATCGGGTTCACATATAGAGGTTAATCCAACAAGTGTAGCATATGAGTTTTCTAGATTTGATGAATAAAATTTAGTTGTTTGGCCTAGTGGACCTTTGGAACAAAGACCACAAATCATGGAAGAAAACATGGAAGATAGTGGCGAAGATACCCTTCTTGAGACATCTTGTCAGACTGGGGAAACTCCAAAGCCAATAAGAGAAACATATATAAAATCCATACAAGTTTGGTTATGATAAGGGCAAATATAAAGCCCTATTAAGATATCGGACGAGTTGGGATTAACTTCACTAAGGTTAGTGTCAAGTATCTTTTGGCCTTACAAAAAATATCCTATGTCTATTTTCAAGAATCTGAACTGGAGGGGATTCGAGCTAAATGAGGATTATATGATTCAATTAGAGTTAAGGTACCCCAATCCAAGGAGACTCTGATGGATTGTAGGGCTAGTGATTTTATGGTCTATACCAACGTGCTCATTGGGGCCTTCGGTTTCTCTTCAATCTTGAAATAATGAGATGTTTCAACTTGGTCAAGTTGTTCCCAAGCCAGGTTATCCTCAATGTTTGGTTTTCACTGTTAGCTTGTATCATAGCCTCAATGCTATCAAATATTTGGATGCCCATGGAACAATTGGTTGTTGTGGCGGGTTTGTCTCGCAATGGTTATATTCCCTTTTACTATTTCAATATGGGAATAACTAAAATGTGGTAGATGACCTTTTGGAGGCCAAAAATATCTAGAAAACCTAATTCTTCTTCTTCACTGGTCTTTTTCAAAATGGAAAGACGATTACCTCTAAACGGAATCTGAGCTTGCTCACAAGATACTGGAAGAGTTCACGTAAGTCTTTCCATATTTTCTTTAAATTGATATTACTTCTTGTAACTTTTGTTGTTTACCTCTAATTTATTTTATTGCAGCTATTTTGAATCCCCTTCTAAAACACCTGGATGATGCAAAAGTGAGTTTCGGGAAGCTAAACTAATGGGTCAATCAAAAGTGGTCCAACGAGTTCTATAATTGTTTCACCCTGGGCAATTTTGTGAGGTCCCATCTTTGGATTACCAATCATGTTCGGGAACGCTCATGAGAGCAGTTTACTACTCTTCCTCGAGTTGTTGAAATCCTTAAAAAAAATAAAGCAGCCGATGGCAAATTATTTTTGCTAGCCAGAAATAGAGTTTCCAGTCATCGGAACAAGAACAAGAAGAACAATGATGGTTCGTCACATTTCGTTCCTAAAATAACAAATGATGGACAATATGATGAGATAAACATATCCTTGTTGGAAGTTGTTGCTACTACTGTTGAAGGAAGTAAAATACCATCGGAATCCCCTATTTCTAAGAAAAATAAAGGACAAAAAGGGAAAACAATATAGTGATATAAGAGAGAAGAAGAAAAAGAAGATTTCGCTTGGTTCGGAGATTATACTTTGTCCCGAAGTTCCTCCTCCAACCATCCTAGTTTATATTCCTCCTTATACAACTACAGTATCCAATCCTCTTTCTCCACTTCTTCCCCCAACCGTCATGCAAGTTTTTAGAGATGGTGATCAAATGGAAGATATAGGGAACTTCGATTTTAATGATTTTGACTCTGCCTTTCTCGAGTCTACCAGTACTGCAACTGCTGTGATATATGACGGGGTTCCTTTCGAAGTGTCGAAGGACAAAGAGGAACCAGAGTATCCATTTTCGGGCTATGTGAGGCCAATCATTGATTTGGAGAGACAAATACGATCTTAGGTTGAAGAAATCACTTCCCTTCGAAATGAGAACTATAATCTAAATAATTCTATTGAGGAAGAAAAGGCAAAGTTGAAAATCTAAATGGAGAAGTGAAATCTGTTCAAGATGAGCTAGTTTCAAGAAAAATTTAATCGCAACAAGTTGCAATCTGATTATAAAGTTTTGCAGTCATCTAATTCCGAGGAGATCACCTCCCTAAAGAATCAACAATCCGATGACAAAGCTACCATTCAACGCTTGATGAAAAGAATTTTTTTTGAATATCTTCTTAAGGAGAAAGAGGATGAAATGACCTCTCTTAAATTAAAGTCTACTCAATATTTAGCCGATTTTGAGAATGCGTATCCTAAAAAGTGATAGATTTTTTGCAAGAGAGAGAGATGATTCGATCAAATCAGATATGGTATTGTTGTTTCATAAAATAATTCCTAAGTTAGCCCTTAGGGAATTGTGGGGGCATGTGCCAGTTAATCTGATGCCTCATGACATACCTTTAGCTTATCAACTTGGTTTGTCTGACTATATTTCTAAAGATGGTTCTGATGAAGATGACTCTGATAATGGGAGTTCGGAAGGAAGAGAAGGAGGAAAAATCGATAAGAACGAGTCATAAAGCCAATGTGTTTCAAAGATTTTGTTTCCAAGTAACCCCTAGGTGCATGCAATGAACTTTGTTGTTTAATTTCGACTCTGATACATTTTATGCAATTCCTTGGAATGGTCAAGGAATTTTATAATCTCCTCATCAAATTTTGTTAAGCCATTGGGTCACCTAAGACATTTTATATTATCAATCATTTTATCAACTTGTTTTATTTCTTTACTTATCCAAATACAATGAAAGTTAAAACATAATTCATTCAGGGAAAAAAACAACTTACACTTGAGCCATTCGAAGGTAATAAAAAATTGTACTTAAGCCATTTGAAGGCAATAAAAACTTGTGTTCGAGCCATTCGGAGGAAATAAAAACTTGTGCTTGAGCTATTCGAAGGTAATCCATTCAAATGCAATAAAAACTTAATTCACTTCATCCACTCGAAGATAATCCATTCGAAGGTAGAAAACTCAATACACTTATAAATACATTTTGAAAGGAAAAAAAAAGATATATTAATAACGATTCGGACACCTTATTAAAACCTTCTCACGCCACCAAGGTAAGAAAGAGTATGCCCCCTAATATTTACATTGAACTAAAACAAAGTAAATATTTACAACATAGATCTATTCCATATATAACCTTAAGTGTTCAACATTCCACGGGTGCCTTAAAGGATTTCCCTCCTAATCAACTAGTATGTATGTTCCTTGTTTAATCTTCACACACACACACACACACACACACACACACACACACACACACACACACACACACACACACACACACACACACACACACACACACTGTATGGTCCTTCCCATTTTTGAGCCAACTTTCTAAATTTCCTCTCTTTGGTGTGCAAAAGTACTTTTCTTAAAAATTTGTCCCCCGCTTCAAAATCTCTTCTTCGAACTTTTGATGTATACTTACTTCTCATTAAACCATAGTAGTGAACGGTTCTTAAATGGGCTTTTATTCTCGTTTATTAAATCAGGTCTAACTGAGCTCTTATCACAACTTCATTATCCTCTTCAGAATAAATTTGAACCTTGAAAGAAGGAAAAGTAGCTTCCATTGGTGCAATTGCGCCTATTTCACAGACCAAATCGAATGGACATTCTTATGTGGAAGTGTGTAAAGTAGTTTGGTAAGCCCAAAGCACTTCTTGTAGATAATTAGGCCACTTACCAGCTGCTTCTTCTAGGTTCCTTTTCAGACCCATGAGAATTGTATTGTTTTCCCCCTCTACTTTTCCATTGGCTTGGGGATGAAAAAGGTGAGGAAAAGCATTGATGAATCCCCCTTAATGTTCAAAATACCTCTGTGTCTTTATTGTTTAATTGGGAATCATTGTCTGTGGTAATACGTCTAGGAATTCCAAACTTACAACATATATTGGAGAGAATAAATTTAATTACCGCTTTGGAATTTATTTTGGAGAGTGGTGTAGCTTCTATCTACTTGGAAAAGTAATCAATTGCCAAAATGTTAGTTCGACATCCCCAGAAGCCATTGGAAGCGGTCCAACCAAGTTCAGCCCCCGTCTATCAAAGGAACTTGCTTTAGATACTAACTTCATGGGGACTGTTGGCACGTCTTTTTTATCTAAATATACCTTTAACAAGGATCACATCTTCTAACCAGCTCTTTAGAATCTTCCATAATAGATGGCTAGTAATACCCTGCCAATAAGACCCTTCTAGTTAAAGCCTGTAGCCACAATGAGCTGACCCTTCCCCGTCGTGTAACTCAGACAAAACTACTTGGGATTAGTTGGATCCAAGGCAATTAGTAAAGGCTTGCTGAAATAATTTTTATAGAAGATCCCACTCAAGACCAAGGATCCATGTGCATTGAACTTTAATTTCTTGGCTAAACTTTTGTCTTTAGGTAGAATTCCATTAATAATAAACTCTTGGATATCATATCTCCAGTCTTGACTTACTATGGCATATATTTGGAAATTCTCTTTAGTTTTGACTTCTATTTCAAGATTTTTTGCTATAGAGGGACATTATTGTACAAGAATCCAATGGTATTCTTTGTAATATGCAATAATAGCCAGCAAATAAACCATCATTTTTTCTTATCTTGGCACATGTTTGTATTTAACATATTTAAAATCAGCAGAAACTTATTTAACACCATTAAGTACTTCACCAACAGATCCTTCTCGGTTTCAGATTGCCCTTGTGTTTGATGAATGATTAATTGTGAGTCACTTAACAATCGGATTCTTTTGGCACCATGTATCTGAGCTAACCTTAAACCTGTTATAGTTGTTTCATATTCTGCTTCATTATTAAATGCCTTAAAACATAAACATATATCTTGGTATATTGAATCCCCAAAGGGAGAAATCAAGAAAACTTTAGCCCCACATCTCATCATACTGGATCCACCATCTCATCGAATTACTTATTCTTTCTTGGGCTTGTTAACTTGAAATTCTTCATAAGGATTTTCCGAGTGAAATTCAACCAGGAAATCAGCTACAACTTGAGCTTTGGTTATCGTTCGAGGAGCAAATTCAATATCATAATCCCCCAATTTGGCAGATCATTTAGTCATTCAACATGATATATTCGGTTTTTACAATAATTTTTAAGAGGAAAAGAGGTTTGAACCGTGATAGAATGTGCCTAGAAATAAGGCCTTATTTTTATGCCCACTATTACCAAAGCTAAAGCTAGCTGTTCCAACTTCAGGTATCTTTTCTTAGCATTCAATAAAATATTACTAATTTAGTAAACATGGTGATGATAGTTGTCAACTTCTCGAATTAATACTGCACTCACAACATAATCTGACACTACTATATACATGTAGAGTCTTTCTCCAACAACGGGTTTGAATAGATCTTTTGGTAAAGATTAATATCGCTTGATTTCAAGGAATGTCTTGTCATAATTTGGTGACCAATTGAAGTATTTGGCATTTCTCAGCACCTGGATAAATTGTGCACACTTATCCAATTATCTTGAATAAACCTATTCAAAGCTGCCAATCTCTCAAACAATACTTGAACTTGTTTGGTGGTTCAATGAGGATACATAACCAACAAAGCATTCAATTGATATGGCTCATCTTGGATCCATTTCTCACTAATGATATAGCCCAGACATTTATCGGATAGGACAACAAATTTACATTTCTCCAAATTCAATTTTAAGTTGATGGCTTCCAAGTTAGAAAACGTTTCTTTAAGGTCAAGTATATGATTTTCCTTCCTTGGGATTTTTACAATAATTTCATTAATATAAACCTCCATATTTCTTCTGATCTGACTGGCAAAGGGTTTATTGACCAATCGATGATAAGTGGGCCCAGCATTCTTTAACCCAAAAGGAATTACCTTGTAACGATGAAGCCCATTATCATTAATGAATGTAAATATGATCTTGACCTTTTGGATCTATCTGTATTTGATTGTACCCAGTAAAATCATTCATAAAAGATAAGAGTTTATTTCCTGAAGTGGAATCCACCAACTGATCTATTCGAGGAATGGGAAATAGATCTTTGGGGCATGCTATGTGAGATCTGTGAAATTAATGCACATTCGTCATTTTCCATTCTTTTTTCTAACAAGCACTTGATTTGCAGTTCAAAGTGGATACTGGGATTCTCGAATATGCCCCACCTTAGACAATTTTTCTACTTCTTGAACTATAGCTTCATATTTTTCTTTAGAAAATGGTCTCCTTCTCTAGACTATTTGACCTGCATCAGATCGTATAGATAGTTTATGGAAAATGATACTTTCCAAGTCACCAGTTACATCCTCATTACGCCAAACACATGTAAATATTTAGATAAGAAATATAAGAATCTTTTCTTTAATTATGATGGCAGTTTGGTTCCAATTTTGACAATCTGCCATGCTATGTATTTTGACATCTTCTATGGGGATAACATCACTAGGAGTCTCCCTTGGATAATATATGTGGTTTGAATCCAAAGAGAACTCTAATAATTACTATTCCTTTTTAGTTATCACAATTTACAGTAACTTCGGAGCAAGAGCGGTAACATAACATTCCCTAGCCACTTTTTGGTTGTTATGAACCTCCTCAGCTTAAATTCCCACTGCATATTTCAAACATTGGGGAATAGTTGATGATGTTATATGCATCTTTGATAACAATGATCTGCCAAAGATTGCGTTGTAGGAGGTCTAAAAATATACTACCACAAACAAAACCCTCGCCATTTTCTTAATTGGTCTTTTGCCAAACAATGCTTCACCTTCGGATTCTCCAATTACTTTAGTAAATTTTCTCGTAAATCCCACTATAATCTTGTTTGACCGTTCAATAACCAAAGGATTTTTTATTTTTTTATAAGTAGATAGAAAGAAGACATTTGTCGAGCTACATGTATCAATCGAAATTCTTTGGATCTCAGTGCCCTCAATAGATGCCCTTATTACCACAACATCCTCATGTGGACCCGTAACCCCTCCATTAATTTGTCTTTCTCAAATACTATGAAATGAGCAGGACTCTGACAAAGGTGTGTAGATATTTTTCCTTTCAATTGTGCGGTCAAATTGACCACGTGTCTTTTTTTGGAATATCTTGATGGTGCTGTCATTGTATCTCCCCCGAAAATAGTGAACGATTCGAAGTAAAGACATAGTTTGGATATTTTCCCAACACTTCCTGCCACCATATCGATTCGATTTCGATCTGGATCATGATTCCAGTGTTCTAAATTGACATCGAACTGTTCAATAATCACCATCGTACTCTCTTGTTTAGATGTTTTTGTATTTTGCCTTTAGACATTATGTGATGCAGCTTGAGCCGCACTTTTACTAGCTTGTGCCCTAGCACGTGTTTGTCTATTACATCCTTGTGACTTCACAAAAGTGTTCATTTTCCTTTTTTTATTAATTCTTGTATCTATTAATTAAGGGTAATAAAATATATAGTTTCATGCCCCACATTATTATGGTACATGCAGAACCGTGTATTTCGATTTTCTCTTAGAGTTTGAATATATGTTGGCCTTCGAAATTGCACAACATTCTTGGCCCTTTCATAGATGGTGGCTATATTTTCAATTAATTTTGCATAATAATCAAGTTAGACCCATTGATTTCCCATTGACCTTGTTGACCCTGATTCGACTGACAATGTATGTGTCGATGGAACCTTGCCCTGAGTCTCTAGGTTGGTTACTGACTATAGCCTGTGGCTAATTACTAGCTTGTGGGATAAAGGCTGTAGGTGCAGACTTATACAGATTAGGCTGACTCGATTTCTTGGTTTTCTCTACAATAATTTGTTTTCCGACCTAGTTCAACAATCTCAACCCAAGTGTAAGCTTTTTCCGAGTCACTGAATCACCCAATTCTCCAACCAACAATCCATGTTGAAGTGAATTTATGGCCACATGTTCGAAAGAATCAGCCAATCTATTTTTAGTATTCACAAAGCGGCTAATGTAGTCCTTCAGTGGCTCATTCGGATATTACGTACAATGAATTATTATGTTATCATTCTCTTTGAGCTCTTTAATCTCCATAAATTTCCTTCAGAATGTCATCCAAAACATATCGAAATTTTTTATTGATCATTGGGCAATCTATTATACCATTTCAAGGCACTACCATTGAATGATTTAGAGAAATATCTACATAATAACTTATCGTCCTCATTAAAACTCATCATAATTTTTTTAATATTATTCAAGATTATTATGAGGATCATGACTCTCATACTTCTCAATCTTCAAACTTTCGAATCGCATGGGTAGATTTCTGGATAAAATTTTCGAAAACAGCGGTGATTGGCTCCAATTATGGCATCGGCTAAATATTTAATCTTTATTGGGAGTGGCAAAAACACTAGGCTCGGACTGTACAACAAACTGATCACTTAGCAAGTGATCTATGTTTGGTCTGCTAACCTTTTAATTTTTCCTTGATAATATTTCTTTTTCCATTTACCCTTTCGATCCCTTGTCTTTCTTGATGAATCCTGTTTACTCGATTTTTGTTACTTTTTAATATGTCTCTTAGATAAAAAAAATCTTACAACCATGATCACTACTTGAATAGGAAGAAAAAATATCTGACTTTGATTATGTTGTTGATTCCCCAACAAAATCCGATGTACTTGAATATTATTTAGCCTGATATTCCTTTTTTACCCTTTATGAACTTTAGGGGATTGGTCATCTTCATCATGTTTAGGAATATTATCTGGTTCATCGAGCTTGGGATATTCTAATGGATTCATTCCACTCAGATCCTTTTCAGCCTGCCTTTGGACTCTTAATGACTCAATTTCTTCTGGCAGCTGATCGCGCTCTTCCTGCGTGAAAAGTATTTCCTCAGTATCATGATTCACACGAGATGTGTTCATATGCTTCTCATTGCCTCTAATCCTCTCATTTTCGAGAGGGGATCAATTTGTATATCAGGATCCATGTCTCAAAGAAATCTAAACGCTAATCTACAAGTTAGGTTTTGAATATTGTTATTCGGGTACCTTCCGCTCCCACTGCGGTCGCCAATTTGTTATAGATAAAACCTTATCGGATGGTATTTTTAATTGATTATATGGTATATTAAATTCAGGGTGAACGATAGAGAGATAACTGATGTACTAGCTATTAATAAGTAGAGAAGGAGAGAAATTTTCCAACCCATTAAATGCTGTTTTTTGGACTATTTATTGGTCAATTTGGAACCATTGGCCAATCGGGTCTGATCGAGTGTACGGGTCAGTCTCATGAGCCTCCAAGCCCAAAAATATATGAAGCTGACACACATCTTAGTCACTAAGCTCCTAGTTTACTCATCATATTTTTATTATGAGTCTAAAATTCCCCCTAATACAAATCTGATCCTAACCTCCAACGCAATCTGACCATATCACTATCCATGCCTTGTAGAGGCGGATAAGGCACAAAAATTGATGTGAAAATCGCAAATGTACGATTATCGTTAAGTAATACGACTATTATATACTCGAGTATAATATCAAACCCAATTGAATTATTTATTATCTATAAATAAGGATTTATATATATATATATATATATATTATTTAGTCATTCTAATGTTTGATTTGAAGATCAAATTTGGAAAATTTATGAATAAGACAAAATAAATAGAAGAAGAAAGTAAGATAAAATAAAAAAAAAATAGAATATTATAATTATAAAAATAGTTATTGAAATGTAATTTGCTTTACTAAACAAATTCATAATTAAATTAATTTAATATTTATTTAATCTTTAAAGTTATATTTTCTTAAAAATTGTTAGATCCCAAACAATTAATCTTAATATATGGTTATATATATAGTCTTATATTTCCTACAATTAGGTTATATAATCTAGAAATATAGATCATATTCAAATAGTTCATGACTGTAGTTACTCAAACTATGGTATTAATATAGTTCAGAAATGATTTTGCCTCTTGTCTCATCCTAAATCTAAGAACATTCAATTGAATTTGTAAGTAATTGAAAATATTAAGACTAATATCAATACCAAAAAAATATATAATTAAATTAATAAAAACATATAAGTTATTTCATAATAAAAAATACTTACAAAGATTTAATAACCCTAGAAATATAATGTTTAGCTAAGGCTACCATGACCACAAATAAAAGTAAAAAAATAATAGAAAATTGAAAAAGAAGAGAAAATAATAAAATCAAACTCTTCATCTTGATTTAAAAGTAGTTGTTTATTTCCATCTAAGTATATCATTTTCATATCCTTGCACCCATTATTTAGGACTAAAAGAACTAGGTTTATTTTTATTTTGGATAAATAGTCTGCTTTTAGTTTACCATCTTGATCATCAAGGAAAATAATTCACTTTTATTTTTCAAATTCATTTCTTCTCACTTGTTGTTTGAATTTATTTTTTCATTTAAGTTTTGGATATTTTTTTAGTTTTTTTTCCAATTTGCATATTTTTCATTTGTTATTTAATAAATCTCTCAATTACTTATTAAATATAAAATAAACATAATGAGAGATTTTTTATCATTTTAAAAAATGTAATTGGATAATGAATTAGTGTAAAATATACATAAATCATAGATAATTATCTATTAATCATTCATATTCAGAAAATATTTTTTCCAAATGAATTATTTTCATTTCTTTCATAAGGAATCTTTTCCCTTTTTCACTAGATCTTCGCCTCGTAAAAACGGATAAGACACGTATGTATTATTCTAAATTAATGCAAAAATATATTCGATTTATATACCTCCACATAGTCCAACCCATAGATTAGATAGTCAATGATTTAATCTTCTTAGGTGGAAAATGACATCAAATATCCATATATGGTTGAAATATCCCCTAAAATTTATCAAAGTAAAATATAAGATACAATATGTAATAAGATTTAAAAATAACCACAATTAATTAAATTATACTGAAATCCGTTTGTGACATATTCAAAATAATTTTGGCATAGGCGTCTTTCGATCGTAACTCTACCGCTTTCAGTTGACGAGGCATTCATATAATCATTTTGCACCAAACTATTGTAAGACGGGTCGAAAGATGCCCAGAAATATGGACATTGGTCGTCAATCCAACATTCCAATAAACCGATAAAATCATTTAAAATCATTCCATTATACCTCGAAGTATCACCTGATTTACGATATAGATAGACTAATACACAGGTCTCCCAAACTTATTGATCCAATACAAGTAAGTTCTCTAAAAATAGTAGATACTCTAGATTGATGCACGTAACGTTGGTATCCGTAAAACAATGTGCATCTAAAAAATGCACGATGTATGCACGCATAGTTGCGAGGACGTGAGGTTTCATCTTATCTGGGTTTGAATCATGATATGTGTCAGCATGTAAATGCATCTCGTAGTCATTTCAAGCCAATCCCCTAGTCTCGATGGTGATCAATTAGCTCGTGGATTGCAAACATATTAATGTTCTACATTTTCTCTGAAACATGTACATCTTTAGTTTATTCTCACACCGTCTAAATTTCAATAAGTTACCTTCTAGTGAGAGATTTGTTTTGATATAAACATCATCAAGATTAATGAACACCTCCTCAAAAATAAAGTAGAGATGTTAGTCTCATTACGTTATTTCTCAATAAAAAAAACTTTGTCAGGATCTGGTTTGTATTGAGCTGTGACAAGTCCCCAACCAAAAGATCAAGGGAGTCTCGGTCCCTAAATCTTATATTTTTTTTTATCGCGATGGATCTTATAACTCTAACATGAGCATGTGGGTTGTAACTAGTGTGGATTGTTTCCGATTGAGGGTAATTTAGTAAAGTGTTTTGGGAATCTTAATGTTTAAGGTAAAGTGTAGAGATAGTTAAGGTGTGTGCTTGTATTAAATTATGATCACTCTCATTAATGAAAGTAGTTCGGGTATTTATACTTAATTAATAACCCGTGGGTCTTTCGGGTCATATTATGGGCTCGGGTCAAGTTTAAGAACCCATTAGCCCAAGGTATGAAATGATCAGCACCTAGTTTAGTCACGTTCCACTAGTACCATCACCTAGCTTAGTCAAGTTCCACTAGTTTTAACCTGTTTGGTTTCTCATGGTAATGGTTAAGTCCGAACTGCCCTTCGGATAGGGTCAAGTACTAGTATAAAAAATATCTGACCTTATGAGTAGCCCCTTTAGGTCTTGCAAAGAATTTTTGGAAGAGCTAACCCATATAAATAGAAATCAACACATTTCCAATATGACTTTCGAATCTGCCTTTGTATCCAAATCAAAGAAATCACCTTTTTTTTTGTTAAGAATTTCAAGAGTGAGCGTGATCGGAATTCGGTGGGACTGATTTTACCGTTAAGAATTTTAAGAGTTTTTTTTCGATATGGGACACGAGTCAGGTTTTGGTTTGACCTCTCAGCCGTTTTCCTCCTAAATTCTCGTACATACTAGGCTAGAAAGTTACTTGGCGTTTAACCCCCATACTTTATAGCCCTTAATCATTGTTATGATCGGTTTATCTTCCCCTAGGTAACCTCCTATGTTTTCACAGATATTAAAACCTATTTTACTACTCTATTGTCATCAAGAACACAAATACATCTAGAGAGAGAAAGCTTAGTAATATTTTCAAATTGTGTTTGGGTAATTTATGTTCACAGCCAGAAACACACTGGTAAAAAGAGGTTGGCTGAATTTGTCTGAATTGGAGAAAACGAGAAAAGTTGCAAGAGACGAGAGAATTGTAGCTGGTCTTCCTCTCTCTTATAGTGAAGAAATCAATCGTCCAAAAGAAAATACAGACCAAGGTTCATCGTCATCAAAGACATCTAAGGTTAGAAAATTATCATTTGTCCCAACCCTTTATCCTATTCAATCAGGGTCCTCTGTCCAAGAGTCTCAAAAGCAGTTTCCAGTGTTAGGAAACATTCTCCCTTCATAGCCATGGGTTCAGACGTTGAGAAGTCTTTTGGAAGGGAAGGTGGGGCTAAACTTTCAAAACGTTAGTGTGAAGTACTTGATAGCCTTCCAGAACATTGTGTATGTGTACACCCATACTGCTGAGTTGGGTCGTATTCGAACCAAGTGGGGATTCGCCAATTCGGTTAAGGTGAGAATCCCAATCACTCCAGAGACTCTGATGGAGTGCAAGTCTTATGAGCTGGTAGTATACACCGAGGTGTTGAAATGGGGACTCCGGTTTTCTTTGGATTCATAGATAGTTAGGTACTTTCACCTGATAAAGTTATGTCTGATTCAGTTGAGTCTGAATGCATGGTACACTCTGATAGCTGGCATAATGGCTTCAAGACTGTCAAAGATCCCACTACCAATGGAGCAATTCGTTGTTGTGGTGAATCTGTGCAAGAACCACCACATTCCCTTTTACCACTATAATATGGGGAACAACTATGGGTGGTAAATGACTTGCTGGAGTCCAAAAAACCATGGAGGACCCAATTCCTATTCATCAGTGGAGCATGGGAAAATAGGGAAAAGATAAAAGCTGACTTTAATCCAAGCCAACTGACTAGTCGCTGGAAGAGTATAAGTAAGTTTTATTTATGTTTCTCTTAGTTTTTAAAATACTATGTGGTTATTCAAACTGACTTGTGTCTCCTTTCAGTTTTTCCGAAGAAGTTCTTAGACCATCTAGAGGCTGGCCAAAGTACATGTGCTAAGTTAAACGCATTGGCTTTGGAGAAATGGGAGAATGGTTTCCACAACTGCTTTACCTTAGGGAACTTTGTGAGATCTCACATGTGGATTACTACGGGGAGAAGAGACCTCACCTGAGAATAACTGACCACTCCTCCTCCCACAGATGTCATCCTGAAGAGAAATAAGGCTAAAGACGCCAAGATTTATTTGCCTTCCATGGTCAAAACCCATAGCCATCTAGACAAGATGAAGAATAAAATAAAGAAGAAAATCACAACAGACCCACCTCATCCAACTACCAAAGGGACTGGTTTGGAGAATCAATGAGGAATCAATGTTGTTCTACTGGAAGCAATCGAAGTTACCGTCAAAGAGGCTGGTGCATCAGACAACCCACCAAAGATTACAAAGAAGGATAAGAAGGGCAAGGCAAGCAGTGATGAAAAATCTGCAAAGAAGAAGAAAGTTACTCTCGGATCAGAGATAATTCTACGTCCTTCTGAACTTCCTCTCTTGGTTCCTACATATCCTACTTTGTAAGAAGAAATTATATCCAATCTCAATTCTGAACAGGCTACTACTTATGGAGAGGTAAATCTTGATACTTTTCAGAATATTAACATATATTTTCATAAACTGGACAATGATGACTTTATGGGACCTTATCGTCCTGCCAATTCGGCCAATGTTGTAACCTACAATGGTGAGACATAAATGATATAAAGTGAACAAGACACTATGAGTCATGCTCTCTTAGGGTACTGCTAGAATAGAAGCAAGCCGAAGAGATAGCTGCTGGAATAGAGAAGTATGCCTCTGGAGTGGTGGACTCTTTAGAGAAAAGAGATGATGGAATCAAATCCAATATGGTCTTATTATTCCATCAGACTTTTCCTAAGAGGACTCTTGATCCTTTGTGGAATATAACGACCTTATTTTCCATACAATAGATGATGGTGATAAGCACAATTACTCAAGTGGAGAAGATTCTAAAGATAACGAAAGAGTTGGTGAGAGTTCAAGTGTTGAACTCATAATTCTGAAGAAAAACGATGGTGATGAAAAAACCGAAGGGAACAAGCCCGAATGTTATACTGTTATGCTGCGTGTTTTTTGTTAACAAACCAAAGTACTTGGATGTCCAATGCATTTTATTGTGCTATTTGTTTAGCTCATGTTCTTAAAAATCAAATTCCTTGAATGGACAAGGCATTTGTGAATCATGGATCGGTTCTATTCCGATCAGACTTCAATATCATATTTCCATTTGCGTGAATTTTGTTCAAATCTTTACTGTTAATGTTTAAATAACCTTTAATATTTCATATCTGTTAAGTAAGTGTGTTAAATAATTCTGATCACATATGTTTGACAAATGTGATCAAGTGTTTAACGTATCTGATCACCTCAAAGATGTTTGAGATCCGGGTTACTTAATAAGTATTTAATATCCGACCACCTCGCACTATGATTAAGTCAAGAATAATTTAGCACCAGACTTTTGAAGAAGGCATAAGATATTATTTCCAAACTTGGACACCTCGTTAAAACCTCCCCGCGCCACCAGGGTAGGAAAGAGTATGCCCCCCTAATATTTATATTGACATTCAAAAGGTAAATATTTACAGTAAAGTTCTATTTTAAGTATAACCTAAGGTGTTCAATGCTTCGTGGGTGTTTTAGTGTTCTCCCTTTCTTGTCTTGGAGCATGTATGTTCCTGGTTTAACTTTCCCACATACCATATAAAGACCTTCCCAATTCGGAGCCAGCTTACCAAACTGTTTTTCTTTGGTGTGTAAAAAGACTTTTCTTAAGACTTTTTCCCCTAATTAAAAATCTCTTCTTTTAACTTTGAAGGTAAATCTGCTCCTCCTTAAACCCTGGTAATGCGTCGTTCTCAAATGCGATTTACCTTTTATTTCTTCAATCAAATCCCACTGATTCCTAACTGCCATATCATTGGCTTGTTCGGAATAGTTTTGGACTATGTGAGATGGTAAAGTAGCTTCTATGGAAGTGATTGCATCCATCCCATATACAAGGGCAAAAAGAGATTCTTGTGTAGAAACCCGAGGTGTAGTTCGTAAGCCAACAATACTTCTTGTAGATAACTTGGCCACTTTCCTGTAGCTCCCTCAAGATTGTTCTCCGGACAAGATTGTCCAATTAGCATTTTCAACTTGCCCCTTTGCTTGAGGGTGAAAATGAGAAGAAAAACAGTTTTGAATTCCTCTGGAGGTATAGAATATTTCCATGTCTTTACTATCAAACTGTGGCCCATTATATGTGGTAATCTTTTGGGAAACCCCAAATCTGCAACATATATTAGACAAAATGAATTTAATTATTTCCTTAGAAGTTGTTTAAGCTAAGGGAGCTTCATCTATCCATTTAGAGAAATAGTCAATAGCAACTATGATTATTCGACATCCACCGGATGCCACGAGAAGAGGCCTAACCAGATCTAACCCTCATCTATCAAAGGGTATCGGTTCGGATATGGATTCTATAGGAACTGTTGGCACATGAATTTTGTTTCCATATCTCTGGCAAGGATCACACTTCTTTACCATATCTTTAGCATCTGCCAGTAGTAGCCTGCTAATAAAACTCTCCTGTTTAGGGCTTTATAGCCACAATGTGCAAAACCTTCACCATCATGTAGTTCAGATAACACAACTTGGGATTCTTCAAATCCTAAGCAACGCAAGAGGGGTCTGCTGAAAGATTTCTTGTAAAGAATTTCCCTTGATACCAAGAAACCACGAGCCTTATACTTGATTTTCTTAGCCATGGCTTTGTCTGGAGGCAAAATTCCATCGGAAATAAACTGAAGAATATCATACCTCCAGTCTTTGGGTTGAATGGTACTTGCTCATACTGTCTTTATTCTTTTTACCTTTGTCTTGACCCGTCTGTATTGATGGACATTCTAATATCAGAATCCAAGGGTAAGTTTCAGAATAAGCCATGGTTGCCAAAACATCTACAACAGTATTCTCCGATCTAGGGATGTGTTCATAGTGGATACTCCTGAAGCTTGCAACAACTTCCCTCAAAACATAAGCAAGTGTTTTATCAATTGTTCTTTTTTTGCTTCCGATTTCCCTTGAGCATGGTGAATCGGTGATTGGGAGTCACTCATTAATCGGAATCTCATGGACCCACATATAAGGGCTATCTTAAGACTAGCTATAGTTGCTACATATTCAGATTTATTGTTAGAATCCCTGAAACTAAAACATATAGCCTGGTACATGGTATCACCATATGGAGAGGTTAAACAAATTCCAGTCCCACATCCCATAGTACTTGATGAGTCCGGAAATATTTTTCACTCACTGTAGAAACTGGACAGGGGAAATTCGGACAAAAGCCACCCACTGAACCATCCGAGCTGGACAAAAGTACTAAAAACTAATCACCTTTTGACTAGGCTGATTGCTAATCTGCTTATTGAATTCGACTCGGTTTCATAAGTTTGACCCAAAAGCCCATATGGCTCATAATTAAGGGTATAAATATCTAACCACTTTCATTAATGAGGGTAATGAACATTTAATACAACCAGGCAGCTCAAATCTTTCACTACAAAACACCCAAACATTAAGTACCTTTGAAACACCACAAAACACCTGACCAAATTACCCTTAGTCGAAAATAATCCACACTAGTACTAGATCCCCCTTCAGTTTGGATCACCCATTCTTTTTTAGACTGGTTCTCTGGTATCTGTGTGGGAGATCTATCGACATTAAATTATATCAAGAAGTCGGCCATTGTTTGGGCTTTAATTTATGTTCGGGACGCAAAAATCAATATCATAATCACCCAGTTCAACTGACCATTTGGTCATCCTACTTGATACATCATCTTTCTAAACTCTTCAAGGGAAAAGATGTTCGAATGACAATGGAATGAGCTTGGAAGTATGGACTCATCTTTCTTGCTACAATTACCAAGGCCAAGGCTAGTTTTTCTAACTTCAGATATATTCTTTTAGCATCCAACATACTTTTGCTAATGTAATACACCGGACGAGGGAATTTATCCACCTCACTTACTAGCACAACACTTATCACATACTCCGATACAGCTAACTATATGTAGATCTTTTCCCCCTGAACAGGTTTAAAGAGAGTCTTGGACAAAGACAAATGCTTTTTTATTTCAAGAAATGCTTGATCACGCTGTGGAGACCAATTAAAGTCTTTGACATTCCTTAACACCTGGAAAAATGGAGCTCATTTGTGTGATGATCTTGAAATAAACCTGTTTAACGCAGCTAATCGTCCGGTCAACCTTTGAATTTCTTTGGTGCTCCGAGGAGGATCCATTGCTAATAAAGCATTAAGCTGATCCGGGTCATGTTGAATTCCTTTTTCACTTATTACATAGCCCACAATTTTTCCAGATCGGACCCCAAAACACATTTTTCAGGGTTTAACTTCAAATTTGCAGCCTCTAAGTTGGAAAATGTTTCTTGAATGTCAGATATATGCACATCTTCCTCCAAACTCTTTACCATCATGTCACCTATATAAATTCCATATTTCTGCCAATCTGATTAGCAAAGGTTTTATTTACTAACTTTTAATAGGTGGTCCCAACCTTATTTAATCCGAACGGCATCACTTTATAACAATGAAGACCTATATCTGTAATAAAAGTGGTATGGTCTTGATCCTTCATATCTATTTGTATCTGGTTGTACCCCAAAAAATGCATAGCTTATTCCCAGAAGTATAATCCACCAACGGATCTATTCGAGGAACAGGATAGGTTCTTTAGGGCATGCCCTATTAAGATCAGTAAAAGCGATACACGTGCACTATTTTCCATTCTTTTTCTTAACCAAAACAGGGTTGGAAGTCCACAAAGGGTACTGAAACTCTTTTATGTGGCCCATCTTGGTCAAACGATCAACTTCTTGAACAATCACATCTGTTTTTTCTTTAGAGAAAGACCTTCTTCTCTATAAAACTAGTGCAACATCAGTCTGTATGGAAAATTTATGACAAATAATATCAGCTGGCACTTTGGTAACATCATTAGTGCACCATGCAAAGACATGTTTATTACTCATTAAAAAATACAGCAACCTGTGTTTCAAACCTGGTGCCAACTTGGTCCTAATTTTAATATACTTGCCATCAGCGAAGGAATGGATTTCAACCTCCTCTATGGGTATTATGACACTGGGAGCCTCCTTGAGATCATCAATTTTATTCTCATCGGTGGAAGGATCCAATAGCTGCTAATCCCTGTTAATCTTGACTGTCTCTACAAACTTAGAGGCAAGGGCCATTGCATAACATTCATTGGCTATCTTTTGACTGCTCTAGACAATACCTACTTGTCCATGGATACCGGATTTCAAATATTGATGGACCGTAGAGGCCACAACATGCATTCTAAAGAGCCAAGACCTCCTAAATAGTGCATTGTAAGATGTTGGGCAATCCACCACAACAAACAGTACTCTCACCATTTTCTTAAAAGGTTATTTTTCCCAACAATACCTCTTCTTAAAATTCACCAATCACATCTGCAGAACTCTTTGTGAAGCCCACGATCGTTTTGTTCGAACGTTGTATAACCGAAGGGTTCCTCGTCTATTTGTAGGAGCTCAAAAACAAGATGTTTGTCGAACTGCATGTATCGATCAGGATTCGACGAATATCATTTCCCCATATTGATGCCCCTATTATCACAGCGTCTTCATGAGGCCCTGCAATATCTCTTAGTTCATCCTCATCAAAAATTATAAAAAGAGATGGATTTTGATACAATTGTGTGGACATTCTTCCCTCCAAATGGGTGGTCAAACTGTAGACATGCCTCTTCCTTGATGAACTAAAAAGTGCAGTCACAGTGTCCCCTCCAAAGATGGTTAGAGATTCAAAAAAATTAATCAAACTGAAGACAGTTTTAGTCTTGTCTGTTATTACCCCTACCCGATTCTGACTCGCATCCGGATAAAGGTACTCAGAGTCTATATCAAACCTTTTAGTAATTACTATAGCATCTTCCTATGTAGACGTTGCAAAATTTCTTGAAGGAGCAGTTCGAAGAGTATTGGCATTGGATTGTGTATTATTCGGTCTGCTCCCCCCTCGTTTTTTGACATAGGCCCTCAACTTACCTCTCTCAATGAGATTCTGGACCTCTTGTTTCAAGGTTATACAATCATGGGTATCATGCCCTATGTCATTATGGTATTTCCAGAAACGGGTACTCCGGTTTTCTCTGGGGGACTGCGATGCTGCTGACTTTTTAAAGTGTATTTCGTTTTTAGTTTTGTCATATACTGTAGCCACACTTTCCCCAAATTCAGCAAACCACTAAGGTTGAACCCATGGTCCCCTCTTGTTTCTGACTTGTTGGTTCCAATTTTGGTTAGAATGATTCTGCCTTGATCGGTTAGATCCATGTCCAATCTCCTTTGATATGTAACAGACTGGTTGGCAGCTTGAGGGGTTGATGTTGTACTAGTAGACCTAATCTGGCGATGCACTCTGGTTTTCTTTGTTTCCTCAATATTAATCTATTTTCCAACCTGATTTAACAACCCTCCCCAGGTCATAGCCTTCTTTCGAGTCACTGAATCGGCTAAATTACCCGGATTTAAACCTTGTCTAAGGGAAGCAGTTGCAACTTGTTCAAAGCAATCTACTAGCCCATTTTTTTGTATTCACGAACCAGTTGATGTACTCCTTCAAAGACTCATTTGGCTCCTGAGCACAATGGATAATGGTATCCCAATTACCTTTAAGCTCCTTGCTTCCAACGAACTTCCTCCAGAAAGAAACCCAAAATATATCAAAATATTTAATAGATCCCTGAGGGAGACTATTATAGCATTTGAGGGCGCTTCGTGTGAAAGTTTGGGAGAAGGCCTTACACAACAGTCTGTCATCATCATCGACGTTCATCATCAAGTTTTTAAACTGCTCCAGATGGTTGTCCGGATCTTTTCTCTCATCATATTTCTCCATCATAGAGCTGTCAAACCTCTTGGGAAGGTGTCTGGAGAGTATCTTTGCAGATAAAGTCGATTGCATCCAGTTCTTGTTACGGCTAAAAACAATATCTTCATTCGGAGTAGAAAAAATACATGGTTCGGAATGGAAAGCGAAATGATCAATCAGAAACTGGTCAATATGCTGATTAGCTGAACCCTTACCCTTCCCATGGTGTTTCTTAAGCCTGCCATGCCTATCCCTTTTTCTTGAATGTTTTTTAGTCAGCCTTATTTTCTTTTTCAACCGCCCTTCATCACTATTAGAGAAAACTGACTCTTCAAGTTCTGCCTCATTAGATGAGCTACTGGAGGACTCCGATATAGAGCTCTCCACATGTTTAGATCAATGTGTATTCTTGGAGTCGAGTGAGTATTTAGGAACTGCTCGTTCTCTCCAGGATTGTCAGTATAGTGAAGTACCGATGCACCGGATTTTTGTAACCCCTTTCTCTGCTTGTTTTAGGGCTCTCAACACCTCTATCTCAGCCCTCAACTAATCGCGCTCCTCGATAGTCTATTCATTATTTTTCTTTGCAACTTCCAACTCAAAAGTTGGAACATTATGTGCATTCGGATCCATCCGAGCTACCTTGTATGCTGGTTTTGAACATAAAATTCAGGCACCGCCGTGCTTCAACTGTGATCGCCAATTTGGTGTGGATTATTTCTGATTGAGGGTAATTTAGTAAAGTATTTTGGGAATTTTAATGTTTAAGGTGGAGTGTAGAGAGATAGTTAAGGTGTGTGTTTGTATTAAATTCTGATCACTCTCATTAATGAAAATAGTTGGGGTATTTATACTTAATTAATGACCTGTGGGTCTTTTGGGTCAGATTATGGGCTAAGGTCAAGTTTAAGAACCCATTAGTCCAAGGTATGAAATGACCAACACCTAGTTTAGTCACGTTCTACTAGTACCAGCACCTATCTTAGTCACGTTCTACTAGTTTTACCATGTTCGGTTTTTTATTGTAATGGTTAAGTCCGAACTACCCTTCGGATAGGGTCAAGTTCTAGTGTCAAAAATATCTGAACTCATCAGTAACAACTTAAACAAAACAAAATATAAATATTGGGAAATATAAACAAAATGAAGTATCAATATAAATAACATATTATTTAAATATAAGTAATAAAAAAATTATCATCTCTATATGTACATATGATACGTTTCATGCTCCAGATAAGTAAAGAAAAACCAATGCCATTGTTGTCTGAAAAATTTCGAGTATAGTTGTAAAGTCTACATCTTTGTTTGAGAAAGAATCGTCGGTTGGTAAATCATTGCCAGTATGTCGGTTGTGTCCACGTTTTTTGTGACCACTGTGTGCTATGCGTGGTACGCGTTTTCCGCGTGACACACTGCCACAAATGACACATAATCTTCGCATGATACGACACTCTTAAATGTATCTTCATCGATTATATCTCTTATTCGCTTGGCACAATGGATATATCCTTATATAGAAATATATTTAATTACTGATTGATTCATGAGTGGTATTATGCCACTGTTATATTGTTCTTTTAATTGATCATCCACAGTTGGATGATTAATACGTCAAGGCCAGATTTTACCATATTACAAATATAATTTATTACACGGAAAGTTCAAAAACGATTGACAAACATCTTTTAGAATGTTTAGATAATAAAACACATTGATTACATGAAAAACCGCTCAACGGGGATTATATCCTCGTTGTTGTCAATTGAACCGATTTTGAATAATCTTCATTTTATTTCAAAGGAATTAAAAAAAACTCACCTATTCATACTAAAATTGGTTAAAATAAGGATCAACTCTCTCATAATCTTAATCTGATTAAATTTTTCATATAAAATATAAAAATAGTCTGAAATATGGTTCAAAACTATAAAAAGGACAATGTTGTCGCTTTTGTCCTCAATATCAGAACGCATATTAGTTTTGATAACATTGGAGTTGGAACACTGCGATTTTCAATCAATTTTTTAACCAAAATTGATAGAAAAAAACATTAATTTTTTCAAATGGTAAGATAGATCTCGAACCTAAACCTAATGTATTAATAATAATAACTAAATTAACATAAATCCAAACAAATTTAATTTAAATACTAGTTTTTTAAACAAATTATAAAAGTAAAATAAAATAAATATCAATAAAATGTAGAATGCTATCAAAAAAATCCAAAAAAATCTAATATCAGACCGAAATATTCGATATCGAATAAAAAATGAATAATATTCCTATTTAAAAGGAAACGGATAATATTTGTATCCGAAAATAAAGGATACGGATATTGACATATTCGTATTCGAAATATCCGATATCCGAAATTATATATATAAATATATATAATGATTATTTTTTACTTTTTATAATATGTAATATAAGAGTGCAGTCACAATTAAGAAAATAAGAATACTATGTTTATCAAGTTACACCCAAATCTCTAATTTAAATCCTTAATCCGCTAAAATTTCTATTTTGAACAAAAATTAAATTTTTGATTTGATCCCACATCGTTTTACATAAACTATAAGACAACACACTAACTCTACATAAGAGATATATATCCCTCTTAAGGCACTTACCAAAACTTGTCAAAAAGTTATAAAAATAATTGTGGTCAACGGCGACTTGTGATCTATAGTAAAATTAGTTAAAAAAATTAGTCAAATTTGAAATTCAGATATTCGAATTTGGATATTATATGTATCCGAATAACATCCGTCTGATTCAGATTTGGATATAATATTTTTAAAAAATAATTGAGTTCGGAGTCGAATTTGGATAATGATTTCAGATTTTAAATTCGGATATTGGTAGCTTCTTATCCGAAATATCCGTTTGACCACCATTTATCAAATTAAACTACATTTTTTTATGCTCTTGTTTTTTTATTAGAAGCGCAAAATAAAATTATCCTAAAATATTATACCTTGAATGAAGATTAAATATGAAAGATAACGGTTAAAAATCGAATTGATCAAATTATTTTAAAACAACCATTTATCTTTTTTTTTATCAAAACAATCACTTTATTGTACATTTACATTATTTTATTTATATTTTTCATTACCATTAATTACCATAAATGCAAATAAAAAAAAAATCACCAAAAATAACAATTTTAAATCAAATATAACTTGGATGACGTTTTTAGAAGAAAAAAAATAGCAAACATAAGTTATCTTAATTTTAATATCCAATCCAGACTTGTTTAAAGTCTAAAACCTATCCTCACATTTTACATTTAATTATTTCTGATTTCGGACATAAAATCCATATGCATAACAAACTTTTCCCGGTCAGATCGTATAATCATTGCTACCCCTGGGTCTAGAGTTACATATTCAAACAGATTTTTTTTTTTAATCAAAAGGTCTACCAGCTGAAGAAAGACAATATGATATCAACTCTAGCATGCCTTCTAGCATGCCTTCAATGAGCAAGAACTAATGTTGAAAGCTATAGCATCATCATGTCATATATTAAGTTTGTATCTTTGCTTACAAATTGGTCGAAATTTAAGAAACCGCGACTGTCCAAAAAAATCGATTTCCAAACTATAGAGTAAGTCTTTTAGAATCAAATTAAGCATCCTTTAAAGCCCTTCTCTAGTTCTTCTTTATCCAAATTCTTCCCAATGAATACAATCTTGTTTACTCTTTCTTCCTCTGGATTCCATAATCTGTCCGGTGAGCCTTGGAATATATCATGAACTCCCTGTCAATTTTTAAATAGAAAAGGCAGTTTAGGAGTGTAAATTACTTTTCGCAACTCAGCTCACAAAAAAAGGACAAAATATCCAGAAATCTTTACTCACCTGGAAGACGAATCTCTCGTCCATACCATGGACAGATAGTAACCCTTTCATTCGGTATATGTCCTCACTCCGCTCCATCAACAGTGTACCGAGCCATATGTTTGCCTATAAGAGGAAACAAGTACTTTTCGAATTAATTAAATAAAATTCAATCTTATGTAAATCAGGGAGAAGAATCTAAAAGTGTACCTTCTCAAGGTCTAAGGTCCCTTCACAAACAATACTGACAGAAGAGACACCAGGATCGTGAGTGTGATCATGGGTATGGTGACCTTCATGATGCTCTGCTCATATGCCACAAAGCAGCAATTCACTTTTCGTTATTCTAAGATTTGCAGCTTAAGACTGAGAAACTAAAGTGTTTGGTGCCAAGCTTATGAGCCAAAAAAAAACTAGCTTAAAATAAACAGGTTAAAAAAATGTCACGGATCATTGGGTGCTTTAGCCAATTTTAAAGGTCAAAAGACACAATACAAATCAAAACAAGAGTTTTTTAAAAGACGAGTATGGTAAATGAAGCTGTAAAAAAACATCGAAGTCAAAAAATGTCAAAATAACTATTTTGTTAAGCTTTTTATTTAAATCAACATGCCAAAAATGCTAGCTTATTGTTTGTTCAAAGAATTGGACCAACCAAGCACATGAGCCCGATGACACCAAACGACGCTTAGATGAAACTTTACTTATAACATGACGTATAAAACAGGATATATATATATATATATATATATGTGCATGACTATGTAACTCTGTATTATATCTTCATTTTACGATTGACACAATTCCTGATTCATTTATGATAGTCTACCACAGAAAAAGGCTTACCGTGTTTGTGATCATGATCATGATCGTGATGATCGTGGTGCTCATGTTCGTGATGATCGTGTTCGTGATGATGACTATGATCTTCTTTTGCAACTTCAGCATTGACAGAACTCTCAATTCTGGCAATCGTTTTGTAGATGTTAGCAGGCAGTACTTAGAATTTTACAAGTATCTGATCTTAGAATCCTAATAGTAAACAAGATAATCCAGTGAGAGTGACAAATAAACGAAGTAGGGACTAACCTCTCTAAATCAAAGCCTCCAATTCCAAGAACATAATCCAAGTCAACTTTCCCAAACTCGGTTCGCTTCAGATGAGCCATTTGGTTCACAGTCTGTGCATCAACACAACGCCCATAACAATTAAAGAAGAAGGCTCTTATTAAATTCTTAATACAAGAAAAAAATGTGTGAGATAAAACTCTAACCCTTATCCGCTTCAGCAGAGTAGCGATTTGTTGCTCACCAACAAGATCAATCTGCAATGTAACAGTTCAAGTTCAGTTCGGCATTATGCAATAAACTATATACCTCACAGAGAGATAATTATAATCCACGCTAGTTATTCAAAAAACATCTCCTCAGAATAAAATGTTCTACTGCCTCATAGCGATTTGTTCTACTGCCTCATTAACTAGCATCATTCACTAGTTATACAAAAAACAAAGTAACTAGTTATTCAAAAAACATCTTGTAAAATGCGATCCGCATACGCGATTTGTTCTACTGCCTCAGAGAGAGATAATTATAATCCGAGCTAGTTATTCAAAAAACATCTTCCATGTATAGATAACTAGCGTGAGTACCTTATTAACTATAATGCGATCAGCATACGCGATTTGTTCTACTGCCTCATTCACTATTCCCTCTGCTTTAACCTCATCCAGATGCAAGTGAGCATGTTTCGCATCAACCAAAGTAACTACACCATCCAGTTTGACAGCATTGAAAACATCTTCCTCAGAATAAAATGTCTGAATGATTGGTGCCGGATTCGCAAGCCCTGAAATCGACATAAGAAAACATATCATATTATGCAGTTTGAAAATAAAAATGTATAACTTGAAAGAAATGCAAAATCTATAGACAAAATTGTGCTGCAGATGATAAATCTCCTCAAGTGTGGAAGATTTTATACCTGTAGTCTCTATGACAATGTGGTCAAATTTCCCTTTCCTCGTACTAACCAAATCTGCAATCATCCTTACTAGATCACCTCTCACAGTACAGCAGAGACAGCCATTGTTAAGCATTATAATGTCCTCTGTTCCAGCAGCTTTGGCAGCAACCAACGAGCCATCAATGTCAACTTCACCATACTGCGAATTCCGTAATTGAAATTAAAGATAATATTTTTTCCAAGTAGCATAAAGTTTTAAATTCCGGTAAATCTTTCCAGAAGTTAGAATTATCAAATGCTGATCCTACAAGACGAAGGTTATTAGTTGTTGCCAAATACAAATATAAATCTTATGTCCATACCTCGTTCTCGATCACTGCTATGCGCTTGCCGTGATTGGCTGTTAAGATATGGTTAAGAAGTGTTGTCTGTTCATCACCAGTAAAAAAACATACAGTTTAGTACTCAAAGCCAAAACATGCTCCCAAATTTTATCGATCATACTCATATCTTACCTTAGAAACTCTGCCCCTTTGAGAATTTATTACAATAAATTTACATTTTTTTTTTCAAAATATGTTCTACTAACACAATTAGCTCTCGAGCATTGAAATGATCAATTTTACAGCATTCAGAAACCCCTATTGAGACTTGTGAGGGTGAAAAAATTTAGAAACACTTTAACAAAATTACGATTTTAGACATTACCTGTAAGAAAAATCTAAAAGTCCGGTATTTAAATAGAAATTTATAGAGGAGTTACCTTGCCGGAGCCTAAAAACCCGGTTATTATAGTAGCGGGAATGCGGTTATCGGGTGGAATCTTTGTGGAAACGTCATAATCTTCGCTTTGTGTCGTCGTGGCTGTGGCGGAGGCGGAAAAGAAACGCCGGCGGGGATGGGATGGGCTGGCGATGGAGCGGTAAAACGTTGTCCTTGCGAGGGAAATTGATCGAGGTGTTTTGTATGTTTTGGGTCTGTAAAAGAGAGGCAAAACAGTGGCACGAACCCTAGAGGAGAGTTGTGTTGTGAAAGTCGCGGCAGCTATGTCGAGAGTGGATAGTGTCGCCATGCTCGTTTTGTGGGTTTATGGTGTCTTGGGTTTTGAGTAATAGAGAGAACGATGACTAGTAGGTCTTTTTTGGGTGGATGTATTTATACGAGCCGTATGGATCATTTTACTGTGGTATTTTATTTTTGGATAAAATTAGTACTCTGTCCTTCTTTATTTTTTTCAAAAATAATTCTAACAGCGTCAAAGTTACATTTCGGATTGTTTTTGTTAGATTTTAGAGAGCTGTATTTCAATTTAGTTTGCTAGAGTTTTTGTCAAATTTTAGATAGTTTTATTAATTTCTAGAAAAATTATGGGTGAAGCTAATTTTTTCCATCGTTTTTTCCAATTTTCTTCGTAATTCAAATTCTAAAAACACTCATCATTTGCTTTTACTATTTTACTCTCATTTTATCTTTTAATTTATAATTGTACGTCAATAATCATTTTCCAACACTTACATCAACAAACAAACAATTTAACACAATTAAATCCACCATATATGTTTTAACTTTTAAATTAAACCCTAAAAACAAAAAAAAATCCTAAATTTGATATAAAAAAAATTATCCATAGAGGAGGAAGACACCCAAACCAAAGATTTAACACCGGAAAAAATCACACAATCAACCAAGAATGTAATTTAATCTTGTTTTTAAGTTGTATATTATGTAACTTGAAAATCCGTCTTAAAAAAAATTCTTTTAATCACAAATCCCGATTTCTGCAGGTTTTAGCGACAAACACTTGATTCTGAGGTGGTATCTCGGAATCAGTTGGTTTTGTACAGAACAACTAATTATGAGATACCACCTAGAAATTAGATGTTTTGTGCAAAATCAACTGATTCCAAAAACAACTGATTCTGAGATGCCACCTCGGAATTCGTTGTTCTGTGAAAAACAACTGATTCCTAAATGTCATCTCGGAATCAGTTATTCTGTGCAAAATAATTGATTCATAAATGTCATCTCGGAATCAGTTGTTTGTCGTCAAAACCTACAGAAATCAGAATTTATGGTCAAAAATAAGAAAAGGGTAAATATGTCATTTCTTTTATGGAGGAAATACCAACATATAGTCTTTTCTCAAATATGGAAGAAATAACATATTTGATAGGGGAAATAGTTTCACCCAAAATTATCTATAAATAGTTTTTGCTAGATCTTTCATATTCTTTTTCAAAAAAAAATTAGAAACCCAAATTCTAAGCAATTTGTATTTTGAACTGGACCTCGCAATAACGTTAAGGTATGTCATATAAGCTTAATTGTATAGTTTTTATTTGATTTTGTTCTTTAGTTTGATAGATATTTAGATATGAAATTCTGTTTTTTCTTTTAAACTGAATTTTAATAGGGTTTGAAGTATTGTTTTGTTGATTTAGTAGGTTGTTATTGTTTGTGAGTAGAAGATTTACATTTATAACGTATTTTTGTCTTGAATTGTGCAGGACTCGGTAAGTTAGGTTTGCTGGATTTAATATACGGGTTTGTGTGTTTGTTGCACGACCATGATATATGTTATCGTGAAGGTCGTGTGACAATGAAGGTAGTCTATCGCAAACATGTATGCAATAGATGAGCCCATAATTGTACAAAGTATGCGAAAAATAGCTACCATTATATAACGTTTACGCGATTTATGTATTGTGTTATGTTTGTTTTCTTATATGTTATGTTGATTCGGTTTGTATTTTTTGTTATGCTTATATAATGCGTATACAGTTTACATTTTACGATTTGTGTGCTAATTCAAAAATACATGTTTCATCTAATTTTATTTGTTTGAAAACCAAATTTATTTTTTATTTGCAAACATTATGAGAACGAAGACAACATGAACGAGATAACAGAGTCAGGATTTGTCTCCTGTAGTACCAAGGGCACGACAGGTGGTCTTCTGAGTGGGGTTCACGTACTAGATGACGTATGCATCGTTAAGCAACGGATGACGTATGCGTCGTTAAGCAACTGATGATTCTGAGGATGAATTTGAACAAGTAAATCTGCATATCCCTCGATTGTATCCCAATTACACTATCCACGATGAGTATAGTGTGTTCAATGACAATGTAAGTTTGTTTACAAGTTTGGTATTTAAAATCATATTGGTGTTAGCTTTATTTTAATTTATAATTTTATTATTTACATTTTTTATATTTAATTTAATTTAATACATTTTGTAGGATAGAGTACGCTTACAGTGTTACAAGAGGGTCATAAGTATTATTACCGTACCGCTCATCGACGCCTTATCTCGTTGGTATACCACCATTCACTTGATTGAGGTGTTATTTGAGCTTTGGCATGAGGATACATCATCATTTCATTTCTCATTCGGTGAGATAATGGTCACAATGACATCTATGTCATTATTGGCTTTCTCGTTTGAGGTAATGTTTTTTTACGTTCTTTCTTATACTAATGAGGCGATAAAGTTGAGAGTTTATGGTAGCATGGTAGGTATACGACCTTCTGAGCTATGTAGCCACCTTACGGGTGGAAATTTTCCGATTTTGCAGTGGTTGCGATAGACATTTTCTAATAGACACCATGATGATAGTAGGGCCACTAATGCACTATGCAATCATGATACCCGATACTTATATATTGTACGTGTTATGAGCTACTACATGCGCCAACAAAACTCGCAATAGTATTTCGCTTGATTACCTATAGTTTATAAACCATTACCATACGATGGATAGGTTTAACTATGGTCGGTTGGTTTTGGCATAACTTTACCATATTTTTTGCCAGAGTTCCATACACGACACCAGTGGTATATACGGGTTTACTAGGTTGCTTAAGGCGTGGATTTTTTTTATCATTTTAGGTCGTTTATTGCTCTCTTATACAACACTTTTACTATAGCATCATGACACATCTACATTTATGCTTTGCATAAAATCAACGCCTCTCAGATTGTTTGAGCTGATATGAGACACGTTTTAGCTATGTTTGGTGTACTTGATGTAAGTTTCATTATGTTTTATTAGTTTATACTAACTTTTTTACATGTACTAACTCTAATATATACTAACATTTCAATGTTGTCCAAGTCACGTTTCTTCCGTATGTTTTTTACGAGGTGTGCGGTTGTTTCAACGTGTCAGTTGGATTGACCATACTTTGAAGTAGATAACGAACAGGATTGTACTACCTTTATTACTGACAGAGGGTTTCATTTCTATAAAGTGATGTCATTTGGGTTGAAGAATGTTAGAGCTACCTATCAGCGATTGGTAAACAAAATATTTGCTAGCCAGATTGGCAGGAATATGGAAGTATATATAAATGATATGATGGTGAAAATCCTTGATGAGGAAGAACATATATCTAAGAAACTTTTTTCTAACCTACCATCAACTTGAAATTAAATCCAGAGAAATGTATTTTTGGGTTCTGGTCTGGCAAGTTTTTAGGATATGTCATAAGTGAAAAAAGGATATATGTTGATCAGGATCAGTTAAATGCTTTATTGGCTATGGATCCTCCTCGAACTACTAAAGAAGTCCAAAGAGTGACGGGGAAGTTGGCTGCACTGAATAGATTTATTTCAAGATCATCAGACAAATGTGCTCAATTTTTTCAAGTTTTGAGGAATGCTAAAGACTTTAATTGGTCTTCACAGTATGATCAAGACATTGTTCAAACCTATCCATGGGGAGAAACTTTATGTGTACTTAGTTGTATCGGAGTATGCCGTAAGTGTTGTATTAGTAAGGGAAATGGATAGTTACCCCCGTTCGGTGTATTACATCAGCAAAAGTTTGATGGAATCAGAAAAGAGATATTTAAAGTTAGAAAAACTAACTTTGCCACTAGTAATAACACCCAGAAAAAATGAGGGCATACTTTCAAGCACATTCAATTACAGTTCGAACATCTTTTACATTAAAGAATGTTGTATAAAAAGCTGACATATCGGGTATAATGACTAAATGGTCAGTTGAGCTTGGAGATTATGATATTGATTTTGTGCCGTGGACCGCGGTTAAGGCTCAAGCTATAGCTGATTTCTTAGTGGATTTTCATGCTAAAAGGCCTTATGAATAAGAACAAAAGACTAATCTGAACAGACAGTGGGTTTAGTACAATGGAGTTTTACCTTCAGAGAAAGTCTTGGCTAAAAAGATCAAGTACAAAGCTCGTGGTTTATTGGTGTTAAGGGAAATTCTTTATAAAAAAAAATCAACAGGCCTCTCATGCATTGCTTAGGTTTTAAGGAATCCCAAAGTGTTCTATATAAATTTCAAAATGGAGAGGGATCAATTTATTGTGGCTATAAGGCCTTAACCAGAAGAGTTTTGTTAGTAGGATACCACTGACCTACTATAATGGCAAATGCGAAAGTTATGGTCAGGAAATGTGATCATTGCCAAAGATATGAGAATGAAATCCATATGCTAGTAGTTCATACGAAGTCAATATCTGAACCCATACCATTTGATATATGGGGTTTGGACTTACTTGGACCTCTTCTCGTGGCGTTTGGAGGTTATCGAACGATAATAGTGGAAATAAACTATTTCTCTAAATGGACGGAAGTTGCCCCATTGGTTGGAACCACTTCTAAGGTGGTTATAAAATTTATCATATCCAACATATGTTGCCAATTTAGAATATTCTGGCCAATTACCACGGACAATGGGCCACAATTTGACAATAAAGATATGGAGACATTTTGTACTTCAATAGGAATTCAACATTTCTTCTCTTCTCCTTTCCACCCTCAGGCTAATAGGTAGGTTGAAATTGCTAATCGAACAATTTTAGCAGGGTTAAAAAAGAATCTAGAGGGAGTTACAAGGAAATGGCAGAGTTATTTGCAAGAAGTATTGTGGGCCTACCAAACTACTTCACGAACAGCCACCCAAGAGTCTATTTTGTCCTTGATTATAGGATAGATGCAATCACACCTATAGAAGTTACTTTGCCATCATTCAGGATACAGAACTATTCCGAACAGGCTAATACATGATTATAAGGAATCAATTGGATCATATTCAAGAAAAAATACTGAAGACATATACAATAACAACATATTATCAGGGTTTAATGAGAATTAGGTTTACATCCAAAGTAAAAAATAAGATATTTCCAGTTAGAGGAAAAAGTGTTAAAAAAGTATTTTTACATACCAAAGAGAAACAAATTCGGAAAACTGGCCCCGAATTGGGAAGGCACGTACATGGTATGTAAAAGGATCAAGAAAAGAACATACAAACGTCAAGACACATAAGGTAACATGTTGAAGCACCCATGGAACATTGAGCATCTCAGGTTGTACTTCAAATGAAATTAACTTGTAAATATTTACTTTATGATACTTTAGTGTAAATATTTGGAGGCATACTCTTTCCTACTCTGGTGGCGCGATGAGGTTTTAATGAGATGTTCAAGTTTTAAATCAATGTTATCTTATGCCCTTTTCAAAGGTTTTGGCGAGTACGAGGAGATTGGATATATTAAATATCTATTAAACACCTCAATCCTTCAAATGGAGTATCTTTGAAGTGATCAGATTTATTAAATACTTTCGTCCTTAAAATGAAATATCTTCAAAGTGATTCAATGGATTAAACGCTCATTAAACACGTCAGAAAAATTAAATACTAATTAAATATTATACATAAGAAGAGAAAGAAATACATACGAAGGGAAAATGAACATTAAACATTAAACGGAATATACTCGAGCTACCATCACACAAAATATCTTAATCATCTAAATACTTTAGTCTTAAACATAAATGGTAAATGCATTAAACTTAGGGCTCGTTCCCTTCAGTTTATTCTTTACCATAATCTTGGTTGGGACTCTTGGAATCGTTGCTTGAACTTTCATCGGTTCCCTCATCAGAATCACTCTCACTCGGTGAAGAATAACCATGTTTATCACTGCATGACATGGTATGAAAAGGTATCTCATCATATGGTATGAACTTCCACAAAGGTCCAAGATTCTTCTTTGCAAAAAGTCTCATGAAATAGAAAAACTATATATGATTTGATACCTTCATTGTTTTTCCAAAGAATCCACAGCACCATCATCATACTTCTCTATTGCTGCAGCTATCTCTTGAGTTTGATTCTTCTTTAGAGAAATATTTTCTCATGCTTTCTCTTTAAGAAGTTTCTCTAACTTCTCTTTCTCTCCGGATAAGGTGTTGATAGTGCTTGCATTGGGGGTTTATTATTCCTTTAAAGACTTGATCTCAATAGAGGAGGTAATTTCCAGTTCGGAGTAATTAGTCTGGATGGCCTCTTGGGAAGCCTTGGATTGACATAGTTCGGTGCTTAGTTCCTCTTTCTCTTTACTTAAAGCCAACATTTTTTGTTGTGCAAATAAAATAGAATCCTTCAAGTTTTGGTTGTCTGTAGTAAGAGAAGTTATATCCTTAGCCTGATCCCGGACTTGTCTTTCCAGATTGACGGTAGGCCTGATATAGCCTAGAATTGTATGACCCAAAGTATCCTGCTCATTTGATATTGCAAAATATTCTCCTTCATAAATCACAACATTAGTCATAGTGGTTGTTTGAAGAAAAGTTCGGTCAAAGTCCTCATTGTCAAACTTACTAAATTACATATTACCCAAGTTATTCAGGTTAGCGTCACCCTCAGTAGGATGCAGATCGATTGTATGAAACAATGGAGAGAGAGGATTAACGTGTACATCTTCTTATGGAGGAATATCAGATAAGAGAGCGGGAATAATTTATGTAGGTCGGAGTATGATCTTTGACGCTATGACATCTTTTTTTCTTCTTTTAGCCCTTCGTTCACCTCATTCATTACGCCTTTTATGACCTTTTTTATTGAGTTGGAGTGATGGATCTGATCTTGCAGCCTCACCAACTGTTGCAACAACTTCCTTTAACAAAATGACATTGATTTATTCAGGATTCTCCGAACTAGTTGCTTCAGGAAACTGTTGAGATGGGTCAACTTCACCTTTCTTCTTCTTCTTATTCTTCTTCAACTTGTCTAGATGGCTATGCGCTTTGTTTCGAGCTAGTAAGTAGAGTTTTGTCATCATTTGCCTTAGTTCTTTTAAGGATTACATCCGATGGAGGGGGAGTGGTCAGTTGTTCTCATGAAAGATCTCTGCTTCCAGTGGTATCACAAGTGAGCTCTCAACATGTTTCCATAAGTGAAACGTTTTTCAAAGCACAACCCCAATTATCCGATGCCCATCAATTTAACTTGGCAAATGTAGCATTTCCTGCCTCTGAATGCTTTAAGATCATTTTCGAAAAAGCTACAAAGAGACACAATAATCAGTTCTGTATGTCAACATAAAGTCTAAATACTAACAAAAATCCGAACAAGAGTTACTTAAACTCTTCCCGTATCTAGTCAATTGGCTTGGATTTGACTCATATATTATCTTTTTCCTATTCTCCCAAGCTCCACTCATGAAAAAAAACTGAGTCTTTCATGGTTTTTCAGCCTCCAACAGATCATTCACTACTTTGTAGTCATTTCCATGTTGTAATGATAAAAACAGATTTGGTGGTTTCTGTTGAGTTTGATTGTCAAGAAAGTTGTCTTGGGAAAAAGTAATACGCAAGTTTTAGAGAGAGAGTTTTTAGAGAGAGAAAGCCAGAACACAATTGAGTTAGATCAAAAATTATTCAACCCCTTTATTAGTTCAACCTTGCCCTTTATATAGAGGCGCTAAGATTCAACTTTAAACTGAAAGACTTGCATAAAAGGGATAAATTACCCTTAGTCCTCAATAGAGTTACATAGTCATAATTGTTTAACTAAAATTTATTATTTACACTTTAGTCTTTAAATTTATACTTCCATATTAGTAGTCCCCCTAGTTCTCATGTCAGTAAATGAATGAGAACTAAATGTCTTTGAATCCTGCCAAAAGCCATATCAGAAAACTCGAGGTCAAAAACTCAATAATATCTTTTTCTTTCTCCTCGAATCTTTTTGGATACAAATTCAGAATATAGTCATCAAATTTTATCAAATGCGCCCACACATTAGAACTCAAACATTTAAAAATGGTAATCATCGATTTTTTCCAAAGATGCCCACAAATCGTAACTCTCAAGGAAATAATTTTACTTGAAAATTAATTCGAGATAATTCTTTATAAAATATAATCGTTCAGATTCATCATGAAGCTTAGCTACTAGATTTATAGCTAGCTAGTTAGTCTGACAAATGTCGAACTCATAAGTTTTTCACCATTTTGTATGATGCCCTATCATCACAAAGTCTTTTTTACTTCTACACATCTTCTCATCCTTTTATAAATTTGTTAGTAGCTTCATTTTTCATTCTCACAATCTAAATTCCTTGAGAGAGAAAAATCATACCCTTGCCTACCTTCAACGTGTTCTTAAACTTTCTCAACATCTTCATCAGAAAACGCATATTTTCCGATCAAAACCTATATTCTCTGGTCAATCTCCATCCGGTTTATGAGAAAAAAAAATACAAAAATCAGAAGATCCAAGGCTAACATACCCAAAAAACCCAAATCTTCGAAGCCTGACGATAATCTAGTCTTCGGATCATACGATTATTTTTGCATTACTGAAAGAGCATAGGAGTATAAGGCTTCCGGATTAATCAACAACGCTCCCGTTGGAACAACCACTAAAACCACTTACTACGGTAATTTTGATCCAACTAAAGTTCATGTTTTTTAACCTTCTCCTACCACCGAAGTGCGTCATTCTTCTAAAGTTCAAACACCTAAAACACCTCGAGCCTCTTCTTTTCAATTCAGGACATCGCCTCTGATTAGTGAAGAATCAAACGAATCTTCTTGAAAACAAATCTCAATTACTCATTCTTCGACTCATCCTCCACCAACTCAAAAATAAAAACGTTCATAGTCATGAGATATGATTCTAATGTTATTCGAACTCCCCCTATTCGAATCCATCTGCTCAATCTCCTCCTCGGGGAGAAATAATCAAAGAAGATTCATTGCCTCAGCAAAATCCATCCAAAAAATTCTCCCCAAACAAGAGATGAAACATCAGAAACCGATGCAGCTGATTCTGAGGCTCCTAGGTCTGATAGCGAAGCTAAATCCGATGAAGGGGACTCAGAAAATGCCACAAAAAATAAAGTTCGCAAGCTTCGAAAAAAGAAGGCACCGGTTATTGTTTCCGATGAGGAAATGACAACTATTGGTTGAAACTTAAAAGATCTTGATGTTGACTATATTATCGAGCTGCAGAAGGTTCCATATATATACTACCAAGAAAGTCAAGCATCAGACTTAAAGAAACATTGGGGAATGGGAGACAACATCACTGTTCGACTACCTAAGAAAGGGGAAACTTCATTAGATTGCAAAGACGAAGAGTTGGTGGTTTACCCCGAAATCATAAATTGGGGTCTTTGGTTCCTAATGGATCCTATGATCATGGAGTACATCTAACTTCTCAACCTATGCCCTACTCAAGTGACAGCGAATCAATGGTTCACTCTGATATTTGTGATTATGGTATCTCGGTTGTCAAAGATTCGGATCAGCATCAAGGATTTCATCTCCTTAACCAAATTATCAAAAGGTCTGAAGCTCATTTTCTACTACCTCACTTTAGTAGATGATTTATAAATCATCAATGATCTCCTGGAAGCGGACAAACTTTAGAAGCAAAAGTTTATCTTTATCGTATGAGCATGGGAGAACGGCAAAGAAATATCTGATGCAAACCTATCGAAACTAAATCCCATTTGGAGAAGCAACTGTAAGTACTTTGAGTATTATATACTTTAAGATTAATATCATATCTTATCTTCCTCATTTATTATTTATTTACATGATTATTTCAGCAATTCCAAGGCGATATGTTATTCTTCGGTCAGCAGCCAAGGACATTTTCAAAAAGCTTGACGCTTGGGCCGAAAAAGAGTGGAACAACGTTTTCCACACCGCCTTCTAACTGATCAACTTCCTCAACAATCATTTTTTTCCGATCACAGCGGGAGCCTTGCCTCCTCGAAATTTAATGGATGAACCCAATCCTCATCACGCTTGTAAAATATTAGTTTAACCTGATTGCAAGGTATTCCTCCCCATCCGCAACAGGTCAGAAAGTCATCTACCTCAGAAGAAAAAAGAAAAGGCAAAACCAGAAAAGTAAAGTAAAAAGACAACTAACACATCTGGTGCTAGCCCTTTAACAGAGTCAAAACCTAAACACTACAAGAGAAAAGCAGGAGAGCAGACTCTTTCACCCATCGAGGAAGAAAAAGAGCAGGAACCTTCTTCGAAGAAAGAGAAAGATCCAACTAGTCCTCATGGGAAGAAAAACAAACAATCCAAAATCATTAAATATACATTGATCGATGAAGAAGAATATGTAGCTGTTGGAAATCAACAAAATTATCCTATTGAAGAGCAAACAACCAATAATGATGCTCTGATCATCATTGAGGATAATGAAGATGATGCTTCGACCCCGACAGTTTATTCTTTCAACAAGTCATAGGAGCTTATCAGAAAAGACATCCTCCAAGATATTCAGACCCGTATGCACCATTTCAGGAGAAAGACAACCGTCGAAGTGTCTCCAGAAATAATTTTTCCTTTTGTTCCAACTACAACTTTGGACATAATTCCTCGTCCTAGCCCAATATTTTTTCCTCCTCCTCCACATAATCTTGAAGTCCTTGTTGTACACCAACCATTTGGCAATCTCGTTGCTACAACAAAGGCGGTTGCTTCACAATTCGAGGCTTCTCAAAATCATTTGAAACAGTTGGCCAAAGACATGATCCGCTACAAGGGAATGGCCGAAGCTGAAAAACAATTACGGGAAAAGTTTTAGGGTAAAGTGGTCAAGCAATTCTACGTGTTTGAGGCAACAACATCTGAGATTATTCAACGAGTGCTCTTCATCATAAGTCATATCTTCCTCGACGTTTTACCCATGAAGTATTTCTTTATCATCCTTGATTCGTTCTCCTCTCTATTTATGTATCTGCCGTCGAATGCTCCAGCTTTCGTTAACGGCATTTCCTCTGTGTCGTGCTTCAGCCCGAATATGACCTTCACATCGTCCGCCATTAGATTCACAAACTTTTACCCAAATCGGAAGGCGTCTTTATCGATCGAGAACATCTTCAAAACCCACTGAATGTTCGAATAAAACTTCTTCTTTGGAAGCTCTGCCATATTCCAGAAGTCGAACGTCGCTTTCAAAAGCATGCAGAAGGGTGTGTTTCTTGCAGCTTCGATGTGGGCAGCAGTAATACGGTACTCTTTCAGCAGTTTAAGAAGACTCACCAATCCTGACCTGTAATAGCTTGGTTTTGTTGTAATACTCCCTGCAAAAACACAAATCATCATCTGCATGCGAATTTTTCCCACAAATGGACTCTATCAGCTTGTAGTTACAAACAACTCTCAGGATAGGTTGCGAATTGTCTAGAACTCTATCAGCCTATATTTGCAAACAACTTTTATGATAGCCTGTGAATCGTTTGCAAATATAAGTTGTGAATTGTATGGAAAATAAAGGCAATCAAGATGCGAATTGTTTGAAACTATAAAAAACGATGAAGCTGCGACTTGTCTGCATTCCTACTCTGATATGAGTGAAGTCTGAGTGATGGCTTGGATTTTGTAATGTGTTAGCATAATATTTTGCATCTTGAGAATTGTTAACATATTTATTTGCTTCATTTTGACTGTAACTTGTACTGTTGAGGATATTGTTTTGTTTCAGAGATTTGTTTGAAGGTTGGAGTGCTAGAAATTCTTCAATAAATAAAGAGGATTTGTTGCTTTCTTCATGGTAGGTTTTCCCAAGTACTTTTTTACTATAACTTTATTTTATTCATCCTTATTCATTGATGAATGTTGGCAATCAACCATAAATGAAAATGAAACCAAACTTTGAAGAAAAGGAGAAGAGAACTACAAGTAAAAGGAAAATTTTAAAGAAAAATCTAAAATTGTGATTGTCCTTCCATCCGACCCCATTGCAAGCGAAGAAACCACCATTCCGGCCTTATTCGAGCAATACGACGGGTCAGCTCCTCATGAGATGAAAACATTATTACTAATATTACATATTTTGTAATAGATGCAAAACGTTTGGATTTGTACCTATTGGTAGTTGCGAAACGTGTAATCTTTCTCGAATGGTAGATTGAAAGGTGACTCTGAGAAGGAAAAAAGAAACCGTTGTTGTTGCTGCAGAAGCCGAATATTAACAGTAGTAAAGAAGAGACTGTCATCACTCTTCTTCGAGAGCTTCATGCAACTTATCCAAAAGTTAATCTCTTAAGTTGTTGGAACGAAATTCCCATCGAACGACGTCCTAGTGAAGCCTTTGATCTTGTCCCAAACTCATCATCATCATCATCAGAAGAGTCATCCAAGAAGGAGTCGTCCGAATAACTTTATTGTTCTTTGATTTTTGCTATCCTTTTTGTACTTGTCAAATTAGTACCATGCTACAAGTGTTCATCGAATTAATCTAATTGACAAATATTTGTTTATTTCTCATTTTTATTATCAATATGAATTATTCAAAGACTGGTCATCTTTGAGCACTGCACTTAGAAAAATCATAGTGTATTTATTGAGTCGTAGTACTTCGAAAATGGTTGTTTCTTCGAAAAGTGTAATAAACACTTCGAAACATTCTACTCTTAACCAACCTCAAAGATGACCAGTCTTTGATAAGTTGTTAAGATAGTATTCAATAAAAACTTGTAAACAACCATTGGCAAAAAATGTGCTTTATTTATAATATTGAATATATACATAACACCTCGCTAAAACCTTCATGGGTCAACAGGGTAGGAAATAGTGCGTCATTCAATAGTAAAAATCCAAAATACAAAAACAAATTTATTCCCAATATAGCTTCAAATTTTGTATATTCCACGGGTGTTGAAGCATCCTCTTTTGAATATCACCAAGGAGATAAGACTCTGGTTTTATTCTCTCAACAACAATATAAGGCCCTTCCCAATTCGGGGCCATTTTCCCAAGGCTCTTCTTCTTTGTATGACAGAATAATTTTTTCAATACTTTGTCGCCTTCTTTAAACTCTCTTCTTTTCACCTTTGAATCATATCTGTTCCTCATAAGAGTCTGATAATGGATTACATTTAAATGAGCTTGAACTTTTTTTCCTCAATCAAATATAAATTCGCCATTTTAGCTTCATCATTGGATCTTTCAGAATATTGAGTTATTCTAAAAGATGACATAGTACATTCTATGAGGCTAACTGCATCCATTTCATATGCTAAGGCAAAATGAGTTTCTTTTATAGCCTCCCTGGAAGTTGTCCGATAAGCCCAAAACACCTCTTGTAATTAATTTGGTCATTTTCATGCTGATCCTGTCAAGTTTTTCTTCAAACCATCTAAAATAGTTTTGTTTGTCACCTCGATTTGTCCATCGGCTTAAGGATGAAAAGGTATAAAAAACATTGTTAAATTATTTTTGACGCACAAAATTAAGTCATTTATTTATTATTAAACAGAGGGTCATTATCTGTTGTAATTCTCCGATGAATTCCAAAACGACAACAAATACTATTCACAATAAACTTGATCACATTCTTTGCCTTTGTTCCAGATAATGGTTCTGCCTCAGCCCATTTTGTAAAATAATCCACTGCTACAATTATCATTTTCCTTCCTCTAGATGTCATCACCAAAGGTCCCACTAGATCAATCCATCATCTATCAAATGGTATAGCCTCGTTTATAACATAAGTGGTACTGCCGGCCTATGAATAACATTAGCAAATCTTTGACAAGTATCATCGTTCATGATTGTATGCCAATAGAATCCTGCAAGTAAAAATCGTCGTGATAAAGCTTTGAACCCACAATGAGCTTAACCTTCTCCATCATGCAACTCTCATAACACCTCATGTGATTCTTGTTTGTCTAGACATCGTAATAATGGCCTGCTTAATGCCTTCATATATAAAATCCCATCTAACACTATATAATTGAAGGCTTTACCTCTCAACTTTTTGGCCAACTTCGTATAATCTGGCAATGTTCATTAAGTAAAAAAAATTAAGAATATCCGTTCTCCAATCTCCTCGGAATGCATCGGATGTGACAAAGAACTCCTCTATATATTCGCATTGACTAGATTGAATAACAATTGAGGGATTTTCTTGTAGCAAAATCCAAGGATATTCCTCCTTATAAGCAATATTTGCTAAAGAATCAACCACCATATTACTTCCTCGACTAATATATTTAACAACAACATGATCGAATAACAGCATTAAATTCCAAAGTTCCCGAATATATAAAATCAAACGATCATTTCTCACCTCAGAAAATCCAGATACCTGATTCGCTAACAATTGAGAATCCGTTTCCAAGAACACTGAAGTTGCTCCACATATTTTTGCAAATTTTAAACCCGCCAAAGTAGCATCGTATTCAGCTTCATTATTCGAAGCGTGAAAACCAAATTTGATTGATTGAATTATCGTTTCTCCAGTCTGAGATATTAACTGAACCCCAATACTGCATCCTGAGATACTAAACCCTTCATCAGTTCGAACAATCCACCTCGATTTTACTAGTGCAGTGTCTTTACATTCTTCAATATCCGATCTACTCGAATTGAATTCAACAAAAAAATCTGCCAATGCTTGGGCTTTAATCACAGTTCGAGGTGTGAACAAAATATCATAATACCCTAACTCCACTGACTACTTGGTCATTCTCCCCAAAATAGCAGGTCGTTGTAAAACATTTTTCAAAAGGAATGAAGTTTGGACTTCGATAACGTGAGCTTGAAAAAATTGGGGCGCATTTTCCTTGCAGAAATCACCAATGCTAATGCTAATTTTTCCAGTTTCAAATACCTCTTCTCTACTGCCACTGGATTTTTACTGATATAATACACTGGCTTCGGAATACCTGAATCTTCACTTATCAACACTGTACTTAGTGCAAAATCTGATACCGCAATGTATAAAAATAATTTTTCTCCACTTCGAGGTTTTGATAATATTTATGATGATGATGGCAAGTTTTTTATACTTGTGAATACTGCCTCACACTCTAATGTCCATTTAAATCTGTTTGGTCCTCGTAAAACTTGAAAGAAAGGAAAGCATTTGTCAGAAAATCTAGAAATAAATCGATTAAGTGTTGCTAACCTTCCTGTCAAAATTTGTACTTCTTTAACTGATCGAGGCGAATTCATTGCTACCGGGGCTTTCAATTGTTCTGGGTCAGCTTCTATTCCTCTTTCACTAATGATATAACCCCAAAACTTCCCTGACCGAACTCTAAATGTGCACTTTTTAGAATTTAGCTTTAACTTGATTACCCTTAAATTCAAGAATGTCTCCTCTAAGTCCTCAAGATGCACATCATCCTTGAACATTTTTACCACCATATCGTCTATATACACCTCCATATTTTTTAGATCTGAGTGGAAAAATATTTATTCATCAATCTTTGATAAATGGCTCCGTCATTTTTTAATCCAAATGGCATAACCTTGTAGCAATGCAACCCTCTGTCAGTTATGAAGGTACATTCTTTATACTTTGGATCCATCTGAATCTGATTGTATCCTGCAAAAGCATCCATGAATGTTAGTATTTTATTTCCCGAGGTGGAATCAATCAGTTGATCTATTTGAGGAACAAGTAATGGATCTTTATGACATGCTCGATTCAAATCTGTAAAATCCACACACATTCCCCACTTCCCATTCTTCTTTTTTACCACTACTGGATTTGCCGTCCATAAAAGATACTGTGAATCCCTTATGTGTTCGACCTTGGATAACCGGTCCATCTCAGAAACAATTGTTTCCACTTTCTCCAAATAGAATGCCCTTCTCTTTTGAATCACTGGTTTCACTTTTGGATCAATAGCCAGACTATGACAAATCACCTCGATTGGTACCCCTATTACACCCTCCGCTTTCCAAGAGAGAATGTCCATGTTGAAAGATAAAAATTCTAGAAGTTGTTGACGTAAAAGTGGGGTCATTAAGGTTCCGATTCGAAACACTCTTCCTTCCGAAAAAAGTATACTCCTCTATTTATTCACCTATTGTTAAAGACCCTTGGGTTTCCCTCGGATCGTCAACTCTTTCTTTAAAATCCTAGGTTAACCCCTATGACTGCTATTCGTGCATCAAATCTCCACTGTTGGCTCCCGAATTCAAAGCGCACTGGCATAACATTCTCTAGCTACTTTCTGGGTGCTTCGAACAACCCCGATTCGATCCCCTGTCACATAGTTGAAATATTGGTGAACTGTTGACACTACCACATACATTCTAGAAAGCCATGGCCTTCCAAAAATAGTGTTTTAGCTCGTGGGTCAGTCCACCACTACAAAAATCACATGGACCTTCTTCTTGAATGGTCCTTTTTCCCAAACTCACTTCTCCCTCGAATTCCTCAATCACACGAGCTGTTACACCCCGGAATCCTATAATTATTCGTTCTGATTGAGAAATTTGAGGTGGATTTGCCATTCCATCATAAGTTGATTTAAAGAGGATATTTGCAGAACTGCCAGTGTCAATAAGCACACGCTGTATTTCGATGCCAACCACCTATACACGATGACCACTGCGTCTTCATGTGACCCTGTTGTTCCCCGCAGATCATCCTCATCGAATAGGATAAAAGGAATGACCTTCTTTCCATAAAATCGTGTATACAATTTACCTTCAATTTGAGTTGTCAAATTGACAACATGCCTATTCCTCGAACTATTAGAGTTGCCGATCATCAAATCGCCTCCAGAAATTGCTAATAAAAATACAAAAAATTGCACAAATCTCGCACACGCCCCTTTTCTATTGGCTCTTCAACTGCCATCAAAATCAACATGTTCATATCCTTATCCATATATTCCGAAGATGCATCAAAGAGCCTTCGAATATAAATTCATTACATTCTCAGCTGGCGCAGCTAGATTAGCCTTCGAAGTTGATGCTATATTTTTCGAACTGCTCCCTTGTGACTTCACATAAGTCAAGAGTTTCCCATTTTCAATCAATATATGAACCTCATTTTTCAACGTAATGCAATCATTAGTATCATGTTTGATATCTTCATGATACTTGCAGTATTTATTATTTTTCTACTCTATTGGTCTACTTATTGGAGCTGGCTTCCTAAAATTTACGAAGCTTTTGTTCTTGTCAAAGATTGCAGCCACATTTTATATCAAATTAGCATAATATTATGGCCTAACCCATTGATTTGGCCTTTGTATGTTATAGTTATAGAATGGAGCATGATTTCAATATCCACCAGTTCAATGTGGCAAGTTATTATTCTTCTGACATGACTATTGATTACCATTCGAGGGTTGCCCTTGGTTATTGGCCACCTGACTCGAATTCTTTGGAGTACTAACTGGTCCTCCTTGGACCCTGGTTGACTTTTCAACCTTAATTTGATCATCTACTTGAGACATTAATGCTCCAAAATTAAGATTTATCCTCTTTGTAGTTTAATTGGCTAGTTCTCCTGACAATAGACCCTAGCGAAAAGCTATCGTCGCTACATTCTCTTCGTAATTGTCCAAACTTGCTTTAGTCAAAGTGAACCTCTTCGTGTAATCCTTTAAAGTCTCTTTAGTTGTCTATTTGCACTGGATAATTGTATCCCCATTCTCTCTCATTTCCTTACTCCCCACAAAATGCCTTTGAAAAGCATTATAAAAATCCCTAAAATTTGAGACGGATCCCCTCAGAATCCGGTTATACTACTTTAAAGCCATTCCTTTAAAAGTCTGTGAAAATGCACGACACACCAATCGGTCGTCATCTTCAAAATTCATGATGTAGTTTTTGAATTATTCGATGTGGTCATCGAGATCTTGCATCCCATCAAACTTCTCCACCTTAGCAATATCAAAACGTTTCGGAAGCGTTATAAATCGAATCTCACTTGTCAATGGAGAATTCATCCAATCGATACCTTGCACAAAGTGATCATCAACTCCCATTATTGCGTACAAATTTCGATCAGTCTCAGCATACTGATTCGAGGTGTTCTCCTTACACCACGTAGATTTATGTTCTTTTTTATGCTTCATTGGTTGTTCTCTTTCTGGTTCCTCTTTCGAAGAACTCTTATATCTCTTAAAGTCTGAAGCAGAAGTTTCAACCTATTCATCATTAGAGGCTACATATTTTTTCTTGTCTTTTTTCCCTTTCCGAGAAGAATAACGCTCTTTAGGAGATTTGAAGTGCATTTTTATGTTCACTTCTAGCATGTCGATCAACACAAGATCGATCAGACTGATATCCTATATTAGCTTTCTCGTTTTTTGTCTCACCTCGGATTTGAGCTTCGCCAAGTGAATCTCTCGTTATTTTTGTTCATGTTTTTTGTTAAGCATATTTATTTTATCTAAAAGTTTATCCATACGCATCTTAATGTCTGATTGAGTTTAAATTAGAGTTGATCCATCTAGTCTGTTTTCATTTCTTTGCAAATCATATTTTAAAGTTTCCATTGCTGATCGAAGTGACAGATTGTTTTCGGGATTCATTATATGGATTTGAAACGAAAAAACAAGAATACTGTATTGAAATTCAAACATGCAAGTCACTGATTCTTAATCGTCCCTAGTGAAGTCGCCAATTTGTTGAGTTCGATTATCGAGAAAGTTGTCTTAGGAAAAAGTAATACGCAAGTTTTAGAGAGAGAATGATATTTTAGAGAGAGAAAGTCATAGCACAATTGAGTTAGGTAAAAAAGTGTTCAACCCCTTTATTAGTTCAACCTTGCCCTTTATATAGAAGCGCTAAGACTCAACTTTAAGCTGAAAACGGTTACATAAAAAGGATAAATTACACTTCGTCCTCAATAGAGTTATATAGTTATAATTGTTCAACTAAACTTATATTATTTACACTTTAGTCCTTAAATTTCTACTTCCATATCAGTTTCCACACAAACTAGGCACGATAGTGAACTGCTCCATAGATATTGCAATTTTTGACAATTTAGAAGCAATAATGTTGGCTAGCAGAGTATACTAAATGATGAGTTTAGTTATTAAGAATGTTGTATTATGAAGAAGTAATATGTGAATTCTAGAGAGAATGAGAGTTTTTAGAGAGAGAAAGTTTGAGCACAATTGAGTAAAATAGAAAAGTGTTCAACCCCTTTATTAGCTGAGTCTTACCCTTCATATAGAGATGCCAAGACTTAGCCTTAAACTGAAAACGGTTACACAAAAAAGGGTAAATTACCTTTAGTCTTTAATAATATTACATAGTTATAATTGTTCTCTTAAACTTACATTATTCACATTTTAGTCCTTAAATTCGTACTTTTATATCACCAAGCATTCCTGATCACCTGCCTTGGGCAAAACTTGCTTACATGAAAATATCTGACTATTTTCGGGTCTAAGGGATAACGAAGACCCTAGTTCAGCACCTTGGTGTATACCACGATCTCATTAGCTTTGCAGTCCATAGGAGTTTCCGGAGTGATAGAAATCCTCACCTTGACAGACTCCGGAAAGTCCCATTTGGTTCTTATCCAATCTAATTTGGCAGTGTGTGTATACACGTAAGAAATATTTTGAAGGGCCAATAAGTATTTTACATTAACCTTACGAAACTTGGGCCCAACTTTCCCTTCTAAGAACTCTGAAAGTGACTCACTATTTGGTTGTCCCAAATTTCCTCTATTTGTCCGATCCAAAGTGGTATTCCCCGTGTGTTCGGATATTTCCAAATGGGTGTCTTCCCCACTATCTTCCATATGTTCTTCCATTATAGTGGGTTGTGGTTCTAAAAATTTAGCATCAATATTTTATTGGTGAAGCTATTTCTCCTATAAGATTTATTATTTCCTCCATCTCAATTTTTTTTAAATACTCAACACTTGCTTTTACCTTTTTGTCCTTAATTTACTTTCTAATTTATATTTTGATGCCGCTATGCACTATCCAACCCTTATTCCAACAAACGAATCATTAAGTCAAATTACAGTCAACATATATCATTTGACTTCTAAAATTAAACCCTAAAAACAAAAACAAAAACTCAAATTTCTTAAAAATTAATCATGGAAAAGGAAGACACCCAAACCAAAGATTCAACACCTCAGAACATCACTGAATCAACCGACAAGATAATTTAATCTTGTAAAAATAGAAACAAACCAAAATCAGAGAGTCGGGAATAAAAAAACAAGTTAAATTTTTTATAAAAAAAAATATAAAACAGATTACCAAAGTTTTATAAAAGTAATTCGATACTAAAAAAACCAGAAATATGTTCTCGAAACTCAATATACATGAAATTGTTTTATTAAAAAAATCATAACACGAGAGTTCCGAGAACTGCAGATTTTTTTTTGCATATCGAGTTCGTGGAACTTGCTATGCATAGTACAACATGCATCTTGGAAATCTTGCCAACCGATAAATTAAAAAAGATTTAGGAGAAATGTTTACCTTTGATAAATTGCTTCAATCGAAAGTGGTGGCTAAGCTTTTTTTTCGCGGTTAAAGAGCTGATAACTGTGTATTTATATTGATATGATTAGATTTTATGGGTGGAAGTAAATATGGTGGGTAGAAGTTTGTTGAAAAAAAATTAAGATCGATATGATGTTTGGGTGGTTGGTGAAGAAGAAGGTAAATATGAGTATTTGGAATAAAATAAACAAAGTGGTAAATTAATAATTTCCTTTATGGTGGTAAATCTGAGTAGCCTCATTGAGGGGGAGCAATGGATTCAGGTCCACCAGAGGTTGGGCGGGAGTTTTTATTGCTCATAAACTCATATCTTTTGAAGTGGAAAGGGTACTTTTAGCCTGGGAGAGTCGAGTGACTCTTCGGGGTGTAGTGCTCTCAGCGTCTGATCCCATAGCAATGAACGGTGAAGGTTTCTTTATGATTGAGGGTTTCTTTACGGTTGAAGTTTTCTTATCCTTTGAAAAAGGCCTTATGAGTATTTGAACGGAAGACTCATAATCTAATGTGGGTAAAAATGGGGTGAAATAATTTTTCGAATTACTGAGGTTCTGGATGAGGATCAACTCTTGTCCAGCTCCGGTGTTGTCTGGCTAGTTACTCCACCAGAAGAGGCAGGAATTCCAACAGTGGTTCTTGCTTCCTTTCTCGTTTTTTCAAACTCAGACAAATTTAACCAACCTCCTTTAATCAAACATGTTCTGGTTGTGAACATATAAACTCTCGAACTTAAAACAAAATTGTAGTTTTAAAGCTTTCTCTCTCTAGAAAGTTTTCTTGTTCTAAAAAAAGAAACAGTAAAATTTAATACCTAGTTAATAAACTACCTGAAATACCATTCGATTAGAAATTATCCCTACCAAATATAACTTGGTTTAGAAAGTTTAAAGTTAGTAAAATAAAAACAAATGAATATAGAGGAAATACAATATTTATTCATTAAAATTAATCTGATGATAACAAAACGAGTTTTGAATGCTAAGTGAGTAAGAATTCACCAAAAATAAGTCATCTTACAACAATTAGATGACAAAAAAAAAGTGGACACACAAAGTTTTTTCTTGGAGCTTCTTTAAGACGAGTCTTTTTGCTCTGAGACACTTTCTTCTGACTCTGCTTCTTTAGACGAATTAATGGGAACAGGGTCAAAAGCCTCATTAGTTCGATTCTCAGTGGGAATCAGCTCCCAAAAGTTCGAAATGTTAGCATTTGGAAATGAGACATGAATTTCATGAAGCAGATTAATAGTTTTCTTATAGCAAAGAATCTTGAAGAATGAAGTATCTTTGTTTCACCTTTGATAACTCTCGTGCATGTTTGGCTTTGAGCTCTTCTATTTCATTTTTATGAGAAGTGTTGAGCTTCTTTATCGCATTCTTGTGTAAATATCTAAGTTGGTTTTTGAGATGAATGATGCCTATGAGGAATACCGATAGCAGTATGTAATCCATAAAACTGATACTCTACAGATTTTTCAAAGATTTCCCTCATCTTCTTCTCTCTTGCAGTATTTTTCTTTTGACGAACCATATTCTTAGTCATAGTCTGCAAATGACTTCGAACATAATCCACTTCTTTGCACAACTTTTGTGTTGCAGTTCCAAGATTGGTAAATGGTTGAAGATCAAGTGCGACATCTTCGGATGTTTCTTCTGTAGGTATGAATCTTGGAATGATTTAGGGCATAAAAGAAGATGTTGATGGTGGCACATATTTTTTTACCTAACCAGATCAGGAAGAAGAAGGGCAATCCCCTAACCAAATTGTTGTAGTTGGTCTTGAATCTATTTGACGAATGGATCACTATCTCTATCAAGATCTTGAGCCCTTTTATGTTAATAAAATTATCAAGATCACTATGATCCTCTCCTTGGTTATTGTTTGTTGCATATTCTCTTTGCTGATCTTCTACCACAGTGACATCATGAGCCTTTGATGGAAGCACTTCTTGAAGGGTCTATTTAGTTTTCTTTTTTGCCCTTCTTTGTGGTGGTGTTTTGGATGTGCTTTTATTTCTCTTCGAAGCATCATTTTTCTTCCTCTTCGGTGAAGGCTCAAACTCCACTCCCTCTTTAATAGTAGGTAGGTTTTTTTTTTGCATTCCTCTTTGCCTTTGTCTGCGGCATTGGGTTTTCTAAGGGGATAACACCAGATGTGATAGCTGTCCTTTTATTCTTTTTCCTTTTTTTCTTCGAGGCAATGTGGTTGTCTGATCTATTTCAAACTGGAAGATGCACTTTACCATCAGGTGCTACTAGTCTTTTCACATCTAAGATTGGATTTGGGGGCTCCATCGGATTTATGGGAAAATCGACACCCATCGTAATTCTCTATAATTGGTTCTTGATGAAGTTAATATGCAGAAAAACTGAGTGGAACCCAATGCCTCACTTTTTCTTGTCCAAGTTGCCAACTTGGCAAAAGTGTCTTTAACGTCCTTTTGACGAATTTTATATCTCCTCAATTTTTTGGATACAATACAAAAAGAAGCTGATGAGTCTGGATTCTGTCACCACTTCGGGCTGGGTCAGTTCGGACAATGTATACTTAACCGGACAGGAGCAGTTCGGACCCCATCATCCACTAGACTGTTTGAACAGAAACTAAAGCACTTAAAACATGATCACTTCTTGACTAAGCTGCCTACTCTCCTACTTAGAACTTATGGATCCTTAAGCTCGACCCGGGTCCATTAAACACGACCCGAGAACCCATAAGGCCCAAATATAAGGGTATAAATACCCAACCACCAACATTAAATGAGGTTAAGGAAAATTAAATACAACCGGGCTGCTTAATTCCCCCTCTACACTCTACCCAAATATTAAATACTCACAAACTTCCACATAACTCTAAACAAAAATTACAAACTTACCCTCAGACGAAAATAAACCTCACCAAATTGGCGACCACGGTGGGAGCACGACGGTGCCTGAATCAAGCATTTGAAACCATTAGAAAAAACCAGTCCGAATGACTCCGGACGCCCCGGAAGTACCACCAGCTTTGCTTGAAGTGGTGGGTGAGAATGATGAATATACCATCGAGGAGCGTGATAGATTAAAGGGCGAGATAGAAGCTCTGAGGGCAGATAAGGAACAGATGGGTATGAAAGAGAAGTCAAAAGCATCAGTTGCTCATCATACCGACAACCCTAGAGAGCATGAGCCTTCGAAGACTCATGTGAGTACCAAGAATACCCATGCTAGCTCCAAAGCGTCTCACCGGTCTAAGCTAGTGGAGAGTTCTGATTCAGACTCAGAATCTTCTGGTAGCTCCTCGGACAAGGACGGAGTTGAAGAGTCCTTATCCTCTAGCAGTGATGAGGGCCGATCTAAAAAGAAGCAAAAATTGATCAAAAAATATTCAAAAAAAAGGGATAGACACTGGAAATTAAAAAGGAACATAGGCAAATGATCATCTCACAGCCGGAGGCATGTAGACCAGATGTTGGTGGATCCTTTTGCCTTCCACGATGAACCAAGTATCTTTGCGACTCCCAATGAGGATACTGTTTTCAGTCGTGGCCGGAATTGGAGACAATCTCCATTGTCTTCCAAGATTATGTCCGGAAACCTCCCTAAGAGGGTCGATAGCACAAAAATGGAGAAATACGATGACAGTAAAGATCCGGACAACCACTTGGAACAATTTAAAAACTTCATGATGAATTTCGACGATGACGAAAAGTTGCTTTGTAGAGCATTCTCCCAATCCTTTACGGGGAGTGCTCTGAAGTGTTATAACAGCCTACCACAAGGCTGTATCAGAAATTTTGATACCTTTTGGGTGGCATTTCGAAGGCAATTCGTTGGGAGCAAGGAGTTGAAGGGAAATGGGGATACAATAATCCATTGTGCCCAAGAACCAAACGAATCATTGAAATAATACATAAGTCGTTTTGTAAATACCAAAAATGGTTTGGCTGATTGCTTCGAGCAGGTAGCAATAGCGTCTTTAAGGTAGGGCTTAAACCCTGGAAATTTAGCTGATTTAGTGACCAGAAAGAAAGCCATGACTTGGGGAGGTCTACTGAATCAGGTTGGGAAGAAAATCAACGTTGATGAAATAAAGAAAACTAGGGTGCACAGGCAGGTGAGGTCTGCCCCGGTTACACTCAACCCCAATGACAAAATCAGTCCGGGAACAAGGCAAGGGAGACCGGACAGGGACATAATAGAGCTAAAGCTCAATCTCAGCCAGCTGCCCCTGCCCAGAGTCAACAATCTAGAAATAAGAGAGGGCCTTGGGTTCAACCGGAGTGGTTTGCAGAGTTAAAAGAAAGCATGGCCACCATTTATGACAAAACAAAGGAAGAAGTGCACTATAGAAGGCCGGCTGCACTGCAATCTCCTAGGGAACATCGTAACAATTCCTTCTATCAGTACTATAATGATACTGGCCATACCACTGATGATTGTATTGCTTTGAAACAAGAAGTTCAGAATTTAATTAAAAGAGGAAAGCTAGGGGCATATGTCAAAAGAAGAGGAGGAAATAGGCCCGATAATGCTCATCGGGTTGGTCCGAGTAATGCTGCTCCGGAGGGAGCTATGGTTATAATCGAAAGATTCAATGTAGAGTCAGAGTACTTGGATCCTGATCCAACTCGAAATAGAGTGGGTGCTATTGAGGAACGTTGCAAAACAATCTCCGGGCTTATTAAGTTTTTTGGGTCACTCACAATTTTCGGAGGGGATACTATGACAGCTCCTACTGCTTCTTCGAGGAAGAGGCACGTTCATACTTTAGCCACCCAGCTGGAAGGAGGCATGACCTCTTATCAATGACAAATTCCATTTCCATTCATTGTTTTTTATGAGGATGACTTGAGGGATATAGCTGGCCCTCATGAAGATGATGTTGTCATAGGAGCATCTATTGGGGGCAATGACATAAGATGAATCTTGGTGGATACTGGGAGTTCAGCCAATATCCTCTTTTTAACCTTTTACAAAAAGATGAAAAATCCAGCCGTGATCCAGCATTCGGACAGGTCAATTGTGGGCTTCACTGGAAGATCAGCAGATGTAATCGGGGAGTTCGAAGAGGAAGTTTTGTTGGGCAAGGGCCTTTTTAAGAAGATGGTTAGAATAATTTTTATTGTGGTGGATTGTCCCACTTGTTATAATTTTATTCTAGGGAGGTCTTGGCTCTCTAGGATGCATGCAGTGGCCTCCACAGTCCACCAATGTTTGAAATATGTTGTTCAAGTACAAGTGGAAGTTGTTCGGAGCAGCCAAAAGATTACAAGAGAGTGTTATGCCACAACACTAGCTCCACGGACGTTGGGGGCAGTTCGAACCAATGAAGAATAACAGTTTGAGGGGCTTTCTAGGGGTGAGGGTGAAATTGATAACCCCAGAGAGACCCCTGGAGTGTTGATACCAGTTAAAGAAGTTAAAACACATTCTTTGGAAGAAGGAAAAAATGTTAAGATAGGTTCCAAAATGCCATCCGAACTGAAAAATAAAATGTTGAAGTTTCTAAAAGACCATCAGCATGTTTTTGCTTGGTGCAATGCTGATGTTACCGGAGGTCCAGCAGATATTATATCACATCACCTATCTATTCGGAAAGACATAGCACCTGTGGTACAAAAGAGAAGGGCTTTTTCCAAGGAAAAGACTGATATTATTGTTCAAGAAGTTGACAGGCTCACTAAAATGGGGCATATAAAGGAGTCTCAGTATCCTTTATGGACAACCAATCCGGTCTTGGTGAAAAATAAAAATGGCAAGTGGCGTATGTGCATTGATTTCACAGATCTCAATAGGGCTTGCCCAAAAGATTTAAACCCAGTTCCCCGGATTGATCAGCTGGTGGATTCCACTTCTGGGAATAAGCTACTGACTTTCATGGATGCCTTCTCCGGGTACAATCAGATTCAAGTAGATCTGAAGGATCAGGAGCATACCACATTTGTCACTGATAGGGGTTTCTTCATTGCTACAAGGTGATGTCATTTGGGTTGAAAAATGCTGGTGCCACTTATCAGAGATTGGTGAACAAAGCCTTTTCTGATCAAATTGGAATAAATATGGAAGTATACATTGATGACATGATGGTAAAAAAGTGTTGATGAACAATTACACTTGGCAGACCTCCAAGAAATTTTGCTAACTTAGTAAAAGTAAATTTGAAACTAAATCCAGAAAAGTGTGTGTTCGGAGTGCAGTTCGGGAAATTCCTGGGTTATATAATAAATGAGCAAGGGATACAGCCTGATCCGGATCAGCTTACTGCTTTATTCCAAATGGATCCTCCTCGGAATATTAAAGAAGTACAACGATTGACGGGGAGGTTGGTTGCTTTAAATCGATTCATTTCAAGGTCTTCGGACAGGTGTGCCCCATTTTTTCAAACTTTAAAGGGTGCAAAAGGATTTGACTGGACTTCACAATGTGGTGAGGCCTTCAATGAGATTAAGAAACATCTGTCCTCCCCCAAGACTTTATTTAAACCTGTTGATGGAGAGACGTTCTTCATATACTTGGCAATTTCCAGTTGTGCCATCAGTGCTGTATTGGTAAGAGAGGTGGATAATTACCCCCATCCGGTGTACTACATCAGTAAGAGCTTGATAGATGCATAAAAACGCTATTTAAAGCACGAAAAATTAGCATTAGCCTTAGTAATTGCTGCAAGGAAGATGAGGCCTTATTTTCAGGCTCATCATATTGTCGTCCGAACATCTTTTCCCTTGAAGAATGTTCTTTGAAAGGCAGACATTTCAAGTAGAATAACTAAGTGGTCAGTGGAGTTGGGGGACTTCGATATTGATTTTGCTCCTCGAACAGCAATCAAAGCCCAAGTTGTGGCTGATTGTTTGGTTGAATTCCACTCTGATAGGGATATGGAGCAAACTACTGAGATGAAAGATAAAAAGGTTTGGATCGTCCGGACATATGGTGGGTCAAGTACTATGGGATGTGGTGCAGGGATATGCTTGACCTCTCCGTATGGTAACAAAATATATCGGGCTATATGCTTCGCTTTTAGAGCTTCTAACAATGAGTCCGAATATGAAGCTGCTATAGCTGGTTTGAAGTTGGCTTCCATTTGTGGAGCCAAAAGGGTCAAGTTAATGAGCGATTCCCAGCTTCTTATCCATCATGCACAGGGTCAATCCGAAGCTAAAAATGAGCAACTAGTGAAGTACTTACTTCTTCTTAAAAATGAGGCACTTAAGTTCAAAAGCATCGTTTATGAGAACATACCCCGAACAGAAAATGAACTAGCAGATTCCTTAGCAACCATAGCCTATACTGAGTCATATCCATGGATCCATGTGTTAGAGTGCCCCTCCATTCAACTCAGTATGGGTAAAGAGGAAGAAATTTTCGATGTACAGATGAAACAGCCTCAAGATTGAAGATTTCCTCTCCTGCAGTATCTCTCCGATGGCGTCTTGCCTCCGGATAAATCATTAGCAAGAAAAATGAAGCACAAAGATCATGGTTTTATCATACTAAGAGATATTATGTATAAAAAGTCTTATAGTAAACCTCTTTTGCGATGTTTGGGGGATGATGAGTCTCAAATAGTCCTCTCTGAATTACATGATGGTGAGGGATCAGCTCACTGTGGATTCAGGGCTCTAACGAGGAGAGTTTTACTGGCTGGCTATTATTGGCCCTCTATAATGCAAGATGCTAAGGAGCTGGTGAGAAAGTGTGACCCATGCCAGAGATATAACAATGAAATTCATGTCCCGACCATCCCTTTAGAGTCAATTTCTGAGCTTATACCTTTTGCTCGACGGGGATTAGATTTGGTGGGACCTTTACCTATGGCATCCGAATGGCGCAGGACAATAATTGTTGCAATAGATTATTTTTTGAAGTGGATTGAAGCAGCCCCATTGGCAGGTACAACATCAAAAGCTGTCATAAAATTCATTTTATCCAATATCTGTTGCAGATTTGGTGTTCCACAAAAGATAACGACAGACAATGGGCCAAAGTTCCACAATAAGGAAATGGAGAGTTTCCATGCCTCTAGGGGTATACAACATTGTTTCTCCTCACCTTTCCACCCACAAGCAAACTGTCAAGTTGAAGTGGCTAACAGAACTATACTGTCCGGTTTGAAGAAAAATTTAGAAGGGGCTGCTGGAAAATGGCCTAGTTATTTAGAAGAGGTTTTGTGGGCCTACCGAACCACTCCTGGGGCTGCAACACAAGAGTCATCTTTTGCCTTGGTTTATGGGATGGATGCCATAGCTCCCATAGAGGCAACTTTCCCTTCCTTTCGAGTTCACAATTTTTCCGAACACGCTAATGAAGTGGCAATCAGGGGTCAGCTTGACCTAATAGAAGAAAGACGAGTTAAGGCTCACCTTAGAGCTGCACACTATCAGGGTTTGATGAGAAGCAGGTTTGCTTCCAGAGTTAAAAGAAGAGATTTTCAGCCGGGGGACAAGGTGTTAAGGAAAGTCTTCTTGCACACTAAAGAGAAGCTGCTCAACAAACTAGCCCCAACTTGGGAAGGACCTTATATGGTCATTGAAAGGCTTAAACCTGGAACATACTGGCTAGAAGACAAGGATGGAAGGGTTTTGAATCACCCTTGGAATATTGAACATCTCCAGATGCACTTAGAATAGAAGCAATGTAAATATTTACTTGTTTAAAAATCCATGTAAATATTTGGGGGCATACTCTTTCCTACCCTGGTGGCGCGGGGAGGTTCTAATGAGGTGTCCGGGCTTTTTCATAAAATTTGATACCTTCTTAAAAATTTGAAGTGTTCTTACTTTGTTTTTTGTCACACCATCCGGATTGAATTAAAGGAAGGATGACTACTTAAACATTTGTCATCAGAGAATTTAAACACTCTCGCTTTAGAATGTTTATGAAATAACTAAGGGCTATTTAAACACTAGCCACCAAAATTAAAACAAATTGTGAAAGAATGCAAGAGTTGTGCAAAACAAAGATATTCATTTAAATAACCCAAGTGCCTTGGCCTTCCAAGGACTTTAAAACTGTCAGACAAAACAAAAGGTCTATCCGGTCAAATGTCGGACACAATTACAAAAATGCCTTGGCCTTCCAAGGACTTTAGTTCAAACAAAGTAAAAGGTGAAAAGATAATTCATAATCTAAGACTGAGCCTTTGAAGATGGCTCAGCCTCACTTGTCTTCTTCTTCTTGGGATCGTCCTTCTCTTCATGTGGGCCCTCCACGGTGTTTTCTTCTTTGTCAGAGGATGAAGCACTGAAATAATCATGCAAGTCTCCATCAGCCATGGTGTGGAAGGGAAGGTCTTCGTACTCTACATGAAGCCACAAATCTCCCAGGTTCCTCTTCGGGAACTTCTCATGAAAGAGCAAGACCATGTCTGACCTCACTTTAGCGTACATTTGCTCTTGAGTATCTATTATATTGTTGGCATAAGCATCAATCTTGGCCTGAATTTTGGCCTCTTGCTCCCTTAGCAGACTTGATTTCTCCTCCGCAGCCTTGGACACTGTGTTCTCGAGCGCAATCTTGTCATTTGTCAAGTTATGGATGACTTGGTCCTTGGCCTTCGCTTCCTCTTTCAAAGAGGTGAGATATTTCTCTAATCCGGACAGCTTCTCCCGGAGGTCTTTGATAGTATCTTCTAAAGTGGCAACCTTTGTGGACCACCCCTCTTGGCTCTTCTTTAGCTCATCGTTTTCTCCCTTCAAAACCTCAGCATTTTGGGTAGCAGTGAGGAGATCGTTGGAAAGTTTTTCCTTGTCAGAATTAAGGGAGGTAATGATTGCTGCATGACCTCGTACTTGCTTCTCTAGGACCAGCATTGGTTGAATAATAATCATTATGGAATGAGTTATAGCTTCATTTTCACTTGAAATAGTGAAAGTTTTACCATTAAAAGTAACGGTGTTCGAAGTGCTTGGGGGGAGGTAAGGCCCAGCAAAGTCGTCTCTGGGAAGGTTTGCAAAATAATCACCAAGTCCATCAAGCCCTGTGATGTCAACACCATCAATGCTGAGGTCTCTTCCTTTAACCTCGTCGGTTTGAAAGTCACCAGGGATCTCTTATGCTCTTGTTGGATCAGTAGGGTCAATAGGAGGGAAGGGCTCTGTAGGCCGGAGAGAAAGTTCATCACCCCTGGAGGTCTTTTTCTTCTTGGCCTCCCTGTCCTTGCTTTCTGCTCCCCGTTTTCGGTCTCTCTTAGGAAACCTTGGGGTTTTTGGGGATTTAGCCTCTTTCCTAGAACTTTCATCCTCTACGACTTCTAGCAAAGCAACATCAATCTGGCTTCGGGCTGGCCCCTCTGGGTTTGTTGGAGCAGCCTCCTCCATATCGGCAGGGTTAGCCTCACCTGCAGCCTTCTTACCTTTCCCTTTCTTGCCTTTTATTTTACTTGGGGCCTTAGCCCGACCTGGCAAGTATAGTGACCCGTCCGGTTCGTGTGTTCTCTTGAGGACTACATCCGGAGGGGGTGGAGTGGTGAGTTCTTCCCAGGTCAAGTCCCTCCGGCCAATAGTGTTCCAGAGGTGAGGCCTTGCGAAATTACCTCCGGTAAAAGCATCATGAAACCGGTTCCCCCATTTTTCAGCAGCCCAAGTGTTGATCTTGGTACAGGTGGTCTGCCCGGCCTTTAAATAGTCATTGAATTCTTTGGGAAGCTCTGTTAAAAAAAAGACAAGACCAATCAGTTTAAGCAAATTCGATAAAAGTAAAAATAAGAATGTGAGGTAGGTCCTTACGATCACTCCTCCATCTGCTGGTGAGGAGACTCAAATTGACTCCAGGTTTGATTTTCCTCCCATTCTCCCAAGCGCCGCTTACGAACAGGAATTCAGTCCTCAAACTTCTCTCCGACTCAAGAAGATCATCCACTGCTTTATAATTATCACCCATATTGAAGTGATAGAAGGGAATGTGGTGGTTTCTGCAGAGACTGGCCACAGCTGCGAATTGCTCCATTGATAAAGGAATCCCGGAGAGCCTGGAGGCCATGATGCAGACCATAAGTGTGTACCAGGCGTTGGGGCTCAGTTGACTAGGGCAGAGCTTGATGAGGTGGAAATACCTAACTATCTCCGGATCTAAGGGGAACCTTAAACCCCAGTTAAAAAGCTCAGTGAAGATGACTATTTTACTGAGTTTGCAGTCCATTGGGGTTTCAGGGTCTATGGGGATTCTTATTTTTACGTTCTCCGGAATCCCCCACTTCGTACGCATCCGGCCCAACTCGGCTGTATGGATGAAAGCATAGTTGATTTTTTGTAAGGAAAGAAGATATTTAACGTTTACCTTGTGGAAACAAGGTCCCACTTTTCCTTCGAGGATTTCTGGTAATTCTGGATGCCTAAAGCATAATTTCTCTTTGCCCTTATCTTTCTTAGCAGCAACAGCATCACCAGTCTGTCTGGAGGGTTCGGACTCGAATGGAGCCTCTTTGATAGAGTCCTCCATTATTTCCTCCATTACCGATGAAGGGTTTTCAGTTGTCTTTGTGAGGGGGAAGTTTGGAGTTGGTTCAGTCTGACCTCCGGACTGTTGAGCTTCAATACTCTCCTAGACTCTGGCCTCCGGCTGGGGCTCTGATATGGAGGTTTCTCTTCGGGGGCTTGAGCCAGTGGCCTCCGGTCCGGACAGCCTGTCCTTGGGTACTTTTATGGGTGCCTCTGACCCTGTATTGCTATCATTGGCACCTGATTTTGAAGGGGTGCCTTTGGAAGCTTGCCCCTTAACCAGTCGGCCTCTTCTTCGATCAACCAGTTTGTTGGGAGAAGTATCTGCATCTGACCCCATGGTTATGAATGGGGAAGGCTTTTTTAAGCTAGTAACTGTTGGCCCTGGTTCAACGGTGGGTTCTGATTGTTGAACCGATGAGCCTGGGACAATGTGAGAAAGGTTGGTTTGAAATAATCTCCTTGGTTTGACACTTTTTGTTGAGGAGGAACCCTGGTCAGGCTTTGTGTTTGAGGTTATTGGTTTGTCGATAGGGGAGGTAGGTAAGCCTGCTGCAATGCGCCTTTCCTTTTCAACTTTTTGTGCCTTTTCTAGCTCTGATAGATCGATCCACCCGCCTCTGATTAAAGCGTTCCTAGCCGTGAACATAAACAACCAAAGTGGAGAACTTTTGTTTGAGAGAGAAAGCTTTGAAAATTAGCAAAGTGAATGTGAAGGTGATAGTAAAACAGTGGAAAAGTGTTTTAATTTATAGTAAACCCCAAAAATGTGCTTTGATTCCTAGAAGAATTCGAAAGGATTCGCAATGATTAAGAAACGACGCTGATGTCACCTTCATTTAATGAAGAGGTTGCTTTTCAGAGAAGGTGGGTGCGAAATTCGAGGTGAAAAAACGACTGAAGTAACGAACCAGAGAGAGACACGTGTCCCACAAACTTTGGCAAAAAACCGTTTAGATTCAAAGAGCTTTTTTCAGTTCGGATAAAGCTATGACACACTTCGAAGGACCTGTCCGGATATAACTGTCACTAGCAACAAATTGTTTTTAGGTCTTGTCCAAGGTATTTGAACACCACCTAAAAAAAGGGCTATTGATGAGTCCGGATTCTGTCACCACTTCGGGATGGGTCAGTTCAGACAGTGTATACTTAACCGGACAGGAGTAGTTCAAACCCCATCATCCACTGGACTGTTCGAACAGAAACTAAAGTACTTAAAACATGATCACTTCTTGACTAAGCTGTTTACTCCCCTACTTAGAACTTATGGATCCTTAAGCTCGACCTGGGTCCATTAAACACGACCCGAGAGCCCATAAGGCCCAAATATAAGGGTATAAATACCCAACCACCAACATTAAATGAGGGTAAGGAAAATTAAATACAACCAGGCTACTTAATTCTCCCTCTACACTCTACCCAAATATTAAATACTCACAAACTTCCACATAACTCTAAACAAAAATTACAAACTTACCCTCAGACAAAAATAAACCTCACCAGAAGAAAAAGATAAAAGAAAAATTACTTAAAGCAACAACACAAAATGGAATGGCAAAAAAGCTTATTGTTACTCCTCCATACGAGGTTAAGTCGTGATGGGTTCTCCTCAGCTATCTCATTTCCGTTCTCTTAGGCCGCATATATGAAGAAAATTTTTTGTTTCCAAAACCTGCCAGCCTCGAGTAAGTCATCAATAATCTTGAGGTCATCATCAAGAGTAAGATAGTAGAAAGGCATAACAAGTCTTTTCAAAAGTTTGGCAAGACGATGAAGTCTTGAATAGAAAGATGAATTTGGGCAAATTTAGAGGCCATAATCACAGATAAGAGGGTAAATTATTTATCGGGTGTGTCTTGTGTAGGAAAAAGATCTAGGAGCTCAAAGTACTCCACTTTCATTAGATCCAACAGAATTCGAATACCCCAGTTGATGATCTCATGATAGACCACCAACTCATCTTTTTCACAATCAAATGGCAAAAAAGCTTACTGTTACTCCTCCATACGAGGTTAAGTCGTGATGGGTTCTCCTCAGCTATCTCATTTTCGTTCTCCTAGGCCGCATATATGAAGATAAATTTTTGTTTTCAAAACCTGCCAGCCTCGAGTAAGTCATCAATAATCTTGAGGTCATCATCAAGAGTAAGATAGTAGAAAGGCAGAACAAGTCTTTTCAAAAGTTTGGTCAAGACGATGAAGTCTTGAATAGAAAGATGAATTTGGGAAAATTTAGAGGCCATAATCACAGATAAGAGGGTAAACTATTTGTCGGGTGTGTCTTGTGTAGGGAAAAGATCTAGGAGCTAAAAGTACTCCACTTTCATTAGATCCAACAGAATTCGAATACCCCAGTTGATGATCTCATGATAGACCACCAACTCATCTTTTTTACAATCAAATGGAGTTTCTCCCTCTTTTTGAAGTTAAAGTATGATATTATCTAACATTCCCTATTATTTTTTTAAGGAAACAGCCTGAGAATCTGAGTAGTAGATATAAGGCAGATTGTTTAGTGCCAGTATGTATTCGGGGAGAAGTGGTTTTAATTTTTCACCTACTAAAGCAGCAAGCTCCTCAAGAAGTTCAGTATAAGCTTTCTTTTTTCCTCATATTTTTCTTCGATGCTCTTATTTTCGAAGTATGCCTAATCACTTAACTGTCAATTTCTTTCAATGATCCATCCTCTATATCAGTTTCAGTATCTTTCGAAGCGTCATACTTAGTGTCAGCTTTGACATTTGATTGAGTAGATTCAGAATCAGCTTTTTCCTCAAAAGTTTCATCTATAAGCTGAGGTGGGTTAGAAGTCGATTTTCATCCCTTTTGCTTTTTTATTTTAGGGATTTTGTTGAGATTCTATAATTGTCTAAACAACTTCCCTCAGGAAAGAAGAAGATGGTGAAGGGTTGGTTGCAATATTTTGAGCAACAAAGGGTGAATTGTTGTCATCATCGTCTCCCATAGCTATAAAGATTCTCTTTTTAGGAAGACTTTGAGGGAGATGAGTTTTTAGATGGACTTGAAGATTCTCCTTGTGCAGTTTTCGAGGAGATTCAGAACTGAGAGACGATGAAGTTTCTTCTGATCTTCTTGAAGTAGATGTGGTTTGGATTATCTTACGATGAATTTGACGAGTATCTGTCATAGAAGAGATTTGAGTTGGTGATAGTGAAGTTCAAAGCAAATTTGGTGATTGGCTTTCTTCTAAGGTGGATGAATTTAGGAACATATGAGAACTTTGATTTGGATTGAAATTACTGTAGTGTATTGTTTCAATGGAGAAACGGGGAGCGTTGCTTATCAATCCAACAACTCTATATTATTCAGCCATTTCACTAATGCAGAAGTAACCGTAAACATCAAAATGGGGTTCTTTGTTTTTTGGGAGATTAGTGTTTTGGGTTCTTTAGCTGTTGGTTTTTTGGTTTTTGAATGCTTTCTCATATACTAACTTGAAGGACAAGTGGTGAATTTGAGTTTTCTGGTGGTGGTAGCCTAGAATTTGAAGATTCAGATGAAGGTAGCTAAAAAATTATGGTGCGAATACTCTCTCTCTCTCTAAAAATATATTTGTGAAACAAACAATGGCTTACATAAATATTGATAGAGGGGGAAAAAGATAGATAAAAGTCAGAGAAGTGAAAGAGGTGGAAAGAACTATTGGGTGGAATATCAAACGATGGCGTGCAAAATAAAACTTGACACCTACCACATGACAGGCCTAGTGGCAGACCTAGTGCATAAGGAATCATCACACTTTCAATTTTCTCTTTGAACGTTTATGATCGTTGAAAGAAAAATATTTTATGTCTCCATATGAAAATGTTCGAAGCATCAACGAGAGGTTACGTTGATTCGAGGACAAGATGTATTGCCAAGAAAAAAGGATTAGCTAACTCAAAGCAGATCGGACTTTGACAAAAGAGATTTCTTCTCATGATGAAGATTTCTGATGACAACTAGTTCTCATTCATCGACTTTCATAAGAATAATGAAGGCTAGTGATAATGATGTAAAATATTGAGGACCATAATGTAATAAATAGACTCTTACATGAAAAGTTGTATAGTTGTGGGACAAATTTAAAGTCTTATGTAAAGATAAAAGACTAACATGTAATTAAACATTTTGTGTAACTAGTTTGGTTACATCTACTAAGTCTTCAAGCCTATATACAATGACCAAACCTTAATGAGGATGAGACTTTTGATTGGTGAGCTAAATTAGTTTGTTTTACTTTCTCTCTTTAAAAATCAACCTCACTCTACATTTATCTCTTGAACGCTATTTAATCCACACCAATACTATGATTTTATTAATTTAAGTCTTTCATAGTTTTGAGGCTAATAATCCCGGTTACCTACCGAAGTTGATCATTTGTATCAAAACACCTACTGATATCTTTTTTATCAAACCGTCATACTTGTTTTTTTTTCCTATTTCTGTAATCACTCATGGATGATCATAAACTCAAATCGAAAGTGACCACAAATGGAAAATAAGATCAACAATTTGATAAAAAATACAAATAGTTATTTTAATACAGATGAGTAATTTATGTTTTGATACACGTTACTAATTCCGATGACTAACTATGGTTGTTAGTCTAGTTTATATTTTGGGGAATACAATTGGTTGCAATTTGAAACCCTTCCAACTAAATATAAATAAAATTGTTATTAAATTATAATATTTTATAAAGTGAATCGGAAAAATCTGGTACAAAAGTGTATGATCTCAATTTTTTAAGATGGTATTTGACAACACTCGACATCAATAATTTTTATTAAAAAATAGGGAAATTGTACCAAAGGTACCTACTCAACTATTTTATTGTCATCTAATACCCAAGGTTTGATCAATTGTCACTTAATACCAACTCAACTACCTAATTGTCACATAGTACCTAACTTTATTTTAATACCCTGACTACCCTCACCATTTATGAACACGTAACCAAAATTTATCTTTCCTTCTCTTTCCTTCTCTTTCCTACTTTTTCTTTAATTTTATTTTTAAAAGATCCGTATCTTTCGAACCGGAGCTCGAAAAAAATAAATGAAAGTACCATCACTTTTGTTTTTTAAAAATGAACAAAACTAGATCCATTGATGATATTTTTTGATTTTTTAAAAAAATAAAATTTCACCAGTTGCAAGAATCGTTCAGAAATTGCAAGCAATTCGCATCTTGAGAATTGTACCAGTTTTTTTTTCATACCAGTTAGTTTTTTTTATCGTTCATAAATCCTCAGAGTTGCAAGCAATTCGCATCTTATCATGAGAATCGTTCAGAAATTGCAAGCAATTCACATCTTATCATGAGAATCGTTCAGAAATTGCAAGCAATTCGCATCTTATCCTGAGAATCGTTCAGAATTTGCAAGCAAATCGCATTCTGAGAATTTGCAAGAAATTCGCATCTTGAGAATTGTACCAGTTTTTTTTATCGTTCAGAAATCTTGAGAGTTGCAAGCAATTCGCATCTTATCATGAGAATCGTTCAGAATTTTGCAAGCAATTCGCATCTTATCATGAGAATCGTTCAGAAATTGCAAGCAATTCGCATCTTATCATGAGAATCGTTCAGAAATTACAAGCAATTCGCATCTTATCATGAGAATCATTCAGAAATTGCAAGCAATTCGCATCTTGAGAATTGTACCAGTTTTTTTTTTTTTTTACCATCGCGCCTATATTTGGTCGGGGGTATTTTTGTCCAAATTTCAGTTCGAGGTACCAAGTTACACTATCAAAAAACGAGTACCGCCGGGTAATAACATAGTTGAGAAGGTATTTACCGGTACTTTTCTCAAGAAAATATAGACAAAAACTATTTGTCCTAGTTATTTTCAATAAATCAAATATAAAATTACAATAATTCAATACAATTATATTTTAATTTATCTATTTTTAGAATCAACCTCATTAAAGTATTTACTATTTAAAAAATAGTTTTTCTCAGATAAAAAATATTTTAAAAATTAGATTTTTAAATACCATAAAACTAATACTTTTTTTTATAATTCCTAAGGCAAGGCTAAATTGAGATCCTATTTAGCTATAATGAGACCATTTTATAATGAGACATATTTTAGCTATAATGAGACCCTAAAATGACCATTTTACCCTTGACATAAAAGCTTTATTTCAGTCAAAGTTCTTCTTTTCTCGAAACGTTTCTGGAGCATCCTCAGGTTTAGGTATTGTTCCTCCGATGATTGTAGTACCAAGTACTTATTGGCGAGCTTTAATATGATCCGATTTATAAGTAAGCATCTCTTGTAAAATATGAGCAACACCAAACCCGTGACATGAGTGTGAAAGGGGTTCAAGAATCAGTTTTCTTTTTATAAGGGCTAAAATCATTTATTTTGGCTATATGGTGGATCTCAAAAGATGTGAAAGATCTCCCTCCAAACCGTAAAGTTTTATATATAAATGATATATTGGTCATTTTACATGAGTTGAAAAAAATGTTGGATTTGTGTCTCATTATAGCTAAATGGAGTCCAAATATAACATAGCCCTAATTTCTAATATCTTATAGTATTTATATATTAAATTAATTAACAAATTAGTATAATTTATAGTTATTACTTCAACATTCGTAGTATTTAATTTAGTAAATTAATGCTATTTAAATTAAATCACCGTTGCATAGAATTGAGTCCTTTTAATTAATCCTAATATCGAATCATTAACTAAATTACTTAATTAATTAGTATTATTTAAAGTAAATTTCTCTTTACTTATAAAATCAATCGTATAAACGAAGTAGAATTAATCCAAAGTGGAATTCAAATAATAATAATACGTTATTCAACGATTCATAATATTAATTTATACGACAAATTCAATATTATACATAAATTTACTTAATGCATTAATATTATTCAAAACATTAGTTAACAATTATAATATTTTATAATATTTAAATATGAAATCATTAATTCAATACCAAAGTCACAATTTATGTTATAAATTAATATTATTCAAAATTATTTTATCACTCAACAATTCATAATATTCAATTATTATATATAATATTGAATCATTCATTCAATGTTAAATTTTTAATTTAAATGAAAACCGACCTTAATTTTGACCTGTTTTTCTATAAATTTCTATATATATTATGATGATTATTATTATTATGAACGGAATATTTGCGTGTACGATTGGCAACCAAACCCACAAAATCATATCAAACCACAGCATATTTAAATATCGGAAGTAGGATTGGTGTTTTCTATTCGGACCCACATTTTCTCTCTCCCTCTCTTCATCTTTTCATCTTATCCGAAACAAAAATTTGAAGTCCTTACCTAACCAATATATTATTCCGAACCTGATTGCTTTAGTTAACTTGTTGTACACGTATCCACTTCCTCTTGGTTCGGACTCTGGCTAGGGTTACAACACCCCACTTGCACACTCCTCTTTATCCTTCTCTCTCTAAAATCTCTGCTAAAAACTATAAACTGAAACCGAGTGGTTGATCACAAGTTTCAGAAGACCAAGATCGCCATCATGAGGTAACCCGCTTCTGTTTCATCGTTTTAACTTCTGTCTGTTTTCCAAGGAAGTTATAGTCTCTTCAATATTCTATTTTTGGAACCGGTTCGATGTTGTTTGGTCCTAAATTCGAAAACGATCTCATATGTTTCTGTATCTTCTGTGATCTTAGGTCAACTACTTTTACTCAATTTCTTTAGCCTTTGATGTTCCGGTCATCGACGACTCGTTTGATTTGTTTTGGTTTTGTATGTCTTTTGGTTGAAATTTTTGTTTAGACTGTTCTGATTTCTCCTTGTTATTTCAGTACTGGATTGCGTAAAAACTTTAGATCGTTTTGGAATATTTCTACGTTTATTTATTTAGATGGTGTTCCTGTTCCAGTTCCAGTTCCAGTCCAGTTCTTGTATGAATATAGATAAAGACAAAATATTTATCGTTAAGTGTAAAAGTTAAGACAACAAAATTAACTTGATAGACATAAACTTTATGGCTACTGTGTTTGTTAAGTATGTTTTGGAAGTAGATTTGGTTTACTTAACTCTTACTCGACTTTAAATGTGATGTCTTTACTAAAGTGAGCTCCAGTGTTTTGTCCTTTTTAGCTAAATTTTCATGGTGGTTGTAACTTTGTAATTGTAAGAGATGGTTGCTTATATAGCTAGGATGTTGTTCTTACAGGTCAGGGCGGGATGTGTCTCTTTATTTTTGGATATTGATAATAAATGGGTTGAATTAGTGTTTTTTCCTGTGCTTTTGTGAAACTACAACACTTGGAGACAAAAGATTTCTCCGATGGGAGGAGCTTGTTCTAGAAAGAGAAACCAACTGGACAATGATGAGGGTTTACACAGCAGAGCTTCGGGACGATATAACAAAAGTGCGAGTTCAAAGTGGTTGGCGACTTCAATTTCTCGACGTGGTTCAGACAATCAGCGCGGAGAAGAGGGTCCTCCGTCTCTTATGGAATTATGTGTTCATAAAATACCCGATGTACGTAGATTTTCATATTTTTATTCAGGGGACTAGACTAAACTAAACTAAACCAAACCCTTTTACTGATTATTTGAGCTTTTTACTTGGCAGGACATTGCTAGATACACAACCTTTTCTATGCTGCCCAGGGATATTAGCCAGCAAATCTTTGATGAATTGGTGTATTCCCAGTGTTTAACTAATGATATATTTGAGGCTTTTCGAGATTGTGCCCTTCAGGTGACACCTTAACCTTGCTTTACATGTTCGTTTGAATTTCAATTATGAAACACCCATCGTCATTACCTTTAGTTTGTAATATGACCTCGTCTCCCTCACAGGACCTTAACTTGGGAGAGTGCCCAGGCGTAAATGATGACTGGATGGATATCATATCATCGCAGGGAACATCTTTACTATCTGTGGATCTTTCTGGCTCTGACGTCACAGAATCTGGTTTGATTCTTTTAAAGGATTGCTTAAACCTGCAAGCCTTAAATTTCAATTATTGTGACCAGCTTTCAGACAGGGCGCTACAACACATCAGTGGTAAAATTTGCTAAACTATCTAGAGTCTCTGCTATTTGTCTGGAAATGAAATGACAGTCTCTTCTTGCCAGTATGATTACCTCAGCTTCTAGCATGATATTGGACTGCTCTGTACGCGGTTGTGAGATTCAGCTCATAATTTTGCCATACGGAGACACTTACGTTTAGTAGTTAGTAATAAACCATATGAAAAGATAGAATACATTAATTGCATACAAAAAAACAAAAGCTTACCAGGTATCAATTGTGAAGATACTAGTAATACTTTTAAACATTTTCTCAAGAGATGTACACAATCTATCTATTTTCACTCCCTTTGTCATGAATGTCTATGGGGTTTTTGTTTTATAGTTGTGATGTCCTTTTTATATCTATTTTTGGAAAGAGTCGAAGTGGAATGTAATTAGTAAATACTGTCTTATACTAGCACTCCCATGGGTCAAGTGCATGACTAAATTGCTGAGGTAAAATTTTTCAGGACTCTCAAACCTGACAAGCCTGAGTTTTAGAAGAAACGCTGCAATCACGGCCCAGGGCATGATATGCTTTGCTGGCTTGGTTAACTTGATTAATTTGGACCTTGAAAAATGCCCTGGTATCCATGGTGGTCTTGCTCATCTTCAAGGTATTTTAATTTGGAGGCATACTAGTGTGCGTATAGTATAATAGTCACTTTTTTTGCGTTTAACCAGTCTATGTTACTTGACCATCTTGTTTTGCAAAATCGCTTAGGCAGAGCTACTATGTGAGACGTTTGGAGAAGCCACATTGTTTCATTTCTCGTACCAGATTGGACATTCTTGTTTTTAACATTTCTAGTTTACTTATTTAAACTCACCGGAACTTATTAGCCGTATTTCTCGTCAAAATCACATTCTTCTAGCTTCAGAGTCGTTCATTTGCACTTGTCATCGCAGTTTAAATATTGGTATATAGTGGTATATGATGATTATAACTCATAAGGTCCATGTCTATTATTTACCCAGGTTTGTCCAAGCTAGAGTCCCTAAGCATCAAGTGGTGTAATTGCATAACAGATTCTGATATGAAGCCTATTTCAGGTAACAATTTGCTAGCCTCTCTTCTCTTACAAAAGCTGTTAATATAATTTTCTTAAAACTTAAATTTTGTAGGTATTTAATCTCATTCAAAAGTGAAAGTGAAGTGAATATGCTACTATTCGTGATCTTATTGTGGATTCCTGAGTCCTGTCAGTTTGTCAACTTACATTTCTAAGTATATTTCAGGACTTACAAACTTGAAGGCCCTTCAACTTAGCTGCAGTAAGGTTACTAATGCAGGCATTGCTTACTTAAAAGGTATCCAATTTGATTTTTTTATATACCAGACTCTAAAACGGGTAAGATACCTTTGAATTTTATTATTCATTCTCTTATAGCTAATTAGACATGGAAATATTGACCTAAAAGGGCTTTACATGTATTAAACATGGAAGTAAGCTTACTCCTGAACAATAAGTTTTGCAAGCTCACTCGGGAACCATAAGATTTGCTATTAATTTGTGATCCTCCCTACTTAAAGATTCAAATTTATTTTTGTGATTCTGCTATAGCTTTCCTGTATATATTAAATGATTCAACACCTTTGTGATGATTCAGTTTGTAATGAAAAGGGCTGGATGTAGCCTTCCGAGTATATCATCTAGTTTCTTGTATTCTTGTAGTTCTTATACATATTTTCATACTCAGGTCTAAAGAACCTTTCTTTATTGAACTTGGAGGGCTGTCCAGTTACTGCTGCATGTTTGGACTCTCTTTCAGGTACAAGTCACTTTAATTCTCTACTACTAGTTTTAGTAATATGTTCTCCAGTAATGGGTTTCTATATTCCTGCCTCTATTTTAAACTGACCTGTTATTATGCAGCTCTTACTGCTCTTTTGTACTTGAATCTCAACAGATGTCATATTTCTGATGTTGGATGTGATAAGCTCTCGCGTAAGTCTTTTTTTCTCCATAGTAGTTTATAAATTGCTTAGGTATTTCATCGCATTTTGTTCTGCAACTTGGTTTAATTGCATTTCCATGTCTTGCAGAGCTGGGGAAGTTGAAGGTTTTAAACTTGGGCTTCAATAGTATCACGGATGCGTGTTTGGTGCACCTGAAAGGTTTATATTTTCCTTTTTGGTTCCTGCAGAAGATTTCTCATATTTATACATTGTTTTAAAAAACTACTGTTGAGGTATAAAGTTTCATGTTTTAATGAGCCTGTCTAAATAATCATAACTATGCGATTTTTTTGTTTTAATCATAACCTATTGTTTTGCTTCTCACATGTTTGTGCCACCGCACCAATTCCTAGTCAATATGATAGGCTCAGAATTTGTTATGATTAACTACTATCAGAAAGACGAGGCAGAATATGTGAATCTTGATGTGCATAAAATTTTGATTTATGATATTTAATTTTTTTTCGAGGCAGGTCTGACGAATCTGGAGAGCTTGAACTTGGATTCTTGTAGTGTTGGTGATGAGGGACTGGTTAACTTGTCAGGTGATTACTTGAATGATATTTAGTTAGAATTTTCTATTTTGCGTCTGCTTAGACATATTTTGTCCAGCTAAACTAATCACCTAAGGACTTATCCTTCTACGTCAATTCTTTGTAAATACCTAATGCCTCTGAATTTCTACTAATTTGTTAGGTGGAAGTATGCTGAGTTGTTTTTCAATATTTATATTCTGGGGTTTCAGGTCTCAAGGAATTGAAATGTCTGGAATTGTCCGATACTGAAGTCGGAAGCAATGGGCTTCGCCATCTCTCTGGTTAGACTTTTTACTTCTACTTTTGGCATTAAGTTCACAGTCTATATCATTTCTCTTTCGTTAGGACCGTTGCTTAAATATTTTTCTTATTACGTTGCTGGGTGCCTCAAAAAGTCAAAACTTTTATTGCATGTCTAGATGGTTTGGACCATTGTATCAGTTGGTCTCATTGCGTAATATTGGTCTTGAATTACATTTGTTACTTATATGTCTTTCATGTTTTCCTCATACAGTAAAAGTCAAATCTAGAGTCTTAGGTTGTCTATTTTACAAGGGGTCAAGAAATAAGATGCAAATGTTGAGAGAAACAGCTGGGCCTACATAGTTGTAAGACTAAATACTAGCGTACACGTGGATCTAAGTATTCTATTTATTGTAAAGTGACGGGATAAGACACTAAATCCATTTATCAAGCATCTGGTTTGGTTTCTTCTATAGGAAGACCCAAATCAATATTTTGTAAAGACTTGGCTCTTTTCTCGCAAGATCTTTTGAAAATTTATGTTGTGGATGTCGGTACGGTTTTGTATAGCTCTACGTTAAGATAGGAATGACCTATTAGTATGAACACTGAGGATTGGTGAATTTTCAGTGTCACTGGATGTGCTTTTGATATACTTGCTAACCACTTAGTGGTTTGGTACACTTGTTTGTAGGATTGCGTAACCTGGAAAGTTTAAATCTGTCTTTCACTGTGGTCTCTGATGCTGGCTTGAAAAGGCTATCTGGATTGTCATCTCTTAAATCCCTTAACTTGGATTCTAGGCAGATCACAGATGTTGGACTTGCAGCTCTTACAAGTAAGTTTTATTGGATACTCTTCTTGATTGTATGTTAGCTACCGAGTGTTCTTAGCTTCTCTTTCAATTCTTCTTAGTGCCTATATCTGATTGTAGGGTACCTCTCGCCTGTATTTACTAATTCATTTACCATAGTTTTCAAGTGTAGAATATCATAGTTTTGTGCAACAGTTTCTAAATTAATGACCCTTCTGGAATGACCTATTATTGTCTTTCTCAAAGCATTAATTAGTGAGGTAGTCTGTCAGATTTAAGGTAGGATTGTATCCACATCAACAAAATTGTTTTATTGAACGAAAGCAATCTTGTATTTGTTTATGTAAGCTTGCACATACAGACTGTAGCAGGTGAAGCTGAAACTTCTGTTTTCCCTATCGTGCAGGTTTAACCGGATTGACTCATCTAGACCTTTTCGGTGCTCGCATTACAGACTCTGGAACAAACCATCTACGTAGTAAGTTTCAAGTTGCTGTAATATTATAAACTATTGAGCAAAACATAATATTATATACTAGATAGGAAACAGGAAAAATTAATGTCACAAAGTCGAGAAGTTTTCAATTATCAATTATATATATCACAACATAGTATCACTGATTGCTCAGACTTTGATGAGCAAATTCTGATTTTGAGTCTTCATTTTTCTCCTTTAAAATAGACCTGAAGAACTTGAAGTCTCTTGAAATATGCGGTGGAGGATTGACTGATGCTGGAATGAAGAATATCAAAGATTTGCAATCCCTGTCGGTGCTTAATGTATCACAGAACTGTAACTTGACAGATAAAGCACTAGAGTTGATTTCTGGTAATCTCTTTCGATTCGTCTCTTTATATATAAAGATTTGGTAAAGGCTTTAGTTGTCTAGGAATTGTTTCTCACTGCATGTCACATTGCAAATGCAGGGTTAACTGGTCTGGTGTCTTTGAACGTTTCAAACTCGCGTATAACCACAGCCGGGCTGCAGCATCTGAAGCCATTGAAGAATTTAAAATCTTTGACTTTGGAGTCCTGCAAGGTGACCGCAACTGATATCAACAAGCTCAAATCAACTGACCTCCCAAATCTCGTTAACTTTCGCCCCGAATAAAGTTCAAAAGGCGAAGTGGAAGTGAATGATTTTGTAATTAGACTATGTCGGCCGGTCGGTCGTTGGAAGCAGTTGTGTATATATTTTAAGAAGATGATGCATTTTATGGAAGTGTGCATAGGGTTGGTTCCAAAACGGCACCTACTAATAATTGCTTGCTTGTTATGTGAAGCTTTCTTTCTGTCTAGGAAAGATGTAAATAGCCGCTTCCTTGGCAGAACTTGGATATTCTAGTCTTCTCGGTTGCTGTTGTTTGTAACAGAGATTGTTACTAATATTAATTGATCTGGATCTGTTAAGATCCCAGCAACTGAGAAAAAAAAAACTTGCTGCCATTTCTTTTGGCAATTTAATTATTTGTAAGCTCTCTTTTGTGTAAATAAACCAAAGATAATGTCTTTTTTTTTTGTTTAATCGATATAAGTCCAGGGCTATACCTGCAAAAATGAAGAATATTAATCTGCGAGAACAAAATAGTAAAAGTTTAAGGAACGGGCGTGTCCTAAAAATGGACCAACATTGGAAAAAGGAGGATAGAGTGTTGTACTTTGAAAAAATCGTATCTTTCTTAAGTGGTCCAATTCAATGAAATGAAACACACTTTTACATATCTGCACATTAACAAGAAGAGTTCACATAATGAGCGGAGGTCAACACATTTATGGAGTGAGTGCACTTTCTTTCTTCCTACTTCCGACCGAGTAAGTGCCTCTTTGGACCACAATATTTTAATGTCATCTTTTCTTCTCATTAATATGAACAGTTATAATAAATATATAATTAATTAACAACTATGCCAATCGATTGAGGATTTCAAAATTAAGTCAATTTACATATTATTCTAACACTAACAAATAATTCAAAATTATAAATATCGTGGACGGCAGGATTCGAACCTGCGCGGGCAAAGCCCACATGATTTCTAGTCATGCCCGATAACCACTCCGGCACGTCCACCTTTGGGTATTGTTTTATTGTTTTAGAAAGTAACAATTGATCTATCGTAATATTTTCTTCAATCCCTCCTCTTTACGGATGATTTTTAGATATGAATTCAACGATTAATTTATTTTTGACTTAAATAAAATCGTTTTGATGTCTTTTCATTTTGTGTATTTTATAGAAGGAATAAAATATATTTGTTATTTTTATATTAGTTTTTAAAAATGATTTTAGTATTAAAAAGTTATATAAATCTATGTGTTAATCATTTGTTTTTTATTATATTTGAATTTTGATTTTGTTATTTGCTACATCTTGATAGGTATGGGCACAAAAATTGTTTGATTTTAATAGATATGGTGACGAAAATTGTTAGGTTTTAAAAACTAATCGATCATATTGAGTTAAAAATCTAAAACATAATCCAGATAACATACAAAATGACAAAATTACTCGCTAGCGAAGATAATGCAAAAGAAATCATTACAAAATTACAATTAGCCTCTTATTCAATAAATTATTTCTCTGCATCCAAAATTTATTCATTACATACATTTAAAAATCAAATATTGATACCACTAAAAAAATAAAAATAAAAATTGACAAAAAAATTATTCAATTGAATTGAAAGCCTTTTTTGTCTTGAAATAAAGACTAGTCATCTACTTTTATGTAGACTTCGTTTTATTGTATAGTTTCTAAGCATTTATTCTTTGAATTTGTCGTAAAAATAATGGATGTGTACACTGCAAAACATAAATTATATATACAATAACATATTTTTAAAGTGTTATAGATTAGATATATGATTTTTACAATGCTATAAGAATTAAAGATTTATAATGATAACTTTTCGTGTGGATTGATTCAAGCGTAAATAGTTAGAGATGTTAGGGGTATATCTTTTATTAATATTTTTGAAAAAAAATGAACTCAAAATGAAAGATCTAACAAAATGATGTCGAGTTATATAACCTAGTTTTTTAAGAATTTTATTAGTTACTAGTTTAGGTTTTTATTGTTAAAATTCATCGTGTTTTTATGTTAAATTTAAATATTTATGAGATTTGTGCATTATTATAATGTTATGTTAAATAACAATCAGTTAGATATTTTACAATCTTATAAAGTTTTGCAATTTTATCTTTTTTATGATTTGTTTTGAAGGAATGAACAAATCATATATATTATTATTCATAAATTTTGAATATTTTATGCTTATATCACAAAAAATAAAATCATAATGCTCAAATTACGAACCCTTAAAAATTGTTATTTTTTATAATAAAAAAAATTATTTGGAATAATAGTCAAATCAGGAAGGATAGTTTGACTATATAAAAGTCTTGTAAAATAAACCTAACAAATGTGTAACATTGAGAGGGTCTTGTGTAATTAATAATAATTATAGTTGAGATTAGTAAAGTAATTTGGTGTTGTAACCATAAATGGGTTAATCATGTGATTTTTGGGCCACTTATTCTACTATATAAAGTAACACCCATTTTTTTTGGGAAATTGCAAACAATTATTACTTCATTACTACTTTTGTCAATTTCTCTCTATAGTTTTCTCGTGTTTCTCTCTCTAAAAAATCTCCTCCAAACATAGCTTTGATAAATAATCGCTCTAAAAAATCTTTTGAACTATCATTAGCGTCGTTTGTGGGAAACGATTAGTACTCAGAATCATGTTTCAAAAGCCACTATTGTATTGTCAAACACTTTGAGAGAGATGGATACATAAATTCTATGAGAGCCTAATGTTGGCATTGATGGTCTTGTGATCGGAAATTCATTCGGAGATCATTCTATCAAAGAGAAAATAATGGAAGAACGACACGATGGTGATCCATATGCCGACGAGCTACTCGAAGAATCTGCTTTACTAGCTAGGCGGAAATGACTTATAGAAGATATATCAAGGTTAAACGCATAAAATTATGCGGTTTTGAATTAAAAAAGACTCATGTCGGAGGTTCGAAAAAGGCATGTAACTTAAATAGATGAATTAGAGGATGCTCATCGGACCAACGATAGACATGAAATGCGTCGGAGACAAAGCCGTTATTCTTCAAGAAGAAAAATGAAAACCTAAGCGTCGATACAATTCCACTCAGTTTAGTGACTATTCCTTTTACGACCCGAATGAGTCTTCCTTCCGCAAAGGGATAATCGACGCGAAAAAAATTACAAAGAAATTATTTAAAGTGGCTTAGGGATGGCTACCAAACATCTCGTCGAACTAGATATTCGAGGATCGAAAGAAATGATCATAAGAATATTAAGTTTGGGTCTAAGGAACGAGATAAGGTTATAACTGTCGCTAAAAAAGAACAAGTTGTGCCTCATGTACAGATCCCATCAGGAATTCATAGTTTTGAATATCATGTGAGTATACAGTTCACATACCCATCCAAAGAGGGTCTGTATACCATTGTGAACGAAGACCCCGAGGTAGTATGTATAAGACTAAGCACAATTGAAGGTTGTCTTCTCTCTCCATGGAAATTATGTTGGGGCACTTACCAAAACGATTTTATATTTTAAACTTAGAAAAGTTCGATGAGAATCAAGACTCGATAGCCACATCGAATAGTTCAAGAATTTTATGATTAATTACAATGACGATGATAAATTGTTGTGTAGGGCTAATGCTACGTCAAAATGGTATAACCGACTCTCGCAAGGTTGTATCAAATTTGTTAACATGTTTTGGAATATCTGCCAACACTTTGTAAGAAGCAAAATATTCAATACAAATAGTGACGATAATTTACTGCATACATAAATTTGGGGAGAGCCTTAAGAATTATACCAATCATTTTATCAAAACTAAAACCGACACAGAGAGTTGTGAATATCAAGTAGTATTAGCAGCTTCCCGAATAAACTTCTCCCCGGTATTTTATAAGATAACATCGCAGAGAAATAAGCCATGATCTTTGAGGGATTGTTGGATCAAGAAAATAAGAGAATTTTGGTGAAAGAGACACAAGCGTCATAAATGAATTCGATAGCAAAAATCAACCAGAATCAGTTCCACCAATCTCTGATAGTGACACACAAAAATCTATTTACAACAACTATTATCCGACCAAGAGTACCAACCTAATTACCTCTTAAACCAAAAGTTAATTTGCAAGTTGTAAACACACAGCAAAGTGTTAGGATAATGTCAAACAAGTGAGTCCAACTAACTTATTTCGATGAATTGACAAAATGTGTAGCAACAATTTTCAACAAGGCTCAGAATCACATACAATTCTGCAAAAATTCCCCGATACAAATGGAAGCAACATATAGTGCAAGTACCAGGATGATGTTGGGCATTACACGAAGAATTTTGTTGCACTATAAAAATAAATACAAGTGTTGATTAAAATGGGAAATTGACAACATTTGTTAAAAAAAATTCCATTGTAGCTATGAACAAATAAATACTTTGATGTTTTTGGAACATATCCACTCTTTTGATGTTTCTTATGGGTATTTGATCTAAAACCTGGCATGAATAAGATCATGTTGGTAGATGAGCTATTTGTGAATGGAAAATTTAGTGAATTATGTGCTTTCTTTGAATCACTGATAATTTTTTGAGGTGATACTATTAAAGGGAAGTCAAACTACTCTCATAAAATTCATATCTTGAGCGTAGCAACTCAATTAGAAGCGGGTGTTTTGCCACATTTATATAGGAGTCCACCTCGTATACTTTATTTTGAAGATGATGATATGAGAGAAGTGGCTAACCCGCGTGAGGAAATTGTGGTAATCGTGGCAGGAATTGATGGGGACGAGATATGAAGAATTTTGATAGACACCGGTAGTTCAGCCAATATAGTGTTCATGACGACTTACAAAATGATAGAAACCCCCCCGACAATTGTTCGGTCAAATCAACGATTGTATGTTTTACTAGAGTGATTGTCGAAGTAGTTGGGAAATATGATATGGAAATAAAAATTTAAAGACTAAATTGTAAATAATGTAAATTTAAGGATTTAATTGTAAGTGATGTAAGTTTTATCCTTAGTTCGTGATTGATATAAGGTTTAGAGGATATTTGTAACTATGTGTAATTAGTAAGGACTAAACGGCAATTAACCCACTTTTTGTATTAGATTTCACTTTGAGACTATGTCTTGGCTCCTCTATATAAAGGACCAGCCAGACTACTCTAATAAAGGGGTTGAACACTTTTTACTTTGAAACTCATTTGTATTTGTGTTTTCTCTCTCTAAAAACTCTTTAGCTCTTTCTCTCTCTTGAATACACTCTTGACAATTAACTAAGGCAAAACAATAACTCATTAAATTGGCGACTCCACCAGGGATGTAAAATCAGTTCTCTTATTTTGTTTGAAATATTGATACAATCTAGTTGTATTCTTTGATTAAAATTCATATGATGAATCCTGAAAACAATCATACGCTCCAGTCAACTATGGATGTTGAAAAAACTGATGGAATTAGAAAATATGGAAATAGAACAACTGATGGAAATAGAACTGATGGATCATCTCTGATCTGAGCTCAATCTGAAATCGAGGCGCGAATGAATCAGCTTTTAGATAAAATTAATACTTTGAATGAGAAATATGAACGGAGGGAGCAAGAGATTATCTTAGCAAGGCTCAGATCCGAGGTTAGAAAGGAAGTAGAAAATACCGAGGTGGAAGGTCAGTCAGATCGATCTTTCGATGATCGATGTGCTAAGTCCAAACATAAAAAGCACATTTTTTGGCTCCTAAAGAGCGATATTTGTCTCAAAAGGAGAGAAATGAAAAACAGAAATTAGTGACTTCTAGTGACGAAAGAAGATTGACGGAAATTCACTAACCGGTGAACTGATTATGTTAGAGAATTGAACTTAGCGGTATCTATCAGGAAAGGAAAAATAGATAAAACTATAACCATATTATTCATGATTTTTAATGTTTAAATTCTTATGACGTTATTTTAGGGCGACTTTGGTTACACAAAATGGAGGTAGTGGTGTCATATTGTCATCATTTTATCAAGTATGTGACTAACGAAAAAGTAGGAGTAATTCGAGGGAGCCAAAAGGTAGCTAGAGATTGTTATTTTTTTATCTTTGGCTCTGAAAAATGTGGTATCTTAGTAATGACGGTGATATTTAAGGGGTATGCAGATAGAGAAATATTATAAAACCCTCGTATGGATTGAAGAAAATATTAATAAAGTTGAAGATTTTAAGGAAACTTCGAGTTTTTTAGAACGATGTATCTAAATCGACGGGATTTTGAAATAATGGTAGTGGAGTTAGTATAGTTTTTATAGTTGCAAGGGGATTTTTATCAAACAATAATGAGTGTTTTCAAAGGATTGTGAAAAAAATTATTTTTGTAATGATTGAAAATTTGTACAAAGTTGTGTGCAAATAAACTTCAAGAAATGAAAAAAAACAAGTTTGTTAGCATTGAATGGTTATATAAAAGGTGGTCGTTGTTTTTGTTAAATTACATAGTTTTCCCGTTAGATGTGCTACAACATGCAAATTACAAAACATAGCATCCTTGCTGGAATTCTATCATTGAAAAAAAGTGTACCACTACATTAGAAGGATGTTTTCAAGCTTGGATTTCTTTTAATTTTGAAGGTTTGGTTGTTGACTTTTATTAGTAATATTATTTTTATTAACGTAACTGTTGATGAAGAGGTGTATATTGTAATTGTTGTTAAATATTTTGTTAGTGTTAATGATTTGATGGTTGTTGTTAAGTACAAAATCTTTGCGCGAAGATAAAATAGAATGGCAAATTCAATTTGGAGTAATTCTAGAGAGGGAAAGTAATTCAAGCTTTAGAAAGAGAATTCAGTTAAGAGTTGTAGTAAGTCAAAATGTCAATCACCTTTATTTCTAAAGTTCACCCACTATTTATAGGCATGGGTAGTTGTAAGTAACGGATTTGGCTACAAGTTAGGATATTTCACCCCACTTTTATACTTAGTACAAACAAATTTACAACAAATTTCACTCTTAGCCCCTCATATTTACATTGTGTATTAAATCTACCATTTAACTATAAAATAATCATATCATAATACGCTTAATAATTACTTTCACTACTCAATTATTTATATCCTTATCGGTTGTAATTGAGAGATGTTTTAACATGGATGATTATTAGATTTTATGTCATAATAGTAACGAAAAATTAGGATGAGATGAGATATTATGTTGTGCAAAAATATATCAAGTATTACGTGAATATTAATCAACAAACATCAGATTGATCAAATTTTATTTAAGAAATTATATATAAAGTAAGAAATTGTAACTGACGATTAATATGTAATAATTCAATATTTCCACAATAAGAAAAAATGGCACTAAGTCAATCTCAATTGAAAGGTTTAAGAGGTTACGCATCAAATTAAAGTGAATATGCGTATAAACCAAGTCTAACTTAAAATCATAAGAGTTGCGCTAGAGTTGTGAAGGTCGTGCTATAAAGGTCCTAAGTTGTGATCATGGTTAAAAATTGATTATAATTTCATTAGTATTAAAGACAAAAATAATAAATGTAATTTATATATGATGGCATTGAACAGTAAATCATCCCTCGACTATCGCGTTTGGTGGCAGATAGTCCATTGACTTTCAAATGTCCGTTGATAGTCCCTGGACTATCGTGTTTGGATAAAGTTAGTCCACCAGATCCTCTGATCCATGAGAGGCTGCCACCTATCACCATAGTCCCCAGAATTTTGTATCACCACTAGTCCCTTGAGTTTAGGTCAAACAAAAAATGTAGAATATTACGGATAACTAAACTCAAAAGACTAGTGGTGATACAAAAATTTGGGACTATGGTGACAGGTGGCAGCCTCTCATGGATCAGAGGATCTAGTGGACTAACTTTATCCAAACGCGATAGTCCATGGACTGTCAACGGACATTTCAAAGTCAAAGAACTATATGTCACCAAACGCGATAGTCGAGGGACGATGTGTTGTTCAAAGCCGAATAAATGATAAGAAAAGAAAAATGTATATGTGTATTTTTATTTATAAAAATAACATGATATTTATATTATATTTGACAACGATAAAATAAGTTTTAAATAAAAATTGCATAAGTGTATAAATGTAAAATATTAATTGGTATGTATAAAATTACAATAAACATAAGCAACGGCGGATGATAGTGGACGGAAAATTCGAAGCATATGAAAACAATGTATGAGATAGAGTGTTATAAAATATTTAATTACAAATAAAACGTCATCATGTTGACGGGGAATATGACGAGAAATGTTGATCATTGACAATATTGCTAACATAATTTGCATCATCGCCAATTTTGTTTGTGCTTATAACTGTGTTTTTGTCACCAGTTTTGTTTGTGTTTGTACCGACAAAATTGGTATAAATATACGAGGGAGTTCATGTTAAAAAAAATAGTGTTTGTGTTTCATTTCAACCAAATAACTACAAATAGTTTAACAATTTTGGGTATTTGTTAGTGATATGAAACTTGATCATGTATTTATGGATAATTTATCTAATTTAAAAATCGAGCCCTAACCTCTTCATCTTCATTGTTTGTTAAAAATGAACCCACCATTGTCGTCGATTACCAAAGGTTTCCCATTTACTCAAATCCTCCGTTCCATTAAGCGCCAACTTTTATTCTAATCGATCGTAAGCACCCGTCTCCACATTTAACTATATCAGCTACTTAGGATATCGATTCATTCTTCACATTTCCTTACTGACTGTCAAGTGTTCATCACCGGTGAAAGTCACCGTCGACGATGACTACCCTGAAGAAGAAGAGGCAGCAACGTACGATACTGAACACAAGTTCTGTCCTAGGGTTAAGACCTTGGGCTTGTGTATCGGGTCAAAGATTCAGACCCAGGACCCTGATCTGTTGGACTCTAAAGGTGGTACTAAAGCCCAATAAGACTCCACCTAGAAGACACATGTGCTATCCCTATTACCAAACACTCACTCTCATCCTACCCTTGTATCTTAACACCAAGCTTCAATTATGAACAGAATTGTAACAAACAAAAGAATATTCTGAAAGTTTGTTACATCTCAAAATCTGTACTTAAATACTAAGGTTTACAATGAATGAAGGAGCGATTTTTTTTTACAAAATCTACTCTATTACTCACTCTCTAAATTCCACTTGGTATCAGAGCCATTCTGATCTGTTGAATGGCCAACTCCGATGAGTCTCCATCACTGTCCTCAGACTCTATAGGCTCTATTCTTCCCAACAACTCCTCTGCTGCTCCAAGGAGTCTTCAGCTGCATTCAATCAACAATGCAAATAACATTAGACTTGATAGAAGTAACTATCTTCTTTGGAGGACATTTGTGTTACCCATGATCAAAGGTAACAAGTTAGGTGGCTATATCTCAGGTGAGAAGATCTGTCATCCTAAACTCTCTACTGATAATGAAGGCAACATTTCTGAGAATCCAGACTATGAAGAATGGGTCTCAAATGACCAATTGCTGTTTGGTTGGTTGTATTCCACTATGAGCCCTGAAATAAAAGCTCAGTTGATGGAAGAAGAGACCTCTAAAGGTCTTTGGGAAGCAGCAGGAAAGCTGTCTGGCTCTCAGACAAGAGCCAGAATCACTTACTTCAAGGCAGAGTTTCAGAAAACTCGTAAAGGGACTACTACTATGTCTGATTATTTGAACAAAATGAAAATGATTTTTGACAATTTAATTCTAGCAGGGTGTCTTACCTCCATGGATGATCTGATTACTCAGGTCCTTGCAGGCCTTGATGGTGACTACACACCAATAGTAGTCAGCCTAGCTGACAAAGACAGTCTCTCTTGGCTTGACCTGCAGACAAGTCTTCTAACCTTTGAAATCAGGTTTGAAAAACTCAATGACCTGCAAAATACAATGTCCACAGTTAGTTTGACAAGTGTTAATTATGCTCAAAGAAATGACACAAAACAACAAATCAACAATGCCAATCCAAGAGGCTACTCTGGACAGAACATGAACTTCAATAGAAACTATAGAGGCAGGTTTAACTCTAACTACAGAGGTCGAGACAGCTCTTACAGAGGCAGGGGTGGAAGGTTTGCTCAAAACAAACCAACTTGCCAAATCTGTAGCAGATATGGTCATTCTGCTGTTGTTTGTTACTATAGAGATGACCATTCAGTTATGGGGTCAACCTCTTCAGAACACCCTAAATCAGAAGGTAATCACAATTCTTTGCTTGCAGCACAAGATACAGCATCAGATGGAGTATGGTATGCTGACAGTAAGGCCAGCCATCATGTCGCAGGTAGTACCAACCATCTAAATCAGAAACATGACTACACAGGTACTAAACATGTCCTAGTTGGTAGTGGTGAGAGACTTCCAATCTCTCACATAGGTGAAACTTCTCTTTTATCACTACATAAACATCCTCTCATTCTCAAATCTATACTTCATGTTCCCAAAATCAACAAAAATCTTATGTCTATCTCTCAACTCACTAGCTATAATCATGTTTTTGTTGAATTTCACAAAACTTTTTGTCTTGTGAAGGACAGGTTAACAGGGACAATATTGCTCAAAGGGAGATGTGAAGATGGATTATACAAGATGGATACTCTTTCTCAACATCTACCTATCAATCCAGTCGGTTTCAATTCTCAAGTCTGTATGTCTAAGAGTCCTTTGTGTTATCCTAGGGTGTGTTCTTCTAAGGTCTCTAAGGATGGATGGCATAGGAAGCTTGGCCATCCATCTCAGTCTGTTTTACTTAGTATCCTTAAGTCCTGTAATCTTCAAACTCTTTCAAGTAATGAGAACAGTTTCTGTGAGGCTTGTCAGCTAGGCAAGTCTCACACTCTTTCTTACCCTATATCTACTTCTCATGCTAGCAATGTATTAGACCTTATTCATACTGATGTTTGGGGTCCTTCCCCTGTCCTATCTACTGAAGGGTTTAGGTTTTATGTCCTTTTCCTTGATGATTTCTCTAGATACTCTTGGGTCTATCCTATCAAAACTAAAGGGCAAGTCATTGAAGTGTTTAAAACCTTTAAAGCTTTTTTTGAAAATCAGTTTGAGAGAAAGATCAAAACAATTCAAAGTGATTGGGGGGGGAGAGTTTAGACCTATAGCTACCTTGGCTATAGAACATGGCATCATACTACACAGGTCCTGCCCTTACACATCAGCTCAAAATGGAAGAGCTGAGCGTAAGCACATGCACCTTGTGGAGACTGGTCTGAACCTACTTGCTCAGTCTAAACTACCCTATAAATACTGGGTTGAAGCCTTTGAAACAAGTATATACCTTATTAACAGGTTACCCACCCCTACTCTTAACAATATCTCACCATTTGAGGCCCTATTTCACAAAAAACCCAACTACCTAGTCATCAAAACTTTTGGGTGTGCCTGTTTCCCTTGTCTCAGACCCTATCAAACTCACAAATTTCAGTTTCACTCTCTTAAGTGTGTCTTTCTAGGCTACAGTCACAATCACAAAGGGTACAAGTGTTTAAGTCCTACAGGGAGAGTCTATTTGTCCAGGAATGTGGTGTTCAATGAGACTGACTTTCCTTTTACTTCAGGGTTCCTTCAACAACCCCAAAGCAGTCAGTCTCCTTATCAGTCTGTCAGTCTCTGGCTACCTTCTATGTCTAGTCCTATGGTTTCTGAAAGAGTGTCCACTTGTACTAATCTCACATCTGACCTCTCCACTGAGCCCCATACTTCTCAGCCCGCCTCACAGGCAGAACATCAGACCACTCTCTCACACTCTCTACCTAACCCACTATCTAAGCCTTATCCAGACACTTCCCCACATTTACTCTCTGACTTAGAAACTGCCACTAATACCTATCAACACACTGAGTCTCACACTAGTCCCACACCAACACTCATCATTGACTTACCCTTACCCACTCCAAATCATTCTAGCCTTTCTTTATAGCCTACAAACACATACATCATGCAGACAAGACACAAAAGTGGTATTCATAAAACCAAACTACCCTATATTGGAACTCTCAATACTACTAACAGGGACATGTTTACACCATCTAGTTTTTCTAAAGCTGCAGGGAATCCTAACTGGGTGGCTGCTATGAATGCTGAATACAATGCTCTAATGGCTAATAATACTTGGTCCCTAGTTCCTTTACCACCCTACTCTACTGTGGTTGGCTGCAAATGGGTTTGCAAGGTTAAGTATGCTATGGATGGGTCTGTTCAACGTTACAAAGCCAGGCTCGTAGCCAAAGGCTTCCACCAAACTCCTGGTATTGATTTCTATGACACTTTCAGCTCTGTTGTGAAGGCTTCTACAGTCAGGCTCATACTCACTATTGCTGTTTCAAAGAATTGGCCAGTCAGGCAGCTTGATATCAACAATGCTTTTCTAAATGGGGAGCTACAAGATACTATTTATATGCAACAACCTCAGGGTTTTGAAGATGTCAATAAACCTACCTATGTGTGCAAGTTAAACAAGGCTTTCTATGGTCTGAAGCAAGCACCTAGGGCTTGGTTTTCTAAGCTACGAGATACTCTTACTGTTTGGGGGTTCAAGAATTCGAGAGCTGACTGTTCTCTCTTCTATTTGGTCACTACAACTACCATCCTACTCATCCTGGTTTATGTGGATGACATTCTGGTCACAGGCAATGATGCAGCATGTCTCACTCAGTTCACTCACAACCTAAATGCAAAGTTCTCTCTCAAAGATATGGGATCAGTCTCTCTATTCCTAGGAATAGAGGTTCATCGCGATACTTCAGGTATATATCTTACTCAGCATAATTATATCGAAAACTTACTTGCCAATCAGGGTTCTGCTCTCTCCAAGCCTTGTCCTACTCCTCTTGCTCCTGGAACTGCTCTATCAGCAACTTCTGGTTCTCCACTTCCTTCACCTACACAATATCGAAGTGTGTTAGGAGCCTTGCAGTATCTAACACACACCAGACCCGACATTGCCTATGCTGTTAATCGACTCAGTCAATACCAGCAGGCCCCTACAACTACTCACCGGCACTGTCTCAAGAGAATACTATGGTACTTATCTGGGTCACATTTGCTGGGGCTCCATATCAAGCCCTGCTTCCACCTTCAATTACATGGTTACTCCGATGCTGACTGGGCTTCCTCCGTTGATGATCGACACAGCACTGGGGCATACTGTGTCTTTCTTGGAGAGACGTTGATCTCCTGGTCCTCCAAGAAGCAGAATGTCGTCTCTCGATCGTCCACAGAGTCTGAGTACAGAGCACTCGCCAATCTATCTGCCGAATTGATTTGGATTCGCTCGTCACTCACTGAACTCCGAATCCCTCTCATACCCCCTTCTGTCTTGTGGTGCGATAATCTGGGGGCCAGTGCATTGGCTTCGAATCCCGTCTTCCATGCCCGCACCAAGCATATAGAGCTTGACGTGCATTTCATTCGAGATCAGGTTCTTGGAGGGACCATCCAGATTCGCTATGTCCCTACTCAAGACCAGATAGACGATTCCCTCACCAAAGCTCTGTCTCCGTCTCGATTTGCCTATCTATGTGACAAACTCGGGCTCCTTGAGTCACCGCTCCGTTTGAGGGGGGATGTCAAGTGTTCATCACCGGTGAAAGCCATCGTCGATGATGACTGCCCTGAAGAAGAAGAGACAGCAACGTACGATACTGAACACAAGTTCTGTCCTAAAGTTAAGACCTTGGGCTTGTGTATCGGGTCAAAGATTCAGACCCAGACCCTGATCTGTTGGACTCTAAAGGTAGTACTAAAGCCCAACAAGACTCCACCTAGAAGACCCATGTGCTATCCCTATTACCAAACACTCACTCGCATCCTATCCTTGTATCCAAACACCAAACTTCAATTATGAACAGAATTGTAACAAACAAAAGAATATTCTGAAAGTTTGTTACATCTCAAAATCTGTACTTAAATACTAAGGTTTACAATGAATGAATGAGCGATTTTTTTTTACAAAATCTACTTTATTACTCACTCTCTAAATTTCACTTGGTATCAGAGCCATTCTGATCTGTTGAATGGCCAACTCCGATGAGTCTCCATCACTGTCCTCAGACTCTATAGGCTCCATTCTTCCCAACAACTCCTCTGCTGCTCCAAGGAGTCTTCAGCTGCATTCAATCAACAATGCAAATAACATTAGACTTGATAGAAGTAACTATCTTCTTTGGAGGACAGTTGTGTTACCCATGATCAAAGGTAACAAATTAGGTGGCTATATCTCAGGTGAGACGATCTGTCCTCCTAAACTCTCTATTGATAATAAAGGCAACATTTCTGAGAATCCAGACTATGAAGAATGGATCTCAAAGGACCAACTGCTGCTTGGTTGGTTGTATTCCACTATGAGCCCTGAAATAGAAGCTCAGTTGATGGAAGAAGAGACCTCTAAAGGTCTTTGGGAAGCAGCAGGAAAGTTGTCTGGCTCTCAGACAAGAGCCAGAATCACTTACTTCAAGGCAGAGTTTCAGAAAACTCGTAAAGGGACTACTACTATGTCTGATTATTTGAACAAAATGAAAATGATTTTTGACAATTTAATTCTAGCAGGGTGTCTTACCTCCATGGATGATCTGATTACTCAGGTCCTTGCAGGCCTTGATGGTGACTACACACCAATAGTAGTCAGCTTTGCTGACAAAGACAGTCTTTCTTGGCTTGACCTGCAAACAAGTCTTCTAACCTTTGAAAGCAGGTTTGAACAACTCAATGACCTGCAAAATACAATGTCCACAGTTAGTTTGACAAGTGTTAATTATGCTCAAAGAAATGACACAAAGCAACAAATCAACAATGCCAATCCAAGAGGCTACTCTGGACAGAACATGAACTTCAATAGAAACTATAAAGGCAGGTTTAACTCTAACTACAGAGGTCGAGACAGCTCTTACAGAGACATGAGTGTACCTAGATGAAAATGATACCTAGATGATACCTAGATGATAAAAACTACAGCATGAAGCCGTTTCTTAGAATTTCATTACGAGAATCAACCTTTCCCGTTTAATTAATTTCAAGTGCTCACCTAAAATAAATAGGAAGGTAAATTATACACACAAAAGCACCCATAAATTTCAAGTGCTCATCTAAAATAAATAGGAGGGTAAATTATACACACAAAAGCACCAATAAAAAAACAGCTGTTTAGTAAACAAAAAAATGACTCCTATGTCTCAAGTTGTAACCACACTTGAGTTTTTATTTTTATTATCTAAAATAAATGATTTCAAATAACACAAATCCAAAAATGAAGTAGAAAATTGTGATAAAACATTAAACCAATTTTAAAATATGCCCAAATTATTATTATTAAATCCATATATAGATTCTGCTAGCTAACCGGTGCTATGCATTATCAAGTTTCTTTTTTCAGGAATATTTTATATTTTTTAGAATCTAAATTAATCAGATTTGATTATCTAATTGAAAAGTATTTCTAAATGGAGAAAAGCTTCGGAATAGGTGCCTAAACCTACTTATATTCCAGTCACAAATACTAAATCGACCTACTTATATTCCAGTCACAAAGTATTTCTTAGTTTACAATACAAAAACAATAGAAAAACTGAACATGATAACATCAGGTTAGGTCATGTATACAAAAGCTTTCACTACGAGAAAAAACCAAAAAAAACATCAATGCTGAGCAGCAAAATCAAGCACTTCTTTAAATTCATCAGACACGAAAGATTCAACCGTTAGTGAGGGCTTATGTTTGTTTGTTCCATGAGTTTCAAGCTTTCTAATCCCAATTACAGTTGTCAGACCTGCAGATACATACATTACAAATTTAGAATCACATAGTTAAACTGATAAGGGTGAATTGTCGTGAAAAAGGGAAGAAAATTATAGAAACTCAAAACTGAAAACTCTGCACAAGCATAGTTACAAGCTTAGAAGTAGAATGTACTCACTCTCATGTACACGTCCATATAAAAACTTTTCTCCTTCCCAAAACTTCAGTGGTTTTGATGTGATCCTAGTGCTTCGCCTTACGCCAGAAATCATAGTAGTACCAGCAGCTATATAAAAACAAGATCAGTTTAATTTGAAAACAAAAAAAGATTTGTTGCTAAGCTAGCTTTTTCAAGTGGAAGCACCTGCAAGGCTTTTCCTTCGTGAAAATGCCACGCTCTCTCGGGTTTTGTATTTTTGTGATGCCTGTTTCCATTGCTTTTTCACTAGCATCTGAGCCGATTCATGAACATCCTGTAGCAATTAAAACGAGTAAACATATTAGTTCGCACGAGTAAATATGAAATGTAACAATGTAGAATATTCTACTTCAACCACAAGTCACTACCTGAAAAGAGCAGCTCAAAATATTTTAGGATATATTAAGTATGGTTTTCAATCTACATTGCACAGATTTCATTTTTCAATGTATTCAGATAATTATTCCACGTAGTGTATCATCTAACTGAGTTTCGTTATAATCACTTGCATAAAATATGCACCATGTGTCCTTACGACTTTGTAGGTCCTTAAAGTGTCAAGTAAGAAAAATGTTACCTTGCCACTCAATTGTGTTTGCATATCTAGACTAGTTGCACAACCTTGCAAGACGTCCTGCTTTTCACCGTTTCCCATCAAGACTGCCCCATCAGATCCTGCCATGTCTCGAGACCCTCCTGTGCTAACACCAACAGCAGAATCGAGTCCAGTTGAATCAATATTGGCAGACTTGTCAGAAGCACTAACAGTGTCTCCAACATCCATATTAGAGGGACATGCAGTATCTTCAATAGCCACATCAGTTGGGCATGCAGCAATTAGGGCAGTGTCATATTGCTCAGCAACCACCGATTTGGATTTGCAAGTGATGTCCGTACCCTTTATGGCATTCAACTGATCAGGTTCCTTGACAATGGTTCCAGTAGAAGCATTTCCGGCCAATGGATTGTCAATATCATCATGCCATGAAAACGAACCAGTTAATCTATCTGAATGCGACACTTGTTTTTCTAACAGGTGTAATGAATGAAAGGGACTTTTTGATTCCTTTGGTGCCAAGCTAATTCCACCCGATGCTTTACCGTTGATCTTATTCAATGTATTATGTATGTCTGACAATGCTGTTCGAGTGTTTATTCTGCCTGCTTTTGATGCGTTCACATCAATCCGTTGGACATCAGGCATGTCAGGAAGGCATAAGTCATCTAGCTGAAAGGGCTTGATTTGTAAACGATCCTGTATGAGAGTCATTACACCACCCCCATCAAGCTCTTCATGACCGCGAGCAAATAGTTCATCCATGAGTTCACTAACACTATTCTCTGTCTCTGTTATTGAATCTACACAAAATTAAAGAACAGTTAGAAAATCATGGGAAACTTACTAATATTTTCGATTTGATGAGTCATGTGCTCGATATTAATTAGAAAAATCCTTAGATGCGCCACAACCCTCAACATGCTCTCTTTCTTTGATAAGATAAACTCACCAACTGGTTCTCTCTTTTGTCCTGTCGCATCTGTAATTTCTTTGGACATGCTCTCATTAGGTGGGCTGATAATATCCTCTACAAAAGTTTCTCGAGTTCTTGTTGAGAAGAGATGCTTGTAATCTGGAGGCTTCCTCCTAGGAAATAGAGTCATGAATATCATGTTTCAATAACCATAAGAAAAAAAGATATTCCCTAAAAGAAGCATATATGTAATGTATGTAGATCATACCCTGGAATTCCTGGCCGACGGGCCCTACTTAATCTCTTGGTTTGATCCTTTTCCACGGTAGCAGCGCCTGTCTGTTTGTCCCATTCCTTTTTAGCATCTATGCAACACAGCCAGATAAATCAAAATAGTTATATACATGGTCTGATACATGTTAGGTTTTATAAGTCTAAAAAAAACAATTTACTTCGAAATTTTCTGACTTCTGCGAAAAGGCTTTCCGGGTCTTTAAATTTAGCAACATCAATAGTCGGTGCTTGACTGTCAAATGAAAACATAATGCAGTTAAGCCAACCGTGATACAGTAGCGGAACAAAAATATATAGTTTCAATACATTAGTTGAAGGCCTGAAGTACTAAAATATTAACTGATGTAGTGGAGAAATTGTTAGAAAAGGCTTACCTAGCATCAAAACAGACCTGTTTTCGGTCTAAGCCTGTCCCTCTTCCTTGGGAATTGATATTGGTGTTTGCTTTTACACTCTGAAAGTGCTTAAATAGAGATGAAGTATCAAAAAATTGTACGAGAAATACGTTGCATGGTCTATCAGAAAAGTGGAAACCCGTGCTAATTGAATACAATTGTTTAATCATGAAAATTAAAACTACACTGCCTTCTCTTTTATCAAGGATTTCAGCGAATTAGACAGACCCAAGTAATAAGGAAGCAGGTTATTGAACCAAGGTACAATTTTCAGGAGATGTTAACAGTAATATCACCTGACCAGCATCGAAACCAACATGCCTGTACTTTGGTTGCTCCCTCCTATGAAATAAAATTGTACATATGATGTAAGAATAAATATAAGAAAAAGGATATGTCCTGATAGATAACTCGAAGAATACATGATGCGTGCAAAGAATGCTCATACCCTGGAATTCCTGACCGACGGGGCCTTCTCGATATATGGGTCTGATTTGCTTCCATACCAGCACCCCCACCAGCCTGATTGTACCATTCACTTCTTTCCTCTAAGCAAAATCCAGTTTAATGAAAATAATGAGTTCAGATGATCTATACATGGTAGGTAGTAAAAGTCTAAACAAAAGCAATTTACTTTGAAAAGCTTCAAATGCCGTGAAAAGGCTTTCCGGATCTTTGTATTTAGAACCATCAAAAGTCGGTTCTGGACTGTAATATAAAAATGGAACATAGTTAGACAAATAATGCATCAATAGCTAAAAAACACTATGTAACAACAAAACCATAGCAAAAGCCTTGATGAAATCAACTTCTAACTCATGCTAGTGCTGAAATTGTTAGGAAAGCTTACTTAGCATTTTCCCAACTCCGTTTATGGCTTAAAGCCGTTCCCCCTTCTTGGGGATCGATGTTGGCAACTGGTATTACGCTTTCATTACTGTTTTCAGATGCTACATTGCTTGCCATTTTACTGTTAACAAGCTCCGAAATGGTCTTTGCTTCTTTTAGTGACTTATTTGGATTCTGAAAGGACTGAAATTGCATGATGATCATCAATTATTATCACAATAAAAATTACCAGACATATGAGCTCTGAGAGTAAGCAAAACTGGAACACAATATCTACAATCTTCATTGATACTATAATCAATTACTGTATCGAACAAATTGTGTGTGCTACATCACTTCCTAATTACAAAAAGGATAAAATTGTATGAATTCACCTAAACCCTAGAAAACCGAATCCAACTATCTTGTCCTTCGCAGACATTTGAAATTTGCCTAGAAAACCCTAGAAAGTATAGTAACAAGTAATCTTACCATCGATTTGAGGAAATCGTGGCAGTGGTGAAGATCTTGAGTATTACATAGTTGAGGAGGGTTGGAAAGAGAACGAAGTGATCGAGGCAAAAACGACAAACCTGAGAGTGGATCTTCCATGTTAGCCGTGAGAGAAGAGAGTGTTGCGCGTTTAGAAAGATGGAAACGAGCGGGACACCAATCTAAAAGTTAAGAGTGCACGCTTTTGAGTTTGAGCCGATACTTTGAAATAAAATAATAATTTGAATCTAAATAATATAGTCTATGCATCTTACCTAATATAATATAATATAATATATTTTACTTTTTTTATATTATCTTTTAATATTAATTATATTATTTTATCCAGTTTGGCTTATTCGTGCCTTAAAAATTAATTTCGTCTAATTCTTTTATATAAGTCAGTTAAATTATCCTAAAAGTCGAAACTTCACACTCTTCCAAACTAATTTATTAGAGCATCTCAACATATACTCTATTTTTTAGGTAAATATAGATAGTATTTAGGTAATGTAAATTTAAATATTATCTTTTTCTTCCAATATATTATCTTTTAAGTTAGTTGTCAATCCATAAAATAATAGGAGAAAAATAAGGGAAGTAACAAATAAATTTTACCTATTGTGTAACTGCTACTACAAATATACTTACCCTAATTTAAGCTAATAAATATAAATAGTTTTTTAGTATGGGAATTGGAAAGAAAAAAATCTTAAACTTTAAACTGTCCATTAGCTTATCTGTTGGGATGAGCTAAGCCTATTAGACGAGTGGGTGGAATAAGGTCACAACTCCGGTCCCTAGAAAGAATTTTTTTTTATAAATCGTCAAATTTGATCAGATTCGTTGGTCTTTTTCCTTCCATCTTTTTAGACTATTAATTCAAGATACTTTATCCTCTCCTGTCGAATTGTTGTATTTATTTTTAAAAAGTAAGTAGATTTTCATTTAGATCGTGTCAAAACTATGGTTAATATCCAATTCAGAATGGTTTATTAGTGTTTACGCTAAAACATTAGTTTAGCGTATGATAGGAAGGTTTTCTAGAAGATTTGTCGAAAAACACTTTATACATAAACCGTCCACACCTACATGCTTTTACAAAAATTGTCAAAGACTACTTAGAATTTTCAGGACACTTTAGCCAAACCACTTATCAAACCCGAATCTTAAAAAAAAAACCAAATTTCTTATTATAAACCAAATTAACTTCTGTTTGATGAAACAGAACATAACCAACTTTAACTTCGAATTAGTTTTTGGGTAGTACAACAACAACAAAAAAAAGTTCTGAGATCATGTCTTTTAGAACCCAGAAGGTGAAAAAACAAGCTACATATCTAAAAAACCATAACACAGTAAGAATGCATTCGAAATTAGTACAGGCATCTTTAAATATGCACTGATCTTGCAACCATGAGAAAAAAAGACAAACTACTACAGTTAACAAGTAAAACAAAAAAGGATGAGCCAAATTAACCTAAATTTGATGTATCTGCTAAAGTGTCTAGGAATGTAACTGAACAAGGTATTAAAATTATAGCACAGCACCAATCGGCACGATAATGCTTCTCCTATAACAGAAAGATAAATACTATTTCTTTCAACAATTTTGAATCATCTTTGCGGTTGATCTGAAGCTGAAGCTCCAACTGAAGGTGTAGCCGGGACACTGCCACCTGAACCGTTCTCTGCCGGTGGAGGAACACCCCATTTTCCTTCCGACTCTAGAGGCTCAAACACGTGGACCCCACCATCTGAGAGTCCTAACGCAAACTGGTTCGGTTCTTGTGGGTGTGCAGCAATTACAAGTGGGTGGATATTCGAACTACTGCATCGCAAATAGACATGTTTTTAAACAATGATTACGCAAGGTTATTATGGGTATTAAGATAATATACTTGCGGCTTAGCATAATATCATTGAGTATTAATTAATCAATATATCAAGTCTATTATCATGATACCTATGTTAGATAGGGAGCCTCTTTATCTCTAAAGCAAATGATATATCATTGATTACCTGACTCGAGCTGGTAGATAAGCTGAAGGATTGATACGGCAACATAATCTGAGGTTTGCAGCACTGAAAACACAGACAGTTGCATCCATGAAACTGGCAAATACGAGTTGGCTATCGCATGAAAATGTAGCGTGAGTAACGGGGGCAGAGGATTCCCGTGGGAACCACTGAAACAAAGAAACCGGGCTAATATTAAAGCAACGGAAGCAAGGTCGTAATATGAGCAACAAAATCAACTTAAAGAGGAGAAGAACCTACCTGTTTTACACATTCTAGTCTTGTTGTTTCGTATATGGCAAGCTGACTCTCATGTACGACGAGAAAGTGTATCTGGTCCTGATGAAACTGTACACGTGTGTCTGACTGCATCGTTGTTGTTCTCCCGGATGGATGCTGCAACTCTCTACTTTTCTGCTTTTCCCATCCACCAGTGCTCCACACACACAGCTAAAAAAATAGAAAACTTCTTGTCATACGCTTCCCTATATTTTCAGGAATTATATGTTGACCAATTGGTTTTTAAGTAGTAACTTTTTGTTTAAGATATCAGAACCCACTTCTTAATATGGATGGGAATATGGGTTTTTTAAGCTCTTTAGAAATCTAGGAAGCGTTAGGTCAGATAAATTATCTTATATTGGTTTATGAAGACACTATTCAATATCGACTCACTCTTTTTTTTGGTATAAACTATTCTACTATTTTGATAGTAAAATAATAATTATAACTAAGATTGCACCCTATTAAGTAGGGGTTTGACAAAACCAAACCTGTGCATCTGCTCCTCATGAAACTAGCAAATTTAGTACATTAGAAAAGCCAAGGCGACAAAAGGGACCATACCTGTGCATCTGCTCCTGATGAAACCAGCACATTCAGTACATTAGAGAAGCCAAGGCCTGTAATCCTTTTAGTATGGCCTTTAAGTTTGCTTTTAACCTGCATAGGAAAACATGTGACCCCAATAAGTTGTATGCCTTTCTCCAAAAGAAGCATATATAATTTTCAAAAAATTGCTTTTACATCATACCTCATCTACTCGAACATTGTAAATCTGTATTGACGAATCATCCATGCCAATGGCAATAATATTGTTATCCTGCGGGTGGAAAGCAAGAAATGTGGCAGCAGGTGGTGGAGGCATGAAAGTGGCCATTGTCTGCATGTGCACAAGGCAAGATTTCATTAGGGTGAAAATAAAATAATGCGGCTGTATAGCAGCCTTTCTTTTGCTTACGTCATTACAAGGGAACTAATGAATCTTCTGTTACCTTAAATGTCATCATATTGAATAACGAAATCTTTCCCCCAGAGGCTGACATGACATAAGAATCATTCTTCGACAAAGCAAAGCAGGGCACAGCCTCTTCAGAGTTACTTTCAGTAACATCATTTGTCATGAGAATGCCACTAGATGGTTGCCATAGTTGAGGTGATACGCTCGCAGTTGCCTATATGACGAGGTATAAAATTACTGAAATAACTTCAGACAATAAAGATTAACCCTGTAGTAGTAACTTTCATACCTTGCCAGTTGTATTACGATCACTTCGTTGCCATTTCCAGAGCAGATGAATAGCATTTGATGCTAAAGCCAAGATAGCATTGCCCGTATTTGTGAAAATCAATCTTGATATCTGGATAAAGAAGGATGCACCATAATCAGGTGGAAGCCACATGACAAGTTTGAAAAGTCACAAGTGATCAGATAAGATGATTGCTACAGTTAGCATATAAGCCACATATTTAAATGGGGCGAGTCAAACAGTAAAAGTCAGTTCTACATCCACTTCTAGAAGCAAACAGCCAAACTACCGCATACATGAATTAGTCCAGCTCAGAGCCAATCAATTAAATTGCCATGTAATCATAATTAGAGAAACGCATAAAAGAGCAGCTTTCTAGGTGAGAGCTTCAATTTCTAGTTGGTTTAAAAAACATGTATTTTATTCGCCTAATAAAATATCAGAACAGTTTAATATACCTTGGTGGCCCTTAAATTCTCAGGGAGCCTCAATGATCGACATTGAGATGGTTCGTTGATTTCAGTGAGCTTCCAAATCTTTGATTTATCATTGGATTCTTCAGTGATCCTAGGTTTGACATCCACCGAATTCCTGGGATCTCCATTCTGTATAATAAGCTTAATCTTTAATGCACATGCGACAGGATAATTAGAAAATAAAACAAACACAGAAATGAGGAACATAGAGCAGACCATTGCAGGCACAGAAACCCCAGGGGCTGATCTTTCTGTAAGTCCAGAAGTATTTGCAGCTGCTGCTGCTGCCGCCGCAGCCAATGTAATTGAATTGATTGCAGGCTGCATGTGTAGATAGAGAGATGTGTAAATTAAAGGCAAGTAATCTCTCTCAAACAAAGAGTGGAGCTAATCACAATACCTTCGACGATTCAGATGCTCTTGCGGCGTCATAAGATAGATTGTCAAATGTGTGCAGCAATTGCATTCCTTCTGAATTAGCCATTATCTTAATCACATTCTCATTTGCAGACACAGCTAAGAGTGAGCCAGCCTTGTTAAATCGGATACGTGGGCTTGCCTGAAAATTACAAAGTTTAAGGTTGTAAACTCGATTGAATTCAACTAAAGTTCTCCAACAACTTACTTGGAAAGGGAAAACTTACTGGGAGACCTCCATCGCCGTCAATAGTTGCCAAAGGTTGAACGCTGTCCATATCCCAGAATTTAATGGCAAAATCATCACCTGCAGCTAAATAACGACTTTTTGTTGTATCAAATTGAACAACTCCCAAAGAACGTTTACGGAAACCTTGGTAGGTCCTTTTGACTGCCCCTTCACTTTCATTCCACTCAACAATATATGATTCCCCATCTTTGCTTGTTCCACAGGAAAATAGCCTGCTTTTTTAATTCTAAGAGATCAGTTAATCTAGATTCATAACTAATCCTACCTTTATAAAAATGGTCAAACGCCAGTAACAACAAAAAATGAGTGAGCACATGCACATTACCTTGTACCATCGGCGCTATAAGCCATCGTTGTGCACCAGCGACCTGGAGCCTCATAGTCTACTCTAGATCCCAAATTGTCATACAACCAAGCTTTTATCTTCCCATCGAGTGCTGTTGAAAAGATAAACTGAAGCACAAAAGTGAGGAAAAAAATCAGAATCCAGTTAAAGGCAGTGGCATACAATGTAAAACATATGCCGACAAGCCAGCAGTCTGCAACCTATTCAGTACAAAAAGGAGAAAGAAGGAGAAGAAGAACGCCTTTCTACCTGAATATTTTCCTTATAATGAGGGCATACAGAATAAACAGGAGCCTCGTGGCCTTCAAAGGTATATTGTTTGGCACCATTAGTAGCATCCCACACCTAAAATTACATGTCAACAATACATCATAGTCAACATCATCGCACCAGAACAAAAATATAAAAAAAGAAGAAAACAAACAGACGCTTGATAATCTGACCTTGATGGTCTTATCATCCCCGCACGTAATGACACAGAGTTGCTTGTTTGGAGTTGAAAAGGCAAGATCGTTTACTCCTCCAACATGGGCATCAATCTATACCACAGTTTCAAGATCACTATGAATGAGTACACTATTAATATCTAGAGCTGGAAAGAGTATATTAAAAGTCACTGATGAGTTAAAATTGTATTATACCTCCAAATGTTGCCGGACATCATCACCTCCATGATAAGAATATATCTGTACAATGTGCCTTGAGAACGCAACTCCTGTAGAAAAAGAGAAACAAAAGATGTAAGGCCACTTTCCATTCCAATAAAGATAAACCTTGCAACACTGACAAGTGAAGAAATTAACCTCACACTTACCGAACAAGGAACCATCAGGGCTCCAAATCACACGGTTAACAGAAACACCGGGTTCTTTGACTAGAGCAGCCTGCAGTGGCATCGTACATAAACTTATATCCCAAACCTTGAAATTCTTAAGAACCAGTCGCTCCTTAGAACCAACTTCCCATAACCCTATGTCTCCCACATTGGTGCCAACTGGAACAATGCATTGACAATGACCAAGAGTCCATTACAGGTTAATCTACTAACAATATAGATATCTAAATGATCAGAAAATACTGCATACCAATAAGCAGAGTCTGTTGAGTAGGATGGAAATCCATGCTCATAGGAGCTGATCCCTGATTCAAGCTTCGCGCCACAATTTTTGGCAAGTCATCAGGCGCTTTGAAGGCTTGATGATGACCCGGGTGCCCTGGAAATGTCACTGGCAGCATACTAACTGATGGATTCATCTGTAAAATCAAACGAAATAGATTAAAAGAATGCAACAGAAGACTGATGTAGTCATTTTCATAAACCAAATTCCCACAGTACCTCATCTGATATACCCAAAGGCCTTGTTCTTTTTGAAACATGATCAGACTCCCCTGATGGGTAATCTCCGGAAGGATTAGTTGGAGTCCTAGGATGCTTCAGGGCAGCTATGCAACCGCACCCAAATGTAAGATACTACGATTATGAACCTCATACTTATGATCTCAATATTGTTATAAATATAATACCTGGAATTGATGGTGCTCCAAGAGTGATAGCTCCTCCACCAGACGCTGCTGGATGATTAACATTTGATGGGTTAGACATCCAACCAGCAAGGGGGGCTGGAACTGCAGAAGGTGCAGGTTGAAATGGCTGAACAAAAAGACAGCAGGAATTAGCAAACTGTATAGAGAGGTGTTGCTAAGACAGACACATAAACATGAAAACACGATTTGGAAGGGATCGCCACCTCTATCACTGAGTTAAGAATAAGGGCTATAAAACCCTTAACAGTCTATTCATAAAAAAAAGGCTACATGGAAGACATAAGTAGTCACAAAGATGTCTGTAATGGTACAACCATGAAAAAATGTTCATGGTCGAAGCCCTTGCGGGAACGTGTGATAACAATCAGGTCGACTCATTTAACGTTAAGTTAACAAATGGAAAACAACCAGGTCTGTGAACCTACCCCATGTGCACCTAAAGGAGAGAAAACCCCAGCTTTCGGTAAACCTCCAAGCAGTGGATTGTTTGCAGGTGATGGTGCCCTTGCACCGTTTGATGCTCCACATGTATGATCCACAAAGAGAGTTCTAATATCTGGATTTGGCCTTGGACTTTTACAAAGTTGGTGTTGCCAATTTAAGCTGTACATACAAAGCAAATAAAATCTTCCAGTAAGTCCAAGGACCTTTAAAAGGTAGAAGGTCTGTACCTATTCTTCTACGAGAAAAGGACATCTTATACAAACTGGTACTAATTAGCTTAGACCATTTTCATAAAACCAATACTTAGATGATAGTGCTACCATTGTATTTGTATACATTGACTTCACAACACACCTTAGAGATCGGGGAGCTCATTAATTATATATAAAAAAAGACTTCATGTTGTAAGATTACTAGTGTGCTGTGAATAACATAAAAGCAACAAAACCGTCATGCAGGTGCTACAGGTGAAGGATGTTGCAGCAAAATTGCTTGCGACAATGAGAAAATGCTTGGTTGCATGTCTTAAGTGTCGAGTTGGAAACTATTCTAGGCAGAATACATGCAATGTTAAAGGAACCATTGATGAATCACAGTCGACTTTGCTAGGGAAACTGTTTATTTAAAAATGAAATATAAGATTGCTACATAAAGCTTTTGAAATTATTATTAGCTTCATGTATAAAAGTTCTAGCGAAACTTAACTTTTGGTCCTTCAGAAGGGTGAGAATATTTATACAAAGAGACACAGATTTAAGAAAGACTGGTACCACAGTATAAATAGTCCCCACTCTCAATCTGAACCAAGCAGATAATACATGTGAACAGACTGACAAGAAAAAATTACTAAAAATAAGACTACCTCTGGTTGATGAGAGTCCGTAACCTTGAGTTCCTAAGGTTAGGAAATAGCAATTTATCACGGAATAATGGGTTCGCTTCGATAAGCTTTTTAAGCTCCCCCAACATAATAGCTCTAGCCGACTTTGTATCACCATACTTGGACAACTGTTCGTTCTCCCTAAAAAAAACTTATGTTAAGTGACAGAAGCTGGTGTCGTTTTCGTCCCTAAATTACATTGTATATAGCAAATAATTCTTACCGGAAGTTCTCCAAAGTCAAGAGCTGAGTGATTTCCTTGAAAAGCTCCTCATTAAATGTGGAAAATACTTTCAAATCCTTCACTAGTATATCCACAGCTTTGTGACGATCATGCCTAGAAAATATAAGAAACCACATACTCATTTTCTGGGTATAAATCTTCTATCAATGTAGACAAAAACAAACAAATTTACACTTTCTACTTACTTATCCAAAGCCTCGAGATACTTCTGCTTCCTAATCTCGAAAAAGATTTTCATAGAATAACGATTGTCATCCACTTTAGTGAAACCAGATAGGTATCTCTCAACCTCATCCCAGTTACCATTTTGCACCTCGTCCTCAAAATACTTCATGTTAAAGAAAAATCCGGACTCTTGTTCAAGCCTAATTTAGGGGAAAATAAGGAATAATCAATAAGCTGGATAAAAACTAGCATTAACATATATATAATTGATGAGAACACAAGATGGCCTACTTATGAACAGTCTCCTTGAACTTCTCCTCATCCAGAAACTGTAAGATCAAGAACACAAGCTCTCTACTAAGAGATGACATCGTCTGGTCGTCTTGGATCCCAGATGCAGATAATCCACAAAAAATACTACTAGATCTACAAAACCCACAACAAAATCAAACAATTGTTAGCTAAGAATCGCATTCATTGTTCAAACTAGATAATCAAAACCCCACCTACTAAAACTTTACCTAGAACTTGAAAAACTTAGTCAAAAATCAGAACTGCCATTCGTTACTCAGATGCAGCGCATAGCAAAACTGTCAATAAACTGAAATTAATTTAAGTCTCTTTCGCATTTTTTGCATTTTTTGGATCAAACAAGTAAACAAAAGCAACTTGAGGACAAAAAAGTCGAACAAAAAAAAACAGAACAAAAAAAATAAAAATCGAAATACCTAAATAAAATTAACAAATAGATAGATTCGTGCAGGGGGTTAAGAAGCAGATGAGGAGAGAGAAAACGATTCTATACCTTGTAAAAAGAGAACGAAGAAGATGAGGAAGAAGATGAGTTCGATTCCAAAGAAAAAAAGCTAGCAAAAATAAATTGCTCTCTCTACCAAGTTCCTAGCCCTATCAACACGATGTATTTAAAGAATTTTGTCTCTTTTTCCTCTACACAAACTTTCTCTCTCTAGAAACCGAACTCTCTCTCACGAGCAATGGCGATTTTTATAAGACCAAGAAACCGATTAGGAAAACATATCATAAGTACTTTCGCTTATCATACTATAACTTATCATAAATGCCATGTATTATTGTGATAAGCGAGATAGCTTATCACATATGCACAGTTTCACTCGTGAGCCTGCTTTAGCCGGCTAAACTTTCTCAAGTTTATCAGCCTAGACTCCTTGCTGCCACGTGGAATCCAATCAGAGTTATCACAGACAGACGTTAGTATTCAACTCTCATTTAATAACCGTTGATTATGTTTTTCAATGTAATATAGGAAAAATAGTGAAAGTAATCCAACGGCTACAGTTACTGTATATTGGAGTACATCAATAATGATTAGCGTAACATGCATATCTGTAAAGGTTGGTTACAGTCACAGGCGTCACCTGCGAAGTACATTAGCATTTCCCACAGGCCACAGGGATCTTTACTCCTTCTCAGATCCCACAATAAACGACAAAGCTTTTTTCGATTACACCCCACACTTATTGCCCTTAGTGTTTACTGTTATTTACAGTTTTTGCCATTGGACCAGCTTTTGTGCGGTTTCTATTATTATGCTTCACGTGATAGCGTTTGAAAACTTTAATTTAAAATATCGTGAGAATTTTTTTAAATGATAGTACCGCGATATTATCGGGAAAGTGGGTGACTAAGTTTGGAATTATTGGAGGGTTAATTTAATAAAGGAAAAAAACATACATAGGTTAAATATTCAAAGTGGGTGTACGAAATTCAAAGGATTTATATCTTCTCTAATCTCTATGAAAGGGACTACCAGTTCGGAAAAATAAAAGTACTACTGCCCTCTAAAGAATCAAAATTTAAATTTGTATTCAAAAAGTGTCTTTATTAGAGTCGTGTCATAAATTACGTCCTCTACTTTCTTTTGTAATCTTTACAAAAGTAAAACTCTTACTATAAATATTTCCAAACTAATATTTTTTATTTGTTTTATTTTAAAAATAATAATAATTTATTTTTTGATATATATATAAACAGAAAACCATCCAAAGTTAACAATAAACTATAATAATTTATGTTTTTTTTTATATAATTTAGTGAGAGATATTCCGATGAAAAAACAATCTTCCATAGAAATAGATACTACAACAATAAAACATCGAAAAAATAAATAGTATAACAACGAGACATCGTAAATTAAGTAAGAGAGTTTTCTACTATATGAAATAAAATAAGTCTTCAGTTCAGATTTAACACTAATGTAAATAATAAAAGTAGATTTAAATTGATATAAACAAATAAATAAATAAAAAGGAAACTAGACTAATTCTCTTAATTCTATAATGAAGGAGATATTCTCCTTAATAATCAAAGCTTTAATTCTATAACGAGGAGATATTCTCGTTAGATTTTCTCTATAGCTGTTTCTTTATTTCCTAATTATCATATATGTTAGTTTAATAATTTAAATAATAACATTTAAATTATGGGTTACTTACCCATTCAAAAACATATTACCGATAACTAATTAAAAGTTTTGAAAGGTCAACTAATTTCTTTTTTATATATTTTTTTTAATTTAAAATTTTAAAGTTCATATTTTTTTTTGCCATGACTCGAATTTTTTTTTTAAAATATCATTGGTTTTGTTTCCTTAAGACGAACAAACCAGTACTACTCAAGATATGTTTTAAATTTTTTATAAAAAAAAAATTACATACGTTTCTTAGTATATGGTTTGGCATCTAATGGGATGGTTTTGTATCTAACCGTACACAATTTAAACAGGTTGCACATCTAGCAAAACAAAGATGGTTTCGCATCTACCAAAACAAATAAGGTTTCACATCTAGCAAAACAAAGACGGTCTCGCATCTAGAAAAACAAAACGGTTTCTCATCTAGCAAAACAAAGACGGTCTCGCATATAGAAAAACAAAACGGTTTCTCATCTAACAAAACAAAGAAAGTTTTGCATCTAGCAAAACAAATAAGTTTTTTCATCAAGCAAAATAAAGAACGTTTCGCATCTATCAAAATAAAGAAGGTTTCACATCTAGCCAAATAAAGAACGTTTCGCATCTATCAAAATAAAGAAGGTTTCACATCTTCCTCGTTTATCCTATTAATTTGAAATTTTTAAAAGTCTTTATCTTTTAAACCGTAACTCATAAAAAAAAATCTGAAAATACCGTTGGTTTTTTTTATAAAAGGAAAAAAACTAGTACCACTTACGATATGTTCTGATTTTATTTTTATTTTTTTATAAGAATATATAACATTTCGCATATATCAAAAACGTGTTTTGCATCCCTGAATTGTTTTACTCGACACATAAATTTCAGAAACTGAAAATCATTCTAAAATCATTTTAAAATCGACAAAAAACTAACTAAAATACAGCAAATAAACTACATTAGTAACGTAAAAACCATGTAAATACCAAAAATCAGAAACAAAAACAGATTCGAGTACCCATAGTATCCCAAAATCAAAATTCGACTTACCACACACAAATCGACTTATCTAAACAGATATCCAAAATTAAACTTCAAAATTAACTAAAACACAACAAAAACATATGAAAACAAAAGAAAAACGAGAAAATTGAGTAAAAAATAAAGAATCGCCTAACAATTAGAGTTGTTCAATTCACGTAAAGAGAAAAAGAGAGAGAGGGAGAGAGAGATTGGGGAAATGGGTCTAAAAGCCTTTTATATAAATGAGTAAGGGTATTTAAGGAATTGGTGGGTCTTAAATGGTAAATATTTGAGTAAAACGGATCTTTCTCAGATAAATATGAAAACATGGGTCTTAAGTGGATAATAGTTAAGGTTTTGGATCTTAAATGGTCCTTAATTCTTGAATTAATTTGTTTTAAAAAATGAGTAATGATAAAAGTACGATCGAGAAACTGTTAAGGTGGCGACCAAAGTCTCTTATCCCGCATCCGTTAGACATGTGAATGATTAATGGTATATAAGTAAGAACATACTTCAACTAGTGTGAGGTCTTTTGGAAGTGGACCAAAAACAAACTCGTGCGAACCTTGTGGACCAAAATGGACAATATCATACTAGTGTTGAGATTGAGTTTTTCTTACTTATATACAGAGACAGAATATGCGGTACCCATATTTCTAGCAAATGGTATCAGAGCCAAACCCAGACAAAACGCGATGGTGGTGAAATTCTTGGAGGTCGAACATGATGAACCAGAAGCCAGGTGTCATCCTCAAGGTGATCTGTTTTAGAGATCCTAGTTCGGAGTGCCCGTGACTCATCAAGCGGTGGTACTTGATTGGAGTGGGGAGTGACGGTAAAGAACAAGACAGTGTGGTCTAAGAGGAGGTGAGCAGTAACATTCGTAGTGCCTTTATGGTCAGGTAGCCCCAACCTTATTAGAGTGGGCGGATGGAAGCCACTTGAGAGGAGGCACATTCCAAAATAATTGTTACTCGCACATGTTTACCCTTGGCCATGAACCTCCTTTAAATTTTGATTCAACTCCAACCTTACAGCTAGTTTATGATCCAAAGCGAAGAAGAAGGGAACAAAAAATCTATAAGTAATATGATTGTTTTTTATAACTCTATTTTCTATTTATTATATTTAAAATTGCTGGACAGTATATATATATATATATATATATATATATATATATATATATATAGTATCTTATAAGATACAAGACTCTTTCTCTAGCCGCATTTTTGTCTTAGCTCTATTAGTCATTTTATTGTATCCTGAACCTGCGTTTACATTATTTTTTCTTACCCCTTTTTTTCTAAATAAAAAAAAGGGGCTAGTTACAGATATTTGATTTTATCTCTATATCTAATTTATTCACCCCCTTCGCATATCAATAACTAGAATGAAAAAATGGGAATGTCAATGCATCCGGAAATAAACGATTAATCTCTATCAATAAACCTGCTAAAGAACCGAACCATAGAGTACTTAATACCGGTGCTACGGAAAGATACATTTTTAGATCTCGCATTTTAAACCTCCTTCTTTATTGTATTACAATATGGTAATATATATATATATATATATATATATATATATATATATATATATATATATATATATATATATATATATATATAATTAGATGTATAACGGACCTATTGTTCCGATGGAGAGAAGAACCTATGATTAGCTTTTTAGAAAAAAAAAGGTCCGGATCTTCTGTGGGAATGATTTGGAAGATCCAAAACAAAAAATAGTGGTATTTGCTAGAAACAACATAATGGAGGCAGTCAATCAATATAGATTGATCCAAAATCTGATTCAAATCCAATATAGTACATATTGGTACATAAGAAATGTATAGAATCGATTCTTTTTAATGAATAGACCCGATTGCAACTTCAAATATGGAATTCAAATAGATCAAATAGGAATGATCGTCTGAATCATACAACTATAATGAAATATACGATCAACCAACATTTATCGAATTTGAAAAAGATTCAGAAGAAATGGTTTGATCCTCCTATTTTTCTTTCTAAAACCGAGAGATCCTTAAATCGGGATCCTAATGCATATAGATATATATGGTCCAATAATTTTTCAGGAGCATTTGGAACATTTCGTTTCTAAGCAGAAGAGCCATTTTCAAGTAGTGTTCGATCGAAAGGTGGTATTTTGTTCGAGAGGAGGATTTGTTAAGGTGGCGACCAAAGTCCCATATCCCACATTGGTTAAACATGGGAAGGATAAATGGTATATAAGTGAATAATATCTCAACTAGTATGAGGCATTCTGGAAGTGGACCAAAAATAAACATGTGAGGCCTTTTGACAATCAGTTGTTCTTACTTATATACGGAACAAGTACTTATTCTTAAGTGGATGAAAAACTGTTTGAATGTGAACGTATAATTTATTTTTCCTCAAATTTTTTCTCAAAACCAACGTTGCTTACCGATATCTATCCTCAAAATAAATATCCTCAAAATAATTTACAAAGCTAAGAATTTATAAAAATAAAATGAATGTCCAGTTGAATAATTATTAATAACATTAAATTCAAGGTTTTATTTTGTTAGGAACATAAAATTTTGCTTCAGGTGGATTTTAAACGTCTAATATATCAAAAAACGTTTTTTCCAAGTTCAAAATTAATGTGCCATTTATAAATAATTATTTCCAAATTTATAGTTTTAAAAGAAAACTTGTGCATATGTAGCTTATCATAATTGACATACTTTTTATAGTGACAATTATTATGAGTTCTCTTTAAAACCAATATACATTTAAGTTTGAACTCAAAATACTTGAAATTGTCAATAAGTTCTTATTTTAAAATAAAAATGTTGATAAAAGCTATCATAATACACAATATGAGTAATTTTGAACATATCTTACTAGGGACGATCTTCAAGCAGTTATATGAATTTGTTATAAGGATTTTATTATTTTATATACAACTGATTTTCTTTACTTGCTTTATTTATGTTTGATATATCCCAAATTTGTTTGAATAATCATAATAATTAAGCGAGCATGTAAAATCTCAAGTACTTAGATTACGAGTATCATTAAACAAAATATTATCGCAACGTACATCCAAAAGTATACTTATTTGTCCATTTTTCAATTTACTATAATATATCATAATTATGAAAAAATAATGATATATGTACTGTATAGAAATTGTCCAGTTTGTAAATATGACTCTATATACATGAATTTCCGTAAATGGTATATGTATTTTACCATTACTTAATCGTTGACAATTTAATGTATTTTTCAATGTGAACATAGATATAAAAGTTTCGATTGTATCATTACATTAGATGTCTCTAAAAGTGAACATAATTGTAAACCAAACCAAAGATGTGAAAGCGACTTTCATGGACAAGTCAATTCCTAAACCTCTTATAAACCTTCCATATTTGTCTGCGATCTTCTCATAATTTTTTAACCGTGTGCTAAAGTTGACGAGAGCTTTTTTAGATCTGAAATGATGTATAACGGAACTATCCTTATATATATATTTGTATTTTTTAGATATATCAATAATGGAAATATATTTAGTGGTCGGGCTGAACGTTTTCCTTTTATTGTTCAATTGTGACACTAACAATAAATAAATAGTCTCATCATAACTGAACCTAGACATGAACATTTGAAGTATGTAGTTAAAATAATGATCTCATAAAATATCAATCATAACTAAACTTTGAGTTTGGACCATGTATTATATTAGTACATGATCATTCTACAAATTTTAATACTGCTCGTATTTATAATAGATTGTAGTATTAATATTAAAAATCTTACTCTCTACTAGATTTGAATGAACTTGGAAAACTTTATAAACTAGAGTACTAAAATTTTGAAGTATAGGAGTGAAATTCAAAAATATATGAAAGATCTCATTAATAGATGATTATGATATGCTTAGAGATATCCTATAAAATGTCATCAGATTTATGCAGTTGGACCATACCCTATTTATAGTCCAATTATTCTTAAATGTCAAAGTTAGAGGAAAATTTATCTATATCCATAGCCTTATAGATATCATGTCATTCCTAATAAGCAAACATGTCGATTTTATATTCAAATTAAATAATCTTATTAAAAATTGAAATTATATTTTCTTAAAATTATAACTAAAATATAAATATAAAAAATTAAGAATAATAAAAATATAAATAAACATATTACACTCAACTTAATCATATCATAAAATAACAATGAAATGTTACATTTTCAAGTTTTAAAATCGTATAAGTGTTTTAATAAATCGGTTTGATGTAATATTTAGTGGAGACATATGAGCCATTACACTATAAATTACATGTATAGCCCCATTATCTAAGAAAATAGTATTCGTATGTGATCACTTTTTGAAAATACTTTCATGTGGGTCGATCAGAATGTTTAATGAGATACCTAATAAGACTTTCAATATGAAGTTCCAGTATGAATGGGTATACAGTTTATAGACGTTGCAATAACTCTATGTAACGACTTGCACATTTTTGAACAAATGTGCATAATCTTCTAATGAACCAACTTATGCATACAGTAATAATCGATGTCACGACTGTCTAAACTATTTTCATGTAAGGCTTGACAAATCAAAGATCACTCATGTGAAATGATTATTTTACATGTACACATTGAAGGTAAATTATCTAAAGTGTTAATGCGTGCTTTACGTAAAACATAAATCTTTCATAAAAATATAATTATGATAGTATTTGCATCATAGTACACCAACATTTCTATAAAAATTATGAGATAAAACATAATAACACGAATTAATTACATGGATATGTTAATGACTAATACATTTAATTGTTGATTCATATAAAATAGTCAAACGTCAGTGGATCTATAACCCTGAAACAAACAATCATTGAGCATGCATGACATCACCCAATACAATACAAAGTCCAATAATCAAGATATTACCCCATATGTCTCAATGACAACAAAACATTTTCATTGTCATTAACATGCAACTTAAACACACATAAGGCGATAACATAATAATAAAAACTTTGAAAAAACTAAAAACTAATATACTTTATTATAACATTGAAGCGCTAGCCATGAAGAACTGAAACATGTAGTTTTATTAACAGCGTCATAGTGAGCATTAGAGTTTGTCGGGACAAAATTTGGTCAGTGTATTCCAACTTGTAAGTTGACGCCTCAATGAAAAACATAGTGGTTGCGATATTTATGATAATATAGTCGTTACACTATCACAAAATCATTGTTGTCGTAAAAACCAAACATTTGTTATGAGTATCCCATATTTTAAATTATAAAATAACATTATTTATGTTATAAATAGATTATTTTCAGTTCGGAAATAGATTATTTTCAGTTCAGAAATATGAATAGAAAATTTAAACATAACTAGACTAAAAAACATGTATAACCAATCATGTATAACCCATCAATGAAGATTTCAAATTTTCTATTATATCATAAAATGTATAAATTTAAATAAAAAATAAAAAATAAATTCTTTTATAATTTACAAAAAATTTACGAACAACACGCCATTATTGAATAATATATGAACTATATCACAATAATCTAAAATCTCTACGCAAATTAAAGTCGATAAACAAAATAAATATTGTAAAATTTATTTGTTGTTATATATATATATTGTCTTTTTAAATAAAATTCAATTCTTAAGTGAATGGGATTAAAATAGACTTTTAATATATTTAGAAATATAAATGGATATATATGTGAATTTATATTATAATACTAAAATGATTATAAATTTTATTTTAAAAATTAACATCTATGGTATGTTTTTATAAATAAAACTTAAATATCATTAATTAAATATAATAATAAAATTCTTAGATTAATTGTTTATGTTAGGAATATGGGTATCGCATATTCCGATTCCGTGTATAAATAAGACCAATCTCGACACTAGTATGATATTGTCCGCTTTGGCGCTCGAAAGGCCTCACGGGTTTGTTTTTGGTCAACTTCCAAAATGTCTCACACTAGTTGAGGTATGTTCTTACTTATATACCATTGATCATTCCCATGTCTCACCGATGTGGGATGTGAGACTTTGGTCGCCACCTTAAGAAATCCTCCTCTCGAACAAAGTACCACTTTAGCCTCCCCTCAAGTGACTTCCATCCGCCCACTCTAATCAGATCGGGGCTACCTGACCATAGAGGCACTACGAATGTTACTACTCACCTTTTCTTAGACCAAACTGTCGTGTTCCTTATTGTCACTTCCTAATCCAATCAAGTACCGCTGCTTGATGAGTCATGGCCGCTCCGTACTAGGATCTCTAGAATAGATCACATTGAGCACGAGATCTGGCGTCTGGTATATCATGTTCGACTTCAGAGAATCGTACCACTATTGCGTTATATCTAGATCTGGCACTCTGATACCATTTGTGGGGAATATGGGTACCTCATATCCCCATCTACGTATATAAGTAAGAACAAACTGATCTCTATACTAGTATGAGGCATTTTGGAAGTGGACCAAAAGCAAAGCCGTGCGGCCTAGTTTGTTCAGAAAGAACAAACTCAACATCATAAAAATATATACTGATTAACTCAGAAAATCCTTAGTGAAGTTCAGAAGCAGATTTGTTCGTAAGAGTGGATCAGACTAAAGAATATTCGTATGAAGTGACAGCAAATAATGAAATCAGGAATTGGTATAAATAAAAAGAGACAAAAGGAAAAAATGTAGCAATAATTGACTAATCATTGGCCCATTTTCTTAAAAAGGAATGTCCTTTATATAGTAAATGAGGTAGATATTAAAATTAGATAATTACCACCATAAAAGTGGATTTCTCACCCCACAATTTGACTATTTACAGACAAATTCTTGGGGTGTATCATTTGACCCCTCTATATCTTATGTTTGCTTTAATGTGGTCATTAACCACTAAATATATAAACCTTGGTCTTATTCGTGGAATAAATTACATATTAGTCACCTATATTTTCCTTCCCTTATCAGTAGCCCCCCAGTCCATGTGCAGGTCTCTGGATGTGGACTGCAGCTGCTGTTTGACCTTGGTCGGATCGGAAGCCTTTGCCACTCATAATTTATTTACTCTGGTTGGAAATTTTAGCTTCTTGATGAAAATCTAATAGGGTCAGATCGAAAATTTTGCGTTGCTGACCTCATCTTTGGTCACGATGACCTCACCTAAGCAATCATTTCCTTTAGGCTCGCGTGCCTCCTCTTTGCTATTATCGAGTCAAATATTTTTTAGGCGACGGAGTTATAGTTGGCACGCGTCATGATTTCGCCCATCTTGCCAGCGTGTCTTTCGAGGCGGTTCGAGACAGGCTAGCATGTCAAAATACCAGTACTCTTTAATTGTTCACCTTATATTCCCTTTCATTATAAATATCTATCTCTTTTTATGAGTGAAGGTTTCCGTTCCTCTTGATTTCTACTTGTCTTTTTGAAAACGTTTGATCTAGAAAGAGAGATCGCCGCTAAACCAACTTTTTGTTCTACATTTACATGCCTTACGAGTTTGTCAACCTCGAAAGGTATAAACTCTAGAGGTGGTTCAACATTTCCAACCGAATCGGCACTCGTAGACCCCCCGGTGCAAGAGAGTATCCTTCTCCTGCAGAAATTTGGGAATCAACCTTCCGTGATAACTGGTCTCTCATCCGTGAGCGTTCCCTCAGTCTTGCCACACCTTCCCCCGGTCAAGCTCGCCTTTTTAATAGCGGGGTTGATCCTTCTGTACCTTCAACACCTCCTGAGTTTCCTTCTCAACATTCTCCCTTCATAATAATGGGTGACGAGAGAGGAAAACCGACTGCCAAAGAAACCAGAGATAATGCTAAATGAAAGAGGGCACCCAACCCGGCAACAAAATCGTTTAGGATGAGGATTTCAGCTTCAGCTTCGACTCCTCAAGTAACCCCACAAGGGTCACCGCAGGCGATTCTAGAAGTAAGCCCTATGAGACCTTTGACGAGGGGAGCCCGACCAGAACCATCTCTCACATTCATTCCAGAACTTCAGAAGATAAATTTGACCGACGAGCCTGATGATGACAAGGAGAAACTTGACATGGTTGTGGTTGAAGTGGAGCCTCTTCAAGCTGTTCCTGCTGACATTCCTCCCCCCGGATTATCCGAGCCGGATAACACTGCTTCTAATCTTCCCACAGAACCTACCACCGGTCCACCCCCTCAAAGCGGTGAGACTTCCTTGGTGAAGGGTAAAAAGAAAAAGAAGCGTACCACAGGTTTGCCTTCGAATATAGAGGACATTTTAGGCGAAAACCTTTGTAGTATTGAATCTAAACATCTCTTGGCGTTGTATAGAGTGATGTAAAAGTATTTTCATCCGACTGAGGAAGTCAAGGTAAGAGACCGTTGGGGTCATCCGAGAAACATTATGATCCAATTTCCCATTGTTGGTGAAACTCTGCTATCTGCTCGGAACAATGAGTTGGTTCTTTATGCCGAGCTTATGAAATGGGGTCTTCGACTGCCCCTTGACCCTTTCCTGGTTGACTACTTTCACCTGATCGGACTATGTCCTTCACATGCCGGGTCTAATATGTGGTACACACTCATGGCTTGTATTATGGCCTCCAGGATTTCCGAGATCGCCTTTACTATGGAGCAGCTCGTCTCTGTCTCGGGTGTGGCAAAAAACTCCCATAGCCCCTTCTACTCGCTTGGTTTTTCCAGGAAACTTAAATTAATTAAAGATTTTTTGGAGGCGGACAAGAAGTGGAAACATCAGTTTGTATTCATCTCGGGGCTATGGTAGACTGGCTTTGAAGACTCCGAGGATCTCCCCATCGGTTAACGCTGAAATGGTCCGGGTAGGGTAAGTATTCCAACCTAAATTTTTCCGAGTCGTCAGAGTCGGCATATTCTAACTTTGTTCCTTTTACAGCCATAAAAAGGATTGTTAAGTCCTTTAAGCGTCACGCCAAAGCAGACAAAGATATTTTTAAAAAGCTAAGCGCTTGGGCATGCGATCACTGGGATCACAAGTTTCATCAGAGCTTCCTTCCGATGAACTTCGTCAATAGTAACCTTTGGCGATGCAATCTTAGTGAGAGGAAGTATGCCTCTAAGCTTATGGTGCATCCCCCAAGCGACGACATCCTCAAACGCTTAGAGTGCTTGGATAATGCGGTCTACCTTCCTACGCGGGCCCGGGCTCTGAGTCATCAAGATGCGGAAAAACCCGAGGAAGAGAAGGAGAAGACCGAACAGGATGCCGAATCGGAAGGTGATGCTCCCAAAGAGCAAGGAGTTAACGCTCAAGAGGGTTCTCAACATGAGGCTCATGGTGGTCCCCAATAAGAAGTGCAGGGCAGTCTTCCAGAAGAATCTCAGGGTGATCACCAAAATGAAGTTCAAGTGGACTTATTAAGAGATAAGAGGTTACCAGAACTACAACAAGAAGCCCCATCGGGCCCTCAGGCCGTTTCCTCGACCCCTCCCCCGGAAAACAAGCCGAATGAGGCTGACCATGTAGATGAAGTAAGACCTCGCGGTCGGGCTGGTGCAACGAGGCCAAGGAGGTTTACTGTTGAAGAGAAACATAAAAAGGTCGTTGAGAGTGGGGGGGAGAGCGACAATACCACTTGTCCAAATTTTCCTCCATAAAGAAGGTCATAGTAGTCAACTCGGACTGTGGTGGTGAGTTCGTACTCTAACGAAGGGAAACTCAAGAGGATGACTCCGAGGAAGGAATGTATCCCTCCGCTGCCTCAGCTTATTTTGATGTATATGAAAATGATTATGTTGCGAATGAGTTGAATAAGTTACTTCGCAATGTTGCCCTTCTTGAACGCAAAGCCAACCGCAAAGAACACTACAAGAGTGAAGTCATTGAGAGAAAGGATGAGGTGAAAACCTTAACTTCTGAGGTGGCTGAATTGAAGGTCAAGGTGAATAAATTAACCGATGAGCTTTCCAAACAAACAAAGATATCTTCCAAGGTAGAGACCTTGACCTCTGAGGCCGATGAGTTAAAAAAGAAAGTGAAAGATCTAACTGATGAACTAGCCAAGACATCAGAGGTATTTAACCGACTGAAGGAGGTCGATGATGAACTTTGTAAGGAGAAGTAAACTTCTGAGGATCGCTTGACTACCATTACTTCTCTTGGAACTGAACTCGTCGATGAGAAGACAAGATTCGATGATGAGCGGGAGAAGTCTATTGTTAAAGATGCTGAGCGCTACACAACGGTAGATGGTCTCCTTGAGGGTTATTGCAAGATAAAGGTATACTTTGAGAACGCATTCGTAGACATTGAGAAATTATCAAAGGAGAATGAATCTTTGAAGAAAAACTTCGAAGCTGAGAAGAAGAAACACCTTGATGAATATGTCGCTCAGATCGTCACTCGTCTTGAAGAAAGAGATGCCAAGTTGAGGTCTGCAATGGTGATGGAGATGCATGAGAAGTTCCCGGCTCTGCACCATAGTAGTCTTTGGTCCCAGGTTATTGAACAACATCACCCCGTCGTAGTATCCGTGGAGGACCTCGAATCCAGTGAGGACTCAGAGAGTTCGTTGTCAGACTCAGATTCCCCTACATGCAGTAAAGAGAACTCCGTTTCTGACTAGCACGTGCTGAGCATTCCATTTTTGTTAACTGTTTGTTCCTCGAACCTGTTAAGAATCCCAATTTTTTGTACGATTTTCCCCCTACTGTGGGGCTTATGATAGGATAATTTTTGATATGATGCTTCATTAAAATATTTTTTCCTTATCTTAATTTTCCTTATGTTTTTCTACTTATGATTCAAAACTGAATTATTTGTCCAACTATTTTTTGAGTGTGTTATGAGTTCAAAAGGATGAACTTTCGTTTCCAAACTTCGTTGGAGTATGTTTTGAGTTCAAAAAAGATGAACTTTCATGTCCAAACTTCTTTGGAGTATGTTTTGAGTTAAAAAAAGATGAACTTTCTTGTCCAAACTTCTTTGGAGTATGTTTTGAGTTAAAAAATATGAACTTTTTACGTCTCTCATGTCGTCATCCCGAAGCAAAGAATTGGTGATGGGTTTCTGTATAGGTGTGATGAGGCTCCCGCTTCCAATTCTGTCGCTAGACTCACAATGTGCCTTTTCCGGGAATAATTCGATATATCTGTTGCTGTATCCCCACCGAAAATAGTTAGTGATTCAAAAAACGCACGTAATTCACTAACCTTTCCTCCAGTGATTGATTCCTCCACCATGTTCACATTGTTCATGCCCGGCTTCGGATCAAGATACTCTGCGGATATATCGAATGCATCAACAAATTCTTCGTCGGTCGCATCAGATATCATCATGGTATATTCTTGCTTCGGAGCAGCTTCTTGCTTTGGTGAAATTACGGTATTATCTTGACAAAATCAACTAGCTTTTCATTCTCTATCACATACTGGACTTCTTTCTTTAATGCCACATAATCTTTGGTGTGATGTCTGATATCGTCGTGAAATTTACAGTATTTGTTCTTCCTGTTCTCCCTCGGGGTCTGTAATGGGAAAGGCTTGCAAAAATGCACATTCGCACGTGCTTTCTCGAAAATGGTTGAGATGCACTCGGTCAATTCAGCGTAGTGAGCTGGTTTGACCCACCTATTTGATGCAGGTCTGACATACTACTGAGCTGCTTGACCTGCCTGCTGGTACTGGTTGTTTTGTATCGTCCGTTGAGGAGTTTGGTTTATTGCTTGAACTTGGGCTCGCGGTCGGACAATTGCGACCGGTTGCGTAGCTTGAGGTTGGACATTCACCGTCATCATAATGGCCCTTGCTAAGGTCTGATACTGATAGAATTGAGACATGGATTCTATCTCCAAGGCCCTAGTTTCTTCGACTAAGATCATTTTCTCTATCTGATCCAACAGCGCTCCGAATGTCATAGCCTGCGTTTCCACGACATTGTCTTTCATTACCCGAGGAAGAAGACCCATCCGGAAAGCGGCTAATGCTACCTTATCCTCACAAAATTCTATGTCCGTCTTGACCTGAATGAAACGTTTCGTGTATTCTTTCAAACTTTCTCTAATTTTATGTCTACAGTAAATGATGGTATTCCCGTTTGCGCCATTTTGTTTTGCTTCCGACGAAGTGCTATCGAAACATGCTCCAAAACATGTCAAAGTTCTTTATGCATCCTTGTGGTAGATGGTTATACCATTTTGACATTGCGTTGTTGAAGGTATGAGAGAATTCTCTACATAACAACTTGTCGTCATCATCGTAATTGATCATAAAGTTTTTGAACTGCTCAATATGGTTTTCCGGATCCTGAGTTCTGTCAAACTTTTCTAGCTTGGAAATATCGAACCACTTGGGAAGATGCCCATAAAGGATCTCCGGGGAAAGAGAGGATGACCTCTAGTTGTGCTCAACTTTATAAGCGCTTCCCCCCGGACCATAATTGGTTGGTGGATACAATCTTTCTTCAGTCGGAGAAGTGAAATGGTCACTGACTCGATAATCTTTATGATAGCTATCAGATTGAGACTGTCTCCGATTAGTGACATGTTCGACTCGAACATTTCCCGTCTTAACCTGCTCCTCGGAGTACATTTTTTGTTTACCGGGGTCGGCTTTCCTCCTAGACTCCTTCCTTTCCGACTGATCTGATGGGTGTGTTTACATGTCCTCGAATCTCTGTGCCTTCGATCCGCTTTGTATCTGGAATCCGTCTCCAACGAGGAAGACTTATCTGAACTTAAAGAGGTATATTCGCTAAACTCTGATGGTTCGTATCTTTGTTCCGATCTAGTGCGCCTTTTAGAATGTCGACGACTTCTCCTTCGTCGGTTCTCTCCGGGTTGAATGGCATCTTGGGTCTAATCAACCTCGATCCTTTCTTGTCGAACCTCAGATCTGACCTTCTTGGAGCTCGCCATCATGGCTTCTCTTTCCGCATTCAGCCATCATATCTTCTCTTTCCGCATTCAGCCTTTGTTCCGCATTAAGTTTATTTTGATATAGTCTAAGAATCTAGTTTCAGCTTATGTAACGTTATAAAGAGTTTTACGTAAAAAATTATAATATTTGCGATGCAATAGAATAATTCAGCTTTAATTACTATAATACTAATATCATAAATAATTGACTAAAAACAACTATAGTATCTCATGTATACCAAATGAAATTGAACACTCTCATTCATTCATTCAGTTTTGTATTGGAATTATCCATTTTGTTCTCATAATGTATCATTTACAGTATCACGTATGTGAAATTAACCTGGAAGGGATAACGGAAACAACCAAAACAGGTTGGAGTGGAACAGAAGTAGTAACACCACTACTTTCACCAACATCACCCCATTTTACTAATGAGAGAAATTCGAATTCATCGTCCCACAGACCCATCTGATAATTTTTTCTCTTAAGCCTCTATAAGAAGTTCAAACATATTACCCCCACCCCTATTCATGTATCTAACAATTAAGGTTCATTCAAGAGACGAAACCCACATACATGTGTTAGACCTATCTTTTTTGGGAATCATGCTCCAAAAATAATCCAAATTAATATACGGATAGTATTTGTGAATTTCAAGTATCAAACAACTTTGACCTTATACACAACATCCTCAGCCTAATCTAATAAAATTACTTCAAACTTGGTATCAATGCAGCCCAATAAGACCGTTCAGTATCTAGTACGGTACTCAACTCAAACTTATTCTTAATAATATTATTCGTATATTTTTTAGGAAATATCTTTCAGCAATTAGACGAGTCAGCTTACTATTAAACTCCAACTGATATGTGGTTTGGCTAATATTTTATGTCACTACCTTTGTCTTTGTGTTCTTTATTGTTTCTTTATATTCATCTAGTTGAACATTTAAACTAACGACAATTTTATTCTTTTTAACCAAAGTAAATGATGGATAAATAGTTCAATTCTCAATTGAATATTGGATTCACGCTCATCATTCACCAGCTCCAACTCTAGTTGTTTCTTAAAAGAGTTTTCGATTGACCTTTCAACCTTTCAATGGAAACTTTGGCCTGAAACTGCACATTTTTCAACTTATCTCCAGGAGTTACCACCAACATTCTTTCATTATTCAGGCATGGACTTCCTTCATTGTTGGTAGGGCTGTCAACGGTTCTCCGGAATCGAGAACCGGACCGGGACCGAACCGATAAAGAGCGGACCGAGAACCGGAGCAAACCTTAACGGTCTGGTTTGCGGTTCTATTTTAAAAACCGAACACCGATAAGGAACCGAAACGAAAAACCGGTAAGGAACCGAACCGATAAAACAGTAAGAACCGATTCGGAATCGAAATAAAAAATTATTAAAAACTTGCTAAAACTAATATATTTTAAATATTATGCCGTAATAAATCTGCGATTAATAAATTATTTATCATATTGTAATTAACAAACAAAATTGTTAGAAATTATAACAGATTAGTTTAGGAGATATATATTTTTAAGTTCTTTGTTGACAAATATTAATAACTAAGTTAGTAGTATGTCTTTAATAATTAAAAATTTAATATCAAAACCAATTATAAATAAATAATAAAATGTCAAAGCCGAATAATCAACAATTAAATAATGTATGACCATTGACAATGTGAATAATCCTATAAAGAATAAGTATTTGGAGTTTTGTTTTAAAGAATCCCACATCGATAGTTACCATTGAAGATGAAAGTGTCAATCTATATAAAAGGAGACACAAACACACCCTCCCACTTACCAAGGCTTGGGCAACTACTTGAATGCCTGACCACGTGATTAATAGTTACAAGTTTTGAATTAATTTTTTTAAAGGGTTATCGGTCCGGTAAACCGGACCGAACCGAACCAGACCGATTTTTATCGGTTCAGGTTCGGTTTTGGTTTTTAAAACCAAAATCTTATTGGTTCGGTTCGGTCCGGTTTTGTAAAAACCCGGACCAAACCGGACCGATAACAGCCCTAATTGTTGGCATCAGTTTTTGGACCTTTCAAATTAGTCAAAACTTTTAACAGAGAAGCAACACTATTTTATTTTTCCTTTTCAAAGAGATAACAACAGTCACTATTCAACAACCTCAATCAAACTTGGCTTCTGTGGGGTACCTTTATTCTCCATACTAGATCCACGATTTGAACTACCCTTATGGTCTTTAATTTTTTATGGTTTTAAGTTTAGCTTCGACAACTGGAATTTTTTTTCTTTCTGAAACTTTGGCACTGCTATTATCCATTTAAGTATGACTTTTGTTATGTAACGTGATTTACCTTCTCTTCCGATATTCTCACAATGTTCGACTATAAAATATTCCTTTTCACTATTTAAAAGTAATCCTCTTACGTTGGGACTGTGTTTCATTATCCTTTCCCAATGGGGAAACCTTTTCCTTTCGATCATAGACACCGCAACTCTACTTGTATATTTTTAAGATTTTTCTCTCCACCTCATTCTCTTCGATTAAGAAAGTTCTAATACATGCTTGATTGGGTTATATGACACTGAAAGAAAGCATATTCGATACCATCAATGATGTAGATAAGATTAAAAATTTATACAATGTTGATTAAATTGAGTTTCTATTTGACTCCAAGACCAGATACTTGAATAATATTAACTATATCTTGGAATATAAATGTATGAGAAATTTTTAGATAGTCAACCAATCCTAGCGATGATGTCTGATCATCTACTGGTTATACCCACATCAAATTCAGGAGTATAATTCTGAATCTTCTGGATCCTCAGACCAAAGATACCCAATTTAAGGTAAATAGTTCTGACGACCTAATTCTTGAAGATATTCCTCTGATGTAAGACAAAAAATACGAGGTAACTATGAATTAGATACACCAAGTTGAATCTTCTACTCCAACCTCCGATCTTCCGTGAATTCGGAAGGGTAATTGGGTTATGAAAGATAATCCCAACTCAGATCAACTCGAGACAATATCCATTATTTCCATGAATGTTAACTGGAGCCTGATGGATAACTTAATGAACATCCAATGCAAATATCTCGACCCTGACTTTATCCTTAAAACTTTTCTCAAATACAAGATTCATATTTATGTTGAGATTTAATTACATGAATTTCGAAAGACTCCTACCTCAGCTAAGGAATTAGAAGTAGTGATGTATATCGATATGCTTGACTATGGAGTCTTAGCTACCTTTTCACCCCGAGTGATAAATGTTTTTGAGCTGTTAGACCTATGTTATATCCATGGGACATTGAACCTCTGAAAGAGTGTTTAATGGAAACCATAGTAGCTTTCGGACTTTCCAAGCTCCACTTCAAGATGTAGAAGCGGTTTTCTAACTCACTCTTGGTAACATCTTTCTCTTTTATTACCTTACTATTTCGGGCAAGTACATGTTGGTGACTTTACGAATTCAGATAAATAATAGAAAAAAAAAATTCATCTTCATAAGTGGGGAGTAGGAGTCCATACGTTAGCAATATGAATGTAACTTGTTCTTGTTTTATTATTCTTGCTTAAATAATTTAGTTTTAAAATTGTTAGAGCTACCGTTGTTTTATTTTGCAGATTCAAGAATTTATTTGTAGCCTTCAACCTTTCAGAGGTATAAACACTTGTTTACCTCGACACTTATGTTGTTGCCAACTAGCAAACAAAATATCATAGAATTTTTATGGCTCATAGCCTATTTATTTATGGAGTTTTGGCTATAAAGAATTAAGGAGAGCCGAATGAAACGCCACTAACTTAGGAGAAAGTTTGGGCCCCATTCATGGTTTCTATGGATTAGCCTTTGGCTAAAATTTATCTTCTAACTAAGACTAAGCATGTAAAGTATCCTAAGATGTTCAAGCTTACTCTATATTTGAAGCGTCTGGAAGTGGATGGGCCTAAATAGAGAGGATTTAAAGTTACCTGGAAGGGTAGAATGATTCGGTCGGTGCCAAAATATCTTCCTGCCATGAGGGTGCTACTGGGGGTCGACTTTCTCTGATAAAAGGACAATTTAGGGGATTTTGGTTGGTGTTTGAGGAAAAAATCGTGCCGGGACCCATGCTGGTTTGACATATAGTCATGAAACTAAAGGTAGTCATGAAAAGAAGGACACATTCAATGACGGTCCTATCAAGCTTTGATATCTCAAATATATTGTCGACATGTATGTTAAAATGCTTCTTATAGACTATATTAAAAATCATTGGTCAATCCATATACTTGAATGTGGATTTTGATGTTGAGGTAAAGACTTATGATTTTACTTGGTTAAATTTGGTAAGGTTTATTTTTTTTACTTCTATAACTCGACCATTTTATTTTGTAAAATATTCAAGGCTATCTGAACCGTGGCTAAATTGAACAATGTAGTTCTATTTGAATTTACTAGTCTTATAAAAACTTCATTGAAGAATTCCAATGATATGGTTGAGACTGAGGCTGAGCTTACATGTGCGAAGACAATTATGGTCGGTTTTAAGATCAAGTGTGAGACTACTAAGTTAGCTTTATAAAAATGGATCGCCAATATGAAGATGACTCATCTATACGAGGTATGCCCATTAGATAAGGAGAAGAAACATCTAGAAGAGAAGAATGTTGTTCGAGAGGAAACGTTAAAGAAGAGTGGTGATACCAATGGTAAGGCCATTTAATAAGCTATATACTTTTATTTCTAGGTGGACCGAGATTCAATCGAGCAAATCTAGAGTGATATGGTTCTCAATCTACATGATTTATTTCGTAACCTGCCCTTAGAGAGGATCTAAAGCTATATTCCTGAATGGGATTAACTATAAAGGTTCGAGATGGACTATATGAAAGATAAAGACACAAAGGAGCAAGAAGATTAGAAAGTGGATCATCTTGTTTAAGTCCATGCAAACCCACTAGATATCCTTCTCTCGACTATTAAATATGTCCCCTCTATTGTTGAGCTTGTGGTCATGGATACTCTAAATGACACCCTACAAAAGAGGTCAAAACCCTCATTGTTGAGTAAAATAAAAGTCTGGTTGATATGGTAGAGGAAAAAAACGATAAGAATGATGATAATGAGTCAAACTAACCTTATTTAATTTAACTTGTTTTATTTTATGCTTTTGAACTTTACCCTTGAAATGCCAAATTAATTGTTGATGTATTATTATCTTTTTATTTTGAATAAAAAAAATTGGGAGTCCGAGGTAAAATTTATATGTTGTGTTTTGGAATGTATGTTAGAGCATAGAGTCTTTAAACTATTTTATCATACTTTTTAAGAGTTTTGTTTCTTTTTTTGTACATTGCATTTTGGCTACTAGGTCTTTATTTCCCCTGAATGTAATCAGTCTATGTTATGAAGGCGAGACATTAAATCTAATTCCTTGGGATTTTAGTACTAATGACGGGGTTTGGCTGGTCAAGCCTTCTCCTCTATGACATAGGAATGACAAGGTGTCAATCTCCCTAGGGGTTTTACCATCAACAATCATTATTGGATTTTAAGTCTATGTAATGGTTTAAGAGGACCACAGGAGTGGCAAGGATTTAAAAATCCCTAAGGGCACTACCATAATTAGAGTTTAACTGTTTTTTTTATGTTTTAACATGACTTAATAGTGATAAAGTGTTGAAAATCCATAAAGGCACTAGCCAACGGAAGTATTTATTAGACTTCAATATTTTCATTTTATGATGGCTTAACAAGATATAAGAGTGGAATGATGTCGAACCCTCTAGGGTCCATGTCATTCATTATCGAATTTCAATTATTTTCCTTTTTGGGTGGTGTAATGGAACCTATGAGTGGTAAGGTGTCGAACCTTCTTAGAGGCCCTGCCAACAAAGGTCGGGTATCAAACCTTTATACCTTGTTTTTTCTTGTTAAATTATTCAGCATATAGATTTAATGGGAAGACTATTTAAAGATTCGACTTGATATGTACCTTAAAAACTTTCTACGCCGCTAGGGTAGGAAAAAACACACCACCAAAAAATAAGGAATATAATTTACATGATAGATGACTCACATCTAACTTTCTTTAAGTCAAGAGACATTTATGTTCTTTATGTTCCAATGACATAGCATTTATTTTCCTTCAGCATCAGTCATCTTATACGTTTAAGACTTGACATTTTCCACCATGATATATGGTCATTCCCAGTTAGGATTGAGTTTGTCATCCTTAGGATCCTTAACATGTTGGAAGCACTTCTTTAGCACATCGTCACCAATTAAAAATTTATGATATGCATCCTTGAGCTATAGTCGGCTTCTCATCAATGTGTGATAGTTTTGAACATGAATATGTGTCTTAGTCATTTTTTATTTTATTAAATCAAGTTAGACTCTCATTCCTCTAACATTGTTATCTTTGGCACATGTTGCCACCCTAAAAGAATAGGGCAATGTTTTTGCTGAAAAAAACCGCATCCATGTCATAAACTAAGGAAAATTATGTCACTTATGTTGTTATCTGAGGTATAGTATAAGATTTCTGGTGCATCTTTTATAAGAGCTCAAGCCAAATGGTAGCTGATCCATCTAAAGTATTTTTAAGCCATCAATTATGTTTTATTGGTGACCTCGACTTTCTCATTAGCTTGATGATAGAAATGGGTTCAAAAGTGTTGTTGTATGCATTATTTTGGAAAAAAAATAAACAACTTGGTCGTTTTAAAATTGCGCACCATTATTGGTGGTAATCACTTTTTGCATATTGAACCTGCAACAAATGCTATCTTTTAGGAATTTGAGTACTTTTTTGTTCTGATCCTTGTTAGGGCTCAACATCAAACCATTTAGAGAAGTAGTTTACTCCCACTAAAATATAATATCACAAACCTAATAATCTAAAAAGAGGGCCAATCAAATTGAACCTTAAGGATCAATAGAAAAAATTTCAGATATATATCTCTAACGGTAGGTCAGATTGTGTATAATATTGGAAAATGATTGACAAGTATCATATTTTTAACTATTTCGTTAATATTAACAGTTAAAGTAGGTAAATAGTAGCATGATAGAATGACTCTTATTGTCTAGGTTTTGTGCCCACATTGTGCCAAACCTATTTCGTCATAGAGCTCGATCGAGTGTATTATGACTCATTTGGACCCGAACATTAAATAAGGGATTTTGAAAAACCTTTATGACACATAGTTCATCCCAACAAGACATACTAGTTCAATCTTTTTCTTTAAGTTACGGGTTGCAACCTTATCGTTTGGTAAGATCCCAACGAATATATAGCCACAAGTTGGAGTTTACCAGTCCACATATTAATTCATGTAATTGACCTCAGTCATACCGCTGCCAGAGAGGTCATACTCATTTTCAATAGATGGGTGTTCTTGGAGTATGATCATATAAGTTATGTATGAGCATGATAATGAATCTATATAATCAACTGAGGAGTTATCGACCATTATGACTTGTACATAATATACTTCTTCAAATTCAGTTACTAGTTTATTTGGAACTTTCAAATACTATATGAGAGTGACATGATGTGTCTCTACTTATTCGAGGGCATGATTTATCACCAAATGAGAGTCGCTAAGTAATGTTACCATTCTAGCACCACAAAATTGAGCTAAGTGAAGTTATAAGATCAGTGTTTCATACTCAATCTTGTTATTAGAAACATAAAAACCAAAATGTATGGCCAGGTGCATAGTCTCTCTTGGAATAGTAGTTAACTGTATATCAGGCCGCACCCTAAAGTACTTGAGCCACCATCCGTCTGAATTATCCATTATAAAGGTAGATTTTCACGAGTAAGAAATGGTCTCTCAATATAAAATTTGGTTAGAAAATCAGTTATAATATGGATTTTAATTGTTGTTTTTAGTTAATAAGATATGTCTTAGTTTTTTAACTCTACCAACTTTTTTTTACATATAGAAGAATTTATTCACATGATATATTAGCTTCGACCCTCCATCTACTTCCCTGAAAGTACTACACTAACACCATAGTTCAAGATAATTAATATATATGAAATGTGTCGAATGGTCTTTGAAAAACTTCTGGAAAATATAAATATTCTTTTATTTTGTGAAAGCTTGCTCATATTTTTCAGACTCTTGAAAAACATTACCCTTTTTAACACCTAAAAGAAGTGGAAACACTTGTGTAAGAAACGGGATATAAACCTATTCAAGACTACCAACCACCCAACTAATATCTGAACCTCATTGACCAAACTAGATGGTTGCATGCATGCCAATGCTACCGGTTGTGATGGATCTGACTTTATACCCCTTTCATTGATTAGGTAGCCTAAAAAATTGGCCGGAGCAAACGGAAATGGCGCCCTTATCCGGATTCAAATTCAAGTTAATATTTTTCAATTTCTTGAATATTTATTCCATTTGTTTGAAGTGGTCGGTATTGTTGGGACTTTTTAGAAGCATATTACCTCATTTTTTCTGTCTATATGACTAACAAATATTTATTGACAACTCTCTGGTTAGTTGCTATAGCATTTTTAATAAAAAATGTATGATTTTATAACAATGAAGTCCACCGTCAGTAATGAAATTCGTGCATTATTGATCCATCGTATGCATCTGGATCTGGTTATACCGTGAATATATATTCATGAATGACAAAATTTGGTTCATGATGTTGAGTCTACTAACTGATATATCTTTGGTACTAGGATTGGGTCACTGGAGCATGCTTTGTTTAAATAGTAAAGTTCACACACATTCACCACTTGATGTTATTTTCTATACTAAGATCGGGTTGGCAGTCCAAACAAGTTAGGTGGATTCTATGATATGCTAGATACTTGATAGTCTGCCTACCTCGACCACAATGGCTCTTGACTCCTCAAAAAATAAAGATCTTTTTCTCTGAATGATCGGTTGGATGTTCGGATTGACTAACAAATTCTAAAAAATGATGTTTAGCAGTATCCTGTAATGACTTCAAATTTCTAAGTAAAAACGTTTACATTATTAGTTAAAAATAATAGCAAAGAAGATCAGAGGCTATCTGAAATGGTCATGCCAACTTTCAAACACTTTTTTTACAAAAAGCTCTAGGACTTTTGTGTCTTTGTACCATATTAGAGGCCTCATAATGATCGTTCGCGCTCGCTTTAAGCAAGACTCCTTCAAACTATTATTTATTTTTAAGAATAGAGGATATACAACACTCTCGAGCAGAATTCTAGTTTCCACTTATAACTCTTATATTTCTATTCACTATATAGGGGAAGCAATGATAGAAAGTGAAAGAAATAACATGCATTTTTTCAATCCATGATTGCTCTAAAATAACATTATAAGCATACAAGTTATCAACTACCATGAATAAAATATTCATAATTTTTTTGAAATCTCGTTTTCCCATATAGAAATCAACCTCAGTCTCGTCTAAAAGCTTGGCATTATCTCATGTGAAGTCGACCATTGTCCTGTCGAACTTTCAGTAGATATGAGAGATCTTTATCTTATCAAATATACTTTTGAATATTATAACTAGTGTTAGAGATATTAGGCCCAAATCCATTAGCTCGTGTGTTTCATCTATAATAAGAGCTTATACTCTTTGTAATATGTACGCATTCTAAATAATAAAACCATAGTCGTCTTTCTTTGTTTTATCTTTTTCTACATGGTATCAGAGCGTAGGTTTATCTTTTGAGTTTAAGTTTTCGTTTTCCTGTCTTCCATTGTGTCGATGAGCAGTAGTTTTAGTTGTTCTCGTGAAGAAAAAAAGAAAAAAAAAGTGATTTTTTTATTTTTGGATCTAGTGTGTGCATCCCCAATCAACGGACATGATCGAGAGGCAAACATTGTCGATTTTTCTTGAATTTTGGACAGTGGATTCGAGACATCTAATCCTTTAATATCATTGGTGGGTTTATGATTTGGTGCTACAGTTCGGAAGAAATCATTATTGTAACATTACAACAGTTTTATTGGTAAAATCATGAATTTAATTTGATTTTGATTTTGATTTTGATTATGATTGGAAATTGGAAATTTGATTTGGATTTAGATTCAGTATTGGATTTAGTTTGAATTTGGAGTTGGATTTAGTTTGGTATTGGGACTTAGTTTTGATTTGGACTTAGTTTGGATTTGGACTTACTTTGGATTTTGTTCTAGTACTTGCATTTTGTTTTGGATTTCGATTTTGTATAGATTTTGTTTGAATTTGGATTTGGTATAGATTTTGTATTTGGATTTAGTTTCGGATTTGGATTTGGTATAAACTTTGTTTGGATTCAGATTAGGTATAGATTTTGTTTGGTGGTTAGATTTTAACGTTTGGGTTATGTCTAACATTTGTTTAGATCGATATTTGTCGTTTTGATTTGTTTGGTGTTTAGATTTTGTTTGACGTTTGGACTATGTTTGACGTTTGGTTAGATAAGATTTTGTCGTTTTGATTCATTTTGATTTGTTTCGTATTTAGATTGAGTTTGGAGTTTGGAGTTTGACGTTTCACTTTTGGATTTGGTATTTTATTTTGATTTTGACTTTCGGTTATGGTTTTGGCGTTTGGCGTTTGGCGTTTGGATTTGGATTCGAATTTGGATTCGATTTTGGTTTTAGATTCAATTTTAGTTTTTATTTTCGAGTTCGATTTAGATTGATAATCGGGCTTTGATAAACGTTTGGAATTTGATGATTTAAATTTGATTGAAGAAGATGATAAGGTAGAAGAAATGTGAAGAAGAATATCTGAAGAAGATGCATTCAGAATAGTACTTGAAGAAGATTTATGAAGAAGATGGGAAAAATATTAAATTTCTACTCATCATCAGAAGAGTTCTCAAGTGCCTCATTGTTGTGTTTTTTTATGTACCTCTCGTTTCTCAAGAACTTTGGGTCCATTCCTATGGTTGATGTGTTTTGGTTCCTCTTAGGTTTCTTGATTCCATTACAAAGAGCCTTGTGGGACCGCTTGTGAGCGGTGAATACGTATGCATAAGTTTTAAAGATTGAAGGAAACCTGCGAAGTTCTTCGCAAAGAAACACAACTTCTCAGATCTCTTTACAAAGACTTTGTTAGTATCTCAGTTTCGTTTTCTTTGTGACAAACTCTCAAAACGTCTCTTGCATTGTGAGTTTGAGAGAGAGTGTTATAGATTTTAGTTCCAAACCCGTTAGCTCATGTTTTTTATATCTATAAATAAGAGCTTATACTCTGTGTAATATGTACGCTTTATAAATAATAAAAACCCCAGTCGTCTTTCTTTGTTTATATTTTTTCTACAACTAGCATTTTTTTTATCTCCACCCCAGTAATACAAGCGGTAATAAGCACATCATATTTATGGGGTCAAACTATCCCTTTAAGATCGTCACTGGTAAAAATAAAGAATGGTTATGAGGCTCAATATATGTGAGGGGAGGTATGTCTTTTATATTGGTATTCAAGCTCAGAAACGTGTCTTGTTTTGAAAACTTAGTGATTCCTAAAAATGAGTCTCCATCAACTATGATCATGACTATATCTCGGTTATGGTCAATATCTAAGTAACATTTTCCTAATATTTGACCTTGAATTCATAAATATCCTAAATTACCATGACTTTTTTTTCTTTTGATTAGACTACCATGGCCTTTATTCTAATAATCTTTGTTATGGGCTTAAACATTTTGGTTTTTTTACTTAACTTCCTTCTGGTATGTTAAAGCCTTTCTCTTGACAAACTAAATTAATTTTCTAACGTCAATAAAGGTCTAGATATCATATCTTAATATTTGTCACTATTTTATAAAATTACCAACATCATTAAGGTACTTACAAAACCCGTTCAGATTTTTATATTTTTTTAGACCGATTATTTGCAGAGACTTTCTAAAGTGTACAAAGTTTTTAACGTTATCTTGGATAGTGACTATGATCTTCTTGAGCATGGTAGAGTTTACCCATTTATTCTCAACATAATTATTCCTCATATTCTCGGTATAACTACCTCTCTTACCCCATATGTCTTTATAGTCAATTTGGACCCTTGCTAAAGTATTACCTCACTTAAGGCCTGAAGGCATATGCCTGGTTAGAACCGTAACCATACTTACTTAGGTAATTAGCTGAGGGTTGTATATCTATTAGGCAGGGATGAAAGACGTATAGTAAAGTACCATCGGTAATGTTGAGGTTGGATTATGATGGGTATGTAGTTATTTGGCCTAACCCTTAACCATACGTTCTCTTCTACCTTGATTTGCGATTCAACCTAAGTTAGAAGGACCCCAAAGATCATATACTTTTTCTGTATTATATCTTTTTCTAACAAACCCGAAAAAATATCTTGCTTGAAAGAAGCATAAATTTATGAACATAGACGACACAACTTAAACAATTTGGACTTATCTATTTCATCTGAAGGTCATGAAAAAAACCCTAAAAATAACTAGTTATCGCACTAAAGATGAACATCAAAATTTTAAACTGTTTAATATGGTGTTCGGGATCTCCGGACCTATCATAATTAATCGTTTTATACTCATCAAATTTGTAGGGTAAGTTTCATACCAAAATATCATGTGCCAAAAAAACTTTGACATTTTATTCCTTTGAAAATAAAAATTATCCTCAATAGGGTCAATCCAGCCCGAATGGTGATTAAAGCCTTGGTGATTTTTCTGGATTAGTCTGATAAGTGTACAAAGTATAAGGTTAAAGTTAAATATAGTGTTGGCCATACAGAAACGATTTGAAATTATATGCATCTAAAGCTGCTCCCCAAGTTGAATTTGCCACCATAAATGATAAGTGTATAAGTTGTGGCTCATGCCGAGGAACAAGTTTGTTGTATAGAATAATGCGGATGTTGTTGTATTTTTTGATGATGATACTAACCTACCTTAGGTAGTTGGCAATTCTTCTAGTGCTTGGGCCTCGTGCTACTTTAGTTTACTATACTTAATCATTCCAATTATGTGTCAACCTTTCAAATTCGTGATGATCCCCCAACTATGAGTAGTTCGATCATTATATGATTCAGCTTGACTATTGTATGATTAACATTCTCGTTTTGGCATTAATGTATACACTACCTTATGTTTCACTTTTTTCTTAGTCATTCATTCTAAACACCAAGAGGGCTACTTCATACGAATGTTAACATAATCTGTAAAACGACTCTTGAGACGTTTATCATCCAAATTAATTATGAATTTTATTAACAAGGTAGTAACTATTAGAAAAAAATTTGCAAAAAAGTACAACTTATACATGTACTATGTTTTCATCTAGACAATAATTTTTTTTACAAGGAATGTTTTAACCGACTAAGATTTAAAAAAAAGTGAAAAGAATGATAAACTTTAAAACTTTTGGAAATCTAATGATAACCAATTCCGTAAAATAATTGGTGGTTCAGCTCACAAAATTTTGAACAAAACTCAACCAATCACTAAATACGATGGATTTGTTTTAAACGCTCATTTAATAGTAAAATTTTGCTATATAATTAGAAAATATTTGACAAATAAACCGATATAAAATTCGGCTATCGTATAAACACCATCTTCAATAATTAAAAAACTAAATTAATTATTTAACACTCAACAATATATCGATTTTATTTTATTGGTTTTCCGGTCTTAAGTCATTGTCATATTCAATTTAATTCGGGATAACTAAAAAATAAATAATAATTTTTTTATTTTAGTGTATGATAATATTTTTTTATTGGATAATTTCAATATAAACGATCAATTATCCTAATCATAAATATTAGGAATGAAGATGAGATAATTCATCTCATTTAAATATTTTTCTACCATATTGATGTTATTTTATGTTATTTTGTCTCATAAAAACGCTTCTATATATTATTTAATGATAGTAGCAATAGGTGACCTTAAATGTTATTTCCATTTACCAAAAAAATATTAAATCTAGTAGATCTTTCACATGAAGAATGTATTTTCTACTAAAAAAATAAGCGAAATTAGTTTTGATTTAATATGGGGATTTGATTTTGTTATAGATTTAAGTAGATTCTATAAACTCCCTTTTGTTTAGTTGAAGTAGTAACTAATATGTGGGGATTTGTTATAGTAACATGGAAAATGATGTATTATTGTTTTGTTATTTAGAAAGACAACGATGTATACCCATTAGTGAAGCAAGTGGAATGTACAAAGTATGCATTAAGATTTGATCATATTATTTATATGACAAACATTAGAAGGTAGGTCCACTCACCTATTTGTCCATTCAAATAACCAAATTGACATGCATCCATCACAATCATGTTCCGTTTCTAGATATACATTTTTTGCTATCACTAACGTTTTGGATTTTCGCTTAAATTATCGGTATGATTATATTTTTTTATAGGATCATAACAGCACATAAAACAAAAAATAGCGTGTTTATAGATTTTTTTAATATATATATAATTAAAATAATTTAATATCGAACAATATCTGATTATATTATTCTAAAGCGTAATTTTTTTATTTTTTTATATTAAAAGATTTATGTATTGTAACAACAATAACCATTTAATATCAAATTTATATACGTGTAGTGAGGTTATTTGTATATCATATACAGTAAATAAATTATTTAATATAAAAAACAATAAATAAATAAAAATTATTCTCTTGTAATAAAATCGAATAATTCTTTAAAATTAAATTATTTTAGTTCAAAAAAGGAAAAGACCATTAGAGAGAGAAACAAGAAAATTTTCTTCTTCTTTTTTCAACAATGAAACCCAAACGCAAAAACAAAGATCTAACAGAAGCTTCAAAGTCTAAACCAGCAGTAGCCAAAACAACCAGGGGGACTCGAAGCTCTGTTAGGATGACTCGTAGTATGAGTAAAAGAAGTCTCTCTTCCAGCTCATTACATCAGATCTGTTACGAGTGCAGGAACAAGAAAACAAAAACCAGCGGTATCAAAGTCAAGATTGAGAAAGATAATGAGAGAAAAGCGCTTTCAAAGTGAAGAAGGAGAAAGATGAAAGGGAGAAAATCGGTGTCAAAGCGAAGAAGGAGGCATATGCAGGGGAGCAAAACGGTAGGACTATTGCGATTGAACATTGCAATTAGTGCAGTTCCTTCAAGATAAGGGCTCAAAAATTGAAGGATGAGCGGCAAATCCTCATTATTAGTCCAATAGTGTCTACGAATCTTTAGTTGTTTTAGTCTGCCAAAAGAAACTAACGTAGTTGATGCAAAAACTTTAGCTGTATCTTGTTTGTTGTTGTTTAGTGTCTTTAGTATTATGGTGCGGAAGGTTCATGGCTTAGGTTGTTTTGGATATGCTACTTTGCTCAAAACCATAACCGATGATGATTGAATGAGTTCAGATTTCTTTAAAAAAATAAGAATTTATTTTAGTTCTATATATGTATATTACTAAAATAAATTTATATAAAAACAAATCTATAAACATGTTATTTTTGTTTTTTTCATGGTTATGATCCTATAGAAAAAGTATAAGCATATTGATAATTTAAGTAAAAATCTAAAATGAACAAAATTAGTTCTACATAATATATATTTTTATTTTTTAGTTATATAATTGGGTTGTAAAATAATTTTTGAAAAAACAATTAAATTCTAAATGCGGAATTACATGTAATTTGGTGGCTAGAAAATAAATATGTTCTAGTTGCAGAATTACGTGTAATTTGTTGCTAAAATGAATTGTATTCTAGTTGTGGAATTTCGTGCAAATGTGTTGCAAAAATAAGAAGAAAATAATTGTAAAATAGACTTTGTTGCTAAATAAGTCTGGTTGTGTGAAAAATAAAATGCAACATGTTTTTTTATAATAATTGTTAATTGGGTGTGAAACAACTATTTTTTGTAGTTGTGAAAATATGTGCATTTTTGTGCTTAAAATCTTATAAAATATGCATATTGTATTCCAGTTGCGGAAACATGCAATTTCTTGTTTAGAAAAACAAGTGTGTTCAAGTTGCGAAATTACGTGTAATTTAGTTGTGAATATAATAATAAAGAATGTCTCATGTATTTTTTTAATCAAAAATATAAATATATGTGTTTTTAGGAAAAACTTGAATTAGAGTTTGAAAGATATAGAATTTTCAAGGTTAAAATAATAATTATTGATGGTTGTATGTGTTTGTGTATTCAATGGTATTGTTGGAAACAAAATTATGGTGTAAAATCTAGATGGTTATCGGTAATTTAATTTCTAGTTGAGTGGTTATCAATAAATATCTCTTATTATAATTCAGCTTGTATTATTATAATTCAACTTGTATTTATTATTTTTGTTATATGGACGAATATGGAATATGATCACATTGAACCACTATACTTTGTTCGTTAATTGTATTAGAGACCGAAATACATTTAATACAATGAGTGGTATATATTTCAAAAAATATATAATTCAAAGACGTATGAGTTATGTATGACAATTCAACCATACACAAATACAAAATAAGTTTTGAGTTATGAATGAGATGTACTTACGAAACTAAGTTCCAATTCGCGTGATACAAAACAAATTAAATACCACAAACAACAAAACGCAAACACAAACAAGACGTGTGCAATGCATGACATCATATAAAATGCCACAAATACTACTTAGAATTAAGACAATAATGTTCTTAAATTTAATGTACAACAAACCTGTAATTTGTAAAATCGATGAAAAATGGAAATAACAGTGGCTTGCGATGGGAGAAATATATAACATGCAAGGATAAAGACAAGAAGAAACCCATAATGAATGACATAAATTTTTATGTATCTTAACTAGATGAGTATTTTGAAAATTTCATGTCCTTCATAATTATTTGTTGCAAAATAGTATTATGAATGTGTTGCGTCAGATGCATGCGAAACTAAAATGCATATTTTTCATGATAATGTCATGCGAAAGTATTTAAATCAAGTTAGAAACTACTTGTCAGTTGTGAAACTACTTGTCAGTTGTGAAACTACTTGTCAACTGCGAAATATTCAAAGATTAGCCATTGTGAAATTTTCAAAGATTAGCCATTGCGAAATTTTCAAAGATTAGTTGCAAAAATAAGGAAAAAAACTCATCATTCGTATTTGTTTGAATCAAGTGTAAAATACATGTTTTATGCTATTTTTTTAGAAATAATATTATGAACGTGTCACGTAAAATACATACGAAACTAAAATATTCAGAGACTAACCACTGGGAGACAAAGGAAAAACACCTCATTTAAGAATTTATAGAGTTTAGTACACCTCTAATCAGACATTAAAATTTACAGAGTTTAGATACACATCTAATAAGACATAAAAAAATCAGTTAAGTATATTGATTGTTCGAATTGAGATAGTAGTTGGCAATAAACTCTCTTAATTTTAATCAATTATACGCTAGAAGGACACTAAAGCATTAAACATAATTTGTTTTTATCACATTATAGTTTTAAATATAAATACTCCAAACCCACAAACAAACTAAAAAAATGCCTCGACGTGAGAGAAAAATAGTTATGAGACAAAGGTTTCTAAAGGGTTGACGAAGACCCGTACTGCTGAAGATTCACCATCAAACAAAGATTTAGCATCTCATTCATATGCTTAATTTCTGTTTTTCTTTAACAATGTTTTTGGATTATGCATGTTGATGTTGCAATGTAAGTATGCATTTTTCTTATCTTTATTCTCTCTCTCTCTCTCAAAATCAAAAGCTTAAATATTATTTTCTACTTTCTTCGTTCTCTCTTAAAAGCTATTATTTTGGATTGAGTGTGACTACCAATACAAGTTGTTGAGGATTTTCATTTCCATAAAACCCACAACAACTTTGTATCCTTGTTCAATTGAAAAAATGGATTTTTAAAAATGGGACATTGAAAAAAATGTTTTCAATTTGTATATGCTTCCAAAAATACATATTTGGATAAGAACATGAAATAAAATTATTTAAAACAATAATAAAATTAAAGGGTTTTTTTGGTATCTGGTCATTTTACAGGCGTTAATTTCAAGTGGCAAGTGTATTTTCTCTCTAATGATGTATAAATTTAAGAATGTTTGTTTGATAAATTAGAATCGAGCTTTAAAAAGCTTCAAGGTGAATAGGATAACAAAATCGAGCTTTAAAAATGGTATATAAATTATTGTTGAAAATGACAATGGGCATGCTTGAATTATTCCTTATGTTGAACATAATCGTATATATAAAATTTAAACTTAACATTAATATTGAAATGTAAACTTATCAGTTATTGATTGTAAACTTACTTTGTGTGCTTGTAAAATCTATATTTTTAGCTTATCCCAGTATTAGCGAATTTATATTTTTAGCTTTCAAAATGTAAACAATTTTTGTTATTGAAACGTGAACATAACCATCAAATGCGAAATCCATACAATTGCAAAGTATTGGAACATTAATACAAAATATTACATTGATCCATTGAAAAATAGTAAATACTTGAACGTAATTGCGAAATATTATATCGGTACATTATCAACTCACATCTAACTTCAAGCTGAAAAAACCTATGGATATGATATGCTTGAACTTCTCATGTGTCAGCGTTGATAAGGGCATAGATTATCGGCAAAGTATAAGGGTATTTTGATAGTGTAATAATTGTTTGTAATAAGAATGATAGCTTAAGAAAGAAGAATGACTTATCTTGCAAATAATAATTGTATGGGTATAATTAGAGTAAATAAGGGTAGAATTATGATAAAGTGGGTCACCCATGTGGGTCAGGGCCCACTTTCACTACTATATAATGGAAGATTCCCTTTATGTGGTTGGTGAACATTTATTATTATAACTATTTTTTACAACTTTATTTCTTTAGATCCCATGTTTGTCTCTCTCTATATCCTGATATGACTTTGTCTGGTAGTAAGATCAAGGTTTGGATATTTTTAGAACTATTAGTGGTGCTGTCTATGGGAAACCGAAGTGACACCCGGTGATAGGTTCTCCCAAATCACAAAATTAAATAGAGGTGAACACTGATCCAATACAGGTTAAAATTTTGGGGTTGGAAGATGATGTAATTATCTTTTATTCCGAGGACTGTCAATTTGAAGAACAATATCACGACAAGGATAAGTATGAACAAAGGCGATGTAAATGATCGAACTTTATTATGACTATGCAATAACTACTGGACGATATAGCTAAGCTCAGTGCTGGGAAGGAAGCGACCTTAGCTGAAATAAGAAACAGGTCGAGAGTTCATAGAGAGCGATCATCTGACATCAATAGCGAATAAAATCACAATCAAGGTCAAGAGAAAGAAGACCGTGATCAAGGTTGAATCAGGCTGCGGCGAAAGAATAATGGACTACTGAGGAAGGATATGAAGGTTGAGTATCGGTGTATGCAAGAGCTTAATAATTCCTTCATTTATGATTCAGATGAGTCCTCGTCCCCAGACTATGAGTACCAACGACATAAGAAGGATAATAGGATTTTAAGAAAATAAGAGATCTGATTCTGCATGTCTCATCGGTCAAGAGTGTTGAAACACAATGAAAATATCATCGATAAAAGAACTTCTGCCTCCATGGATAAAGACAGGGCGATCATGGTCAACTCTTCTGACTTGGCACATGTACTAGGAGCTCTATTACGCTTAGGCAAGATGACAATGACATCGGATGTGTGCAGCTTTTCCACCAGGTCAATAGGATCGAGTGGCACCTTCAACTTCTCAGCGGTTAAGTCATTATGAGAGCAGCGCCAAAGATTTTATTTGATCAGGTTTACGGGTAGGAAGCAATGATGAAAAGCCCGACCGCAATTATTTTTGGCCTTATCCCTCAACTCTTTAAAGGTGTCTGTGGCTGATTCCAGATGCTTTTTTCAGAGCTTTTAATTTTTCCTTAGGGGATAACAAAGAATCAACCAAGTAAAAAAAAGGTTTACATAAAACGCGAACCTTCTTGGACCCATTTGTAGGTCTGACGCCTCGCGATGACCTCAGAGTGAGGCCGTCTATTTTCCCAATCCCAACTTATGAACACAAACTGATGCTTATATTATTTGTCAAATTTTAACAAGTCATTTATTATTTTCAAATGGTTGGCTAAGGAGATGTGGAATAAATGAAGTTTTGGCGACTTTGATATGCCAGTCATCGCTACAAATTCCTCCATGGGCATCGGTATCTTAGATAACCGCGAGGCCGTTATACACGTCATCTACGTAAACTAAGCATTAAGTGTGAGTTAGGATAGGTATAACTCAATAAGCTCAAAGTATCTCAGCACGTCGGGATCAAGTGGAAACCTAATGCCCAAGTTTAGGACATCAAAAACAGTGTTAATTCCCTATTTTTTACAGAAAAAGGTGTGTGCCCAAAAGTCAGGAAGCGGATGTTTACACAGTTTGGGATGCCCCAAGTAACTTTCATGTCTGATATTTCGTGGGTGTTATAGTACATATACTTGTGGCTGTATAGAGTAATAATGTGCGCCTTCGGTAAATTGTTGTGATAACCAGTTAGTACTTTGAAGATTTCAGGAGGTAAATACTAGCAGCACGGTCCTCTCCGCAACAGGTTGTTTCCAATCTATGTGGATCACAACAACAGGGTCAACACTAGGTTGACCAGCAACGTTAGTAATAGGTGCAAGACCGTCTACTTAAACATGATCACCGTCACCATCGTTCGAAACTACTTTTGGTTTTGACTTGGTTAACAATTTTTTTTTGCGATGGTCGGACCGGTGACATCGGAAACAAATTTACCAATAATAAGATTTTCAGTAGCCTCCCTGACTTTCTCTCGATTGTTTTTGTCAGGCAAGGCCTCTTTCACTTTTTCATTTATTTGAAATGACATCGATTTTCTTGAGATGCTATGTCATGATAGTATGGGTTGTTTTTTCTTATTTCTTTGTTACCGGCAAACCCCATTTGGCGACGACCAATTCTTTGGGGGTGGGAGCAGGGATGATCTGGTTGGAACTTGGTTTGGGACGATCTTTATCAGGAATTGACTTGTCCTTGTGTTGGGTTGCGGCAACAATGGTAGTGGCCCTAAATTTCTCCTCGATTATCCGTAATAAATCACGTTGTGTTACACCCCTGGTTGTGGCAGCAGTGTTATGGCTAGTTAGAACACCCATAATTGTCGAAGTCAGTTGAACCATCTCATGAGTGTCGGATGACGATTGGGCCCTCGAATCTCCCATAGCTAAAAATTAAGAGTTGGAACTTTTGACGTATGAAATTTGGAGAGTTAAAAAAGAGGACTGAGGGGAATATTAAGATGGACCGTGTTCAAGGGAAGAATTGGGTCTGGTTGAGAAATTGAGACAGGAGTGGAAAAGGTCGAATGCAAGGAAGGTTTGGGTTTTCCAGAAGATCGGTTTCAGTTGGGGTTGAAAGAACCATATAAAGTTGTGTGAGAAGAGAGCTTTAGGGAGTTGTCAATTACACCAACAACTTTGTATTCGACATCTCTTTTGGAGATATTAAAGTAACCGTATAGACCGAAAACAGGCTTTTTGTGGATTTGGATTTCTTCCTTGGTGCAGGATTTTTCATAAACAAATGCGACTATATATTTTATCTCTCTTGAAAAACCGAGCTAAAAAACTTCATTTCTCTCTCTATAAACTCTTTGAAGATGAATAATGAAGTCGTGAGAGGTATAGAAACCCCTCATTCAAACGAATACTTTCATAGAGAAGTGCAATTGAATGGATCCACGAGAAGCCAGCAAGTTATTTTTTGAAAGTATGAGTTGACATGCCTTGAATGGTTGACAGACACGTGTCATGATCGGACATTCTTCCAGGGTAAGAAAACTAGAATCATCATTTGAACCTCAGATAGTTCAAGAGTCAGTCCTTTAAGAATCACAAGAAACACACGCCTAGGTAAATATGAGACACATGTAAGACCGTGACACGATCCTTTTTCCAACAAGGCCAATGGGCCCGGTGTAATCGAGCAAGATAAGGAAACCCATTGCATAGACCCAAAATAATAGCCTAAATACTTTTAAAAGAAAATATAGACTATTCTGAGAAATAGGCCACTCGAGGTCGGCCAGATTGGTTGAAATATACCGCTGAGTGGGCATTGGCTGTACCCGACCCTTGGTAACTGACTCGTTAAACATCAGATCAATCTGTCCCAAGACATCAGGCAACCGACCCTAGATACTTGGACATCATGGCAGTGGAGGCTCGACTTCAATGCTGGCGGTATAGTCCTCGCTCGTTCTCTCTCTCACAAGGACTGTGGACTACTAGTAAGGGTGTAAATTTTCCGGACCTAATCGGGTTGGCAAAACATAAGGGTATTTTGAGAGTGTAATAATTGTTTGTAATAAGAATGATAGATTAAGAAAGAGGAAAGACTTATCTTGCAAACAATAATTGTATGGGTATAATTAGAGTAAATAAGGGTAGAAATAGGATAAAGTGGGTCACCCATGTGGATCAGAGCCCACTTCCATTACTATATAAAGGAATATGCTTTATGGGGATGGTGAACATTTATTATTATAATTACATTTTACCACTTTCTCTCTCTAGAATCCCACATCTCTCTCTCTCTCTCTCTCTTTATATCCTGTTACGACTTTGTCTGGTAGTAAGATTAGGGTCCGGATATTTTTAGAACTATCAAGCATCACCTTCAGTCGACCATCTTTCATCTCTAAATGCCATTTTTTCGGTATCAGTGAGCAATATATCTTTAATAAAAACCTATATTCATAATAAAACTCCTGAAATTTATTCAAACTTGGAAATATATATTGTGTAAAGTAATATTGATATTGCATAATATATATACATCATCTCTTTTGAGAGTTCTAAATACAACCAATACCGTCTCGCTTTCTATATAAAATCACTTGAAGAATCTTGGATATTACTATATATGTCTCGTTTCAGTGGTAGTCTATGCGTTGTCTTGATTGTCCGTAGTCAAACGAGTATGTGTTCCTTGAGATATGCATGCATGTTAATTAAAAATTTTGTTTATGCATTACATGTAATTAACTAAAATTTATTCACATAAACAATTGAAATATACTAACAACAAGTATTGGTACATAATGAACCATCTTTTTAGGGGCGATATTGTAATATTTTTTAACTGAATTTGTTAGCTTTTCCATGATTGAATCTATCCAATTACAATAATTATTTTAAAAACAATTAGGCTTAATAAACTATGAATGCAACCATGTAATAACTAGATTTAATTATAAGCAGCATTTTGTGGAGATATAGAATTATGAGTCCAACACTGTCTTTGACCAATTCTTCTACAAATTTTTATACTCCCAACTCAATTGTACATACGACAAATAAATTAAATGTTGATATTAAAATATTTTACCTTAATTGTGAAACCCGTGTATATGTATGGCTTGTGTTACCCATACAATTTATATTACGATGTATTTTTACAGGTTGGAACCATTGCATTGATACCTCAATTTCATTCTTTGTTATCTTTGGAGGCTCTCTTCTTTGACATGTTCTATGCAAAATAGTTGAGAAATAAATTCAAACGTTTCTACATTCTTCTTTGTTTGAGATGCGCTTGGACATTTTTATGTCAAAGTTGATTTTTTTGTTCTACGTTTGATACCTAAAATAACCATTACATTATAGAATGTAAGTGTCATATATGCTCCGCAAAAATTGAAAGTTATTTTTATGGGATCATAACTTTTGATTATTTCAGTCATTGGTTCAAATTTTTCCCATACAACCTCAACATGATTATAACTAGTCATACGATCATACACATATTTGAGGAGGGGGATATGTATTTTCAGTATTGTTTATATGTTTCATTCTTACTCCTGTTGTATTTATTATCTTTGCTATGGGGCCGAATCCAAAATTGACGTGTACCAAACCATTGTTTATAGTTATTTATTTATATTACGAAATGTAACGTTTTAGAATACGATGCACTCACAGTAACTACTTTTTGCTAACGAGAAATTAAAATATGATATGCACAAACAAAACATGTTATGGGTTATGCATGACATATACTTGTAAAATATAGTTGAAAATCTATTTTTGGAACACAATCAAACTACCACAAACAAACACAACACAAGCACACATAATAGAGAAAGAAACGTTTAACTAAAAAAAGTGGTGGATTTTTAGGAGAGAGAGAGAGAGATACAGTGCAATGATAGAGAAAAGAAAGAAACCAAAATAACATCAACTGCTATTTATTTAAAATAACGAGGTATTTTTTGGAGTTAATATATTGTAATGTGTCTAAATGTTAATGTTCATTCGTTGTGAAATGTAAACTAAATTTATGCTTAAAACCTCAACATATCCAACATATGTTAAATCCATACATTATATTGCCATGCAAAATAAAAAGTACTCGCACATCTGATATATCATATTGGTTCATTGTGAAAATAAAAGTACTCACACGTTACTGAAATGCATTTGTCCATACTTGTGGAATAAGAAGTGTTCTCGCGAAATGTAAACTATTTAAACTTTTGAAAATTTAACATATCTATCAACTAATTATATAGGGTACATTATTATACCTTCTAAAAACTCTAAAACGAGGATCAATACTAGTGTCACTTGGTTTTACTTGAACTTTACATGCGTTAGAGTCACTTTCATCCATCAATCATGGTTATGAAAAACCATAATTTCTGCATAAGTTAGCTTTAGATCATCGACAAAAACCTACATTCATCAAATGACTCGTGGAAGTTAATTAAACGTGGAAGTCTCATTGTAGCATAATATTTTGTTATATATGTTACATAATTTAATATTCAGACGATTGCGTAATCTGCATAACTCATCTTCTTAGAGAGTTCTAAATAGAGCCAACACTGTATCACTTTCCGTATATTATCATTAGATGAACTATGAATACAAACAAAACATGTCTTATTTCACGGGTAGTCTCCCTATTGCGTCGGTCGTCGTAGCAACGAGTATATGTTATATGATAAATGTACGGACATTAATTAAAATAGGTTTGTTTACGTATAAAATGTAAATAACTAAAATTTATCCAAGTAAATGTTTGAAGGTACTAACCACAAACATCTGTACATAACCAAGTCTTTCCAGGGGCGACATTGCATTATTTTTCAACTGTTCATTACTTTTTTTTCTTATTATATATGTCCAACCATAGTATTTGATTTTTGAAAAATCTTCAACATAATAAATCGTGGATGCAAAAATAGAGTGATAGTATGTAGTTAAAAAGAGCATATTACAGAGATATATAATTAGGACGATAATTATACCTTTAACAATGTATTCTCATGCTTATGATATTGTTAACTCAATTGTATCCAACGGAAAATAAATTGAATATTGGTATTATTACTATATGTTATCGTAATTTTGTGAAACTACCCAGATTACATGCTACTTACCTTAATTTTCTTCTTCGTTATCTGCAAATTAGTTTGGAAATAGATTTGGACAATTCTACAATATTCTTCATTTGGTTGGAGCTCATTTATAGTCGAATACTGAAAGACAATTAAACTAACACATATATCAAAAGACAAGCTTAAACAAGACATGGGTATGTCATGTAATGTAATATATGTAAAAAATTAACTCATTTCTTAAAATGATTGAGAGTACAAAATCTAACAAGTTTAACAACAAAGTTCTTAGGTTAAATCTAGGGCAGACCTGTAATTTATAAAATTGGTGAAAACAAGAAAATAAACATTTCAATGGAAAGATCGATGGCTTGTTGGAGAGATAAAAATAACATACAAGGTGAAGACAAGAAATAAAGTAGACCAAACTATTATGTATTTAAAGTAGAGATGTATTTTTGCCAACATACTACAACGTGTTGTTGTTTCATATTTTTGTAGATGTATTACAAAAATATGAATTTTTGTGGGATAATAAGTACTTGAATTGTGACTGTTGTGAAAATGGTATGCATGTGTATTACAACGTACTTCGCAAGAATGAATGTAAAATTTAATAAGACGTCTTTCATATCTATCATTTCTTATGTTACACATATTATTTTTTATATATTTTGAAATATAATTTATATAATTTTTTACACATGTGTTTGACAATAATTCATCTAACCTCAACTTCATTCTTTTAACCCATCTATCCTCGATTTCTTCTCTTTCACCATTCTTTTTTTTAGATTTTTTCCTTTGGTTCTTCCGAATTTTTTACCATTCTTTTTTATATTATTCATCACATATGTATAGTAATGTTTCAACATTTTTTAGTCAAATAAAAATTCAAAATGCGAAACTGATTTTTTTAGAAAACCAGTTGTCGTTCACACTTCATGGACTGATTCAAATTCAAGTAGAAGAATTGTTGGATGCATAAACTATCGGGCAAGTCTTCTTGAACTTCAAATTTTTGGATTTTTATTTTCATGAGATGCTTCATTTATCCTTTTAATAAGACCATTGAATGAATTTGTGGATTTTTTAAGTGGTTCGATTCTTTAATGAAAAATAAATCTAGATATAGTATACTTGGATTGAAGAGAAGTTCACAAAAAACAAAAACAAAAAATGGAATTCTAAAATTGCACATTTATCATTTGAATTGTTTTAGCTATATTTGTTAGTTTTGTATTTGTTTCTTTTTTGTTATGAATATAAGTGTGGTTTGAATCCAATGTTTGCTCTTTCTAAAACTGAGAGTATATATTTATGAAAAATATAATATTAATGGGTTTTAATTTATTGTTTGTTTATTTTGAAATTAGGGTTATAGTTTTGTTGTTAATGTAATGTGAGGGCTTTAATCTATTATTTATTAGTTTTTAAATCAGGATTCTAATTGTTGTAAATATCATTTGTCTACAACACATTTCACAAGTGGTAACTTATAATTTAGTAAGACAGTTTTTGTGAAACATATGATTTATGTAGCATCCATGTTGCTTTCAATCTCCACTTTAGATACAACTTCCCATTAACTAAAATATCCCACCAATTAAAATTTCTCACAAACTATAATATTCTGCCAAAAATATATCTAATAAAAAATATCTTATATATTCATCTATATATCATAATAAATAAAACTTATAATTTATTCGAAATGCAATAGACTGCACAAGAAGATAATCACTTGCTGAAAGTCACCGATAATGTGAAAAAAACAAAGGCGTATGAAAGTACTATGTTTTTTTAATGATTTTTTTTTCAAATTGTACTACGTGTATGGTATGACTTATACGCGTTGTTCATGTACAATTCTGCCTACATAAAGGTGTGGGAAGTCTATATTAGGTTCAAATAATTGAAATTATTCCAAGTTTTATGAATTCTGACATCCCGCACGATGTCATACAAGAGGCGTGGAAGGTGTTTGATTTGCGTCTTTTTATTCAATTAAAACATATGATAGAATAGTTGGAGGATAACCTCGTTGAACAAGTAGAGGTGGAAGCGTGTAGGGTGTTTAATCTGCTTTAGTTGTATTTGTTGTTGTTATATTTTTTTCTTCTTGAATTTAATGTGAGGGTTTGAATCCATTATTTGAACATGCTTTTAATTCACTATTGTTGATATTTCACCAGCATTTGTCTCCACTACAACAACTAAATAACATTAAAGTTTATTGAATATCAGATTTTGCAATAATCATAAAAGGTCTCACAAATATAATTTCTTATTCGTTTTACATCAGCGATACTATATATATCGCATATAATTTATATATAGTTATATTATATTTCACAAGTACTATCATATGTTTTCGTATTCCTAATCTAGGTTGAAAAACGATAAGAACAAAAACTATCGTATATTTTTGTATTCATGGCTTAGGTTGCTATATGAATCTGACTTTTTCCAACCTAGACCAATGAATACTAACAATAATTTATAATATAAATTGTTTTCAAAATATGAACATTATACAATACAAAAATTAGATTATGTGAGTGGTAACATACAATATCTTTGTCATTCAATAAAATTGAAATAAGTATGCTGAAACGGCTACATCATTCTATTTTTTCAGCATTGTAACTTACTATCTTCAACAAAAATCTTGCACCATCAGACACGCTACAACCATGCAGTCCAAACTACTTACTAGTTGTTCTCGAATTTTTCTTCGAGATATCGTTTGAAATTGTTTTTTTATGGCAGAATCCATATTCCGCATTTATAAGTGTAATAACTTTACCGTATCCAACAAAATCATACACCATCCTGCATGTCCTATTTATATATTATACTTCTCACATTTTTATTTTAAAACTGTAGTTCACAATTTAAAAGTTTTAATTTTATTTTTTATGTTTATATTTAATTTATGAATAATTACTAACAAATACTTACATCACTTTTTCAATAAAGCATTAATCTAAAATATTTAAAAACTTTTTACAATTATTTAATTTAATTTAATAAAATTATAATTATATTTTTTTTGATAAAATGTTTTCATACATAATAGATAGATGTCTTTTTAACAAAAAAATTTGAACAATTATTAGTATTTTTTAAAAGTTTATATATATATATATATATATATTATAATTTTTTAATAAAAGTTAATTAAATAAATATATAATTAGTCTTTAAAAATTTAAAATCAACCATTATATTTTTTAATAGTGTTTGTGTAATATTAATTCTTTTTATTATTATTTTGAGCCGATCGATTTAAGTTTTAACATGATTTAGACGTGGCAACATCCACATTGATAGTTGCGCCAGTCATTTTGTGGCGGTGCTTGTACACTACCGGCCTACATATTAGACTGCATGTGTCTGTCCCATGAAACCTCTTGCTCGACCAAACATGGCTTGCACATGCCAACATGCCATTCTATAGCGTGTGCATCTGTTCTTCTGCACATTCAAACCTTGTTCGCGTAAATCTCCCAGTTTACACCTTCGAGTTTTGCACTTCTGAATATAGTGTACTTTCTATCCAAGCTCAATTTGGGATCACTTGTTTAACTAATTTTTCAAATGAAACAAAACTATAGAATAAAATAATGTTGAATACCGTAGCACTATATAATCAAAATATAAAAGTTGGAGACCATATACTAGTGTATGACAAATTATGAAAGTTAGTGAGAGACCGATAACGTTAGCATAATCAATCACGTGTATGCCACGCATGGTAGCGGTTGATGTATGATTTAAAACCTAATAAAGATTGAAAGTGATATATTGCTTGCTTTCCACCTATCAATTCTTTAAAAGTAAATAAAAAAACAGAAAGGAAAATGGAATGTACCTATCGGGTCGGGTTGGTTCGAGTATGGACGGGACCAAGACCGATTCGGTAAGTTACCGGACGGGTCGAGCCGGATCGTTAAACGAAAGGAGTCAAATATTATGGATCGGAACCGGCTCATTAAAAGTCAAGTCGGTCCGGTCCGATTCTTAACGGACGGGTTTGTTAGTTTATCGTAATTTTTTAGGGTTTTAGTTAAAAATATATATAGATTATGAAAATATATTATATATCTCCCTTATAGGGTTGGTTACCGGACAGACCGGTCTAATCCGGTAAGAGAGTCGGTCCAAAATTTTGACTCCTAACCCGCTCCCTAAGCTATACAGACTGGTCTCGGACGGACCTTATCGATCCAGTCCCGGACGGATTAACGGGTTTAAAAAACCCCCTAACAGCTCTAAATACATCGCACGAGAAGTAAAAACGGAAGTTTCCAAGAAAAAAAATCATTTTTATAAAAAGATATCATACTATCTTATGCTTAGAAATGATGTTGATTTTATAGTAACAAAAACAACAAACTTATTTGTTGTTTGGACTCTAATAAAATCTTAAAATTTTGGATTCTAATTGAGCATAATATATTAACCGTGAAAAGATTATTTGGAAATATATCACAAATATATTAGTGTTTGTTGTAAAGTTAAAGGTAAGATTGAACATTTTGAGTAGTATGTAATTAAGTGAGAATATATAAGTATAACGTTGAAGGTTTATCAAGTTCACTTCATTATTTATGTTTTATCAAATGTATCTGTAGAAGATTTATCAAAATGAATAGAGCGAGTGAAGTCTTAGTGCTGGAATGGACAAGCCTAGTGTTGGAGGTTTATTAAGTTCACTTGATTATTTATGTTTTAATGCTTGTATTAAATGTATCAATAGAAAACATATCAGAATGAAAAGGCTAAGTGCATATGGAGCGAGTAAAGTTTTAGATTTGATACATACCGATATATGTGGACCATTCTCAAATGAATCGTAGATGATTTGTCTTTCAGATACTTAATTCATGCTAGGTGAACCTAACATTATATAGCAAAGGGTTCACAATATTGTTCACCTCAACCGTCATATATGTCTTAGTACTCTCTACTACGGTCAGAACTGACATCGATATTTCATATCATTCATAGATGATTTTCTCAATACGAGTACATCTACCTTATTCACGAGAAGTCAGATCCATAGGCAAGTTCATAGATTTTAAGATCGAGTTTGAAAAACAACTAGGTAAGATCATTAAATGTGTCAGCTCTGACCGTAGTGGAGAGTACTAAGACATATATGACGGTTCAGGTGAACAATATTGTGAACCCTTTGCAAAATATTTAATAAATGTTGTGTAGTTCATAGCTATATAATGTTAGGTTCACCTAGCATGAATTAAGTATCTGAAAGACAAATCTGTATACTTAAGAATATAGTGAGAAATATGACTAGTCATTGGATTTTACCATTATCACTCGAGATGAGCCCATCAAATGCATTGCATACAATCTCAACAAATGTCCCACGAAAGCAACCATCAAGATCTCATATGAAATTTAGATTGGACACAAGCCTAGCTTAAACATCTCATTTTTTGGGGTGCCCATCTAAAATGAAACCTCATAGGCCGAATGAAAATAAATTAGACCCAAATACGATTAACTGTTATTTCATTGGTCATTGTAAATATTCAAAGGGTTTTAAATTTTATTATTCTTCCACTAAAAATATTTTTGAGATGAGAGCATCAAATTTCTTTGAAGATGTTGAGTTTGGGGGAGGGGGAGGATGAGGATTTAGGAACAAATGTTCATTTTGAGGAAATATTTATGAAGATTCATGAATGTTCTAACAAGGATACTTGTTCATATGATTGTGATACAATAACAATTGATTTAGTACGTTACAACATAAATATACTCAAAATTAATATTAAATGTTCAATTTGAAGGTACTAATCGGGATACATGTATGGTCTCGTTAGAACATGAAGGTACTTAAATAATTTTAATCTTCTATATGGAGCAAAAATAACATTATTCATGAATATAAAATTGCATCTCGTCAAAAAATGCAAAATTAGATAATGGTGCCTTTAAGAAGGTTCAGGGGAGAAATGAATAATGTTATATCTTTGGATTATATAATGTATCTCCAAGAGTATTAAGATTCATGTATTATAAGAGTAAAAGATCCATCATGGTACGTGAAGATGAAGAGTTATGATTCTCAGTTGTGGATTAACACTATAAAGAAAAAGTATAAATCAGTACAAGATAACGTGGTATGAGAGCTTGTCCTATTATCTATATGAAACAAGTAGATTGGTTGTAAGTGGATGTATGAAACCAAAGGGGATTCCTAAAGTAATATGGAAAGATATAAAATATAATCAGTGACAACTAGTTATACTAAGCATGAGGAAATTGACTTTGAAGGGATAATTTTTTGGTTTTATCGAATGACTCATTGGGATAATCATGACATTAGTTTCACATTTTGACCTAGAGCTTTATCAAATGGATGTTAATATTAATTTTCTTAATGAAGACATTAAAGAAACGATGTATAAGGTGAAAACTAAGAACTTTGTAATCGGTGATCCAAAGTCTATGGTATACAATCTATTTAGGGCTAGAAAATCTTCTCCAAAATGTACTATAAGCTACTTTTGGTAACTATCTCTTTCATATATGAGATAAACTCACTTGAGAACCGCGAGTATCAAAATTTCGGTATACGTAGTTTTTTATTGTTATTATTGTATATTGATAACATATTATGGGCACGAATGATAAAAATTTGTTACATATTACTAAGAGATTTCATTCGAAAGATTCGAAATGTAATATCTTTGTGATGTAGCTTTCGTACTATGAATCCAGATTCGTCATGATCATTCCCGTGAAATTCTAGGATTCTTATAAAGAAATATATAGAAAACATGTTCCAACGTTATGAAATGTCAAACTCCAAGCCCTTTAATATAAGAAAAGAAGACAAATTAAGTCATAGTCAAAGTGCAAAGATAAAATTAAGATTAAAGAAATATAAAAGGTTCATTATGATACGAAAGTTGGGATTTTGATGTGTGCTCAAGCTTGTACGAGGTCGTACATTGCCCTTATTATCAGTTTATTAGGTAAATATGCAAATAACTGAGAATAGACCATTATATAACAATCAAGAGGCTTTTCTAGTACCTACGATAAGTAAAATAGTACATGTTGACATATAAGAAGTCAGATCATCTAGAGATCATTTGAAATTTTGTATTAGATTTTGGTGGATATCTGGACGCACTAAGAAGAACTTCAGATATATAATATATTGTTATTAAATGAGGGTGCACTATTATAGAAAATTGTAAAGTAAACATTGATTGTATTCTCTATTATCGCAATGGAATTCGTTGCGTGATTTTAAACATTTAACTAGCCACTATGGTTGCGCAATTCTGTCGCTAGACCACGTGTTGTGGAAGGGATATGAACATCGATGAAGTTATATTATGATAACAATTCTACAACTAAATATTCCAATGGTAACATGAGTTCCTTTAAGTCCAAACATATAATTATCAAGTTGTTATTTGTTAAATAGATAACACAGAGTCATCAAATAAGTATAGATAACATCGATACAAAGTTCATGGTGGCATATCATCTTACTAAAGCACTACTACCTACAATTTTACATGAACACATTATTAGGATGCATGTTTTTGTTCTGGAAGATTATTGATTTCAACGAGAGTTTTGTAATAATCCCGATATATATTTTATATTTGGATGTATACTCTTTTGATTTATTGACACTCTTGTTAACAAAACTATGCCATATATCGGATAAGTCTCGATATTAACTTAAAATATACATAATAACATAAAATATATATCATCAAAATTAATATTGTTATTCTCTTACAATGTTTGTTATAGCTAATATCATAGAGTTCTCTAAAATACGACATAGTTTTGTTAACAAGAATTTCAATTTCAAATTGGTGGTGATCAGTGTAAACTTTATCTATTAGACTTCATGGTTTATTTTCTATAGTTGAAAGATTATAGTAGTTGTTTTGAAAGTTTTTTGAAGAATAATACTTATCCATTATGCTCCATAGTGCTTTTTATTAATGATATTGAAAAATATATTTTGAATGAACCTACTGAAGGACGTGAGGATGAAGAACCCTTTAAAATTAGAAGACACTGCTTTGAATATTAATGTGAATAAGGACAGTGCTAAGCATAAAACTGGCTTCAAATTTCTAAACATGTGGACCCTTGATAAGGACTTCCTCAACTTGTTTGAATCTAAATGGAATTAGCCTATCAATGGTTACCCTATGTTCATCTTATGGAATAAGCTAAAAAATATTAAATATTGTTCTCAAATTATGGAATAAGACCACTTTGGAATGTATTTGACAAAGTGTTAGCAGTTGAAGAAATGATTAAAGTCTGTGAGGATAACTATCAGCATTCTAAGAGTAATGAAGACAAGCAAAAATTGCTAAATGCACTACAAATCATATTTTAGCTCTAACCATGGAATAAGACTTTCAGTTTCAAAAATGTTACTCAATTTGGATCAAGGATAAAGATCGTAATACAAAGATGTATCACAATTATGTTAAGAAAAAGAGAAGAAAGAGCAAAATTACTAGCATAAAAAAACAACAATCAATAGATAACATATGCAACTCTTTTTTTTCCAATATGTTGAACCTTATTTTAAAAATATTCTTTGCACTAATCCTTATAAAAAATCTTTAGAAGAACAAAATTTTATGAGTAATAACATTTTTAACATCATTCCTAACCTTATTAGTGAAGCAGAAAAATAGATTTATCATAGCTCATCCTACTGAAGCAGAAATTTACAGCATGATAGATAACCTGAAGACTTCTAGTGCAGTTGGAATGGATGGATATAACAAGTGCTTATTCATCACATGATGGTCCATTATCAAGAACGATTTACGTAAAACCTTAAACTCATTTATCATGGGCCATAAGATTCCTAAAAGAATCATGACCACTTGTATCTGTCTCATCCCCAAAAATAACAATCCTATTCAATGGAAATATTTCAGACCTATTAGTAGTGCACCATTTTGAATAGATTTATGTCTAAAATTCTTAATAATAGATTGTCTAACATCTTGACTAAGATAATCTCTGAAGTGCAGGGAGGTTTTGTTGAGAACAGGTCAATACATGATAACATTCTTCTTGTAAATGAATTGATCCATGATCTGAAAAGAAAAACCAAAGTTGGTAACATATTGATAAAAGTATATATGGCCAAGGCATTTGATAATATTTCTCATAGTTTCATCATTAAAGTATTGCAATCTTTTGGCTTTAATACTAGATTTACAAATCTTATAGGTAGTATGATAAAATCAGTTTATGCTTCTATCTATATCAATGGTAAAACTGCTGGTTTTTTTTAAAACTAAGAGGGGTGTTAGACAAAGGGATCCCTTATCCTTTAGTCTCTTTATCATCTCTGAAGAAATTCTTATAAGAGAATTGAACAATCTGTTTGAATCTAATAAATCCTTAAAGTATGCTAGTAGAAGTAATATTAATATATTTAGCTTAACTTTTGCTGACGATTTACTTATCTTCATTAATGGCTTGAACTCTTTTATGAAACTTTTAGGAAGCTTATTACATATTTATCAAGAAATTTATGGCCAATATATCAATAAGGACAAGACTAAAATCATTACTGCTTCTAAACTAGTTTCAGCACATATTTTCTTCTAGCAACATACCTTGGCATCAATATAAACTCAAACAACAAAACTAACATTTATATTGTTTTACTAGAAAAAAATAGATCTAGAATTGTTGATTGGGAAACCAAAAAGCTTTCTTATGGAGGAATACTAACTCTAACCAACACTGTCTTGATTTATATTCCTACATACTGGATGCACAGTTGCTGGATTTCTAAAGCTATCATTGTAATGGTTGAAAGAATACTCAACAGATTTCTTTAGGGCTCTTCTAATGAATTCAAGCATATCCGTTGTTCTTCTTGGATCAATAATTATAAATCATTCAAGGAAGGTGGGTTCAACCTAAAAAACCTAAATAATATTTAAACTACTCTCTCTTGTAGGTTGTGGTATCGTATTAGAGAGAACAAATGCTTATGGGTAAATTACCTTCATAGCATTTACTGTAAAAACAAACATGCACTTCAGGCTACCTATACTAAGACCAGTTCGCAAACATGGAAATAATTACTCAATATAAAGCTTTTTGTTGAAGAAAACATCTCTTGGAAGTTGGACAAATACAATTTGGATATTGGGTTAGACAACTGGTTTGGAAATTCTCATATTATCTCCATTGACTAATCAGAATAATTATTGGTTTGTTAATAGAAATGTTAATTCTCTTTAGCTAAAACGATGTCTGGAATTTGAATCATCTTTCTAATTTATTTACTACTTCTAACATAGCCTTGATCTCCAAGCTCTCAGTTAATGCTCATCAAGATTATCTAATTTAATGGAAGTTATCCAAAGACGGCTCTTTCAACTTCAAGGACGCAATCAGATTAGAAGCAAACACAACTCTTCATTTATATTTGAGAAAATTTAGAATCAAACTACCTCAATGAATTTTTCTTTCTTCCTTTGAAGACTTCTAAATAAGTTGATTCCAACTGACTCTGTTTTGCAATATAGACATATGATCACATATCTAAATGCCATTTCTGCAATAATCTAAAAACTAGTAATCATTTATTTGTCTCTTGCAGTTTTTCCTGGAAATATGGAATTATTTTGTAGACTTACTCAAGATAAACAATAGAAAATTTATGACAGTAAGCCACTTGATCAGATCTTGGCTCTGGAATGCTCCAATAAAGGCTCATATCAACACTGTTATTCCAGCTATCATACCTTGGGTTATCTGGCATACAAGAAACAAAGTAAAAGTTGAAGGATACTCATTCTCTCACATCTCTGCTATTAACTATATCTAGTTTATAATAGCTAATTTAGACTATGTTAATCTCTTTAAATTAAAGCATTAGAAAGACAGAGGGTTGGTTACCTTTCAATTGAATTATTGTAATCATCTCAAGAAGCCTAGGAAAGCTACTCACCTTACTTGGAAGCCCTCTGCCCCTCGTCGATTCAAATTAAACACAGATGCCTCTTGCGTAGCATCTGGAGAATCAGGTGCCAGTGCTATAATTCGAAACAGTTCAGGTCACATTCTTCATAGTTATGGTAAACTCTACAACAACCTTTCTTCCTTAAAAGATGAAGTTAGAGCTCTTCAAGATGGTCTCCAGCTCTGTAAAATAAAAGGTTTATCTAAAATTGACATTGAATCAGACTCTAAAATCTTGGTTTCTATGTTAACCTCTAGTAATTCTATTCATTTTCTATAAATTATTCTTGAAAAAAGCAGGTCTTTAATCTTACCTTCTATGGTGATTCACCATATTTTCAGAGAACAAAATCAAACAGCTGATTGACTCGCTCGATAGACTCTGAAATGCAAGATGAAATAAGACCATTCTAATTTCCAGCCCCCTAATCATTTAGTCGCTATCACTCAATTAGAAAGTACTGGTTTATGTTACATTAGAACAAAATAACTTGCACTAACTTTTTTTATATTGTTTCTCTTTATATAGCACTCTGTAAATCTAAGCATTCAACAAAGAAGAATCTGGACCTTAACTAAAAGAAGAAGCTTATTTGTCTTGCTCTGCTACTAATGGCTTCTGGGGATGCGAATTCCAGCTGGTCTCCCCATCATACTTGTTCAACTATCTCAATCAAGCTCCCTGAAATGGTCATCACTTTCGTGCTCATTTGTTTCAAGCTTTCAGCTTGTTGGCTAAAATCGACAAATTCTATGTATCCTTTGTAGAAGAATCTAATTGAGTTTCTACCTCTGAATTCAATCATCGTAGTTAATCTTAGACTTAACCGTTTTACTGGAAATTCAATTTTGTGAAATTCTAGTACCTCCGTGTAATTTCATTTAGTCCTTGAGTTTCAAACATTTATCTTGTATAGCTCCCTGAGTTTTCTTTAGCAATAAAATAAAATCATTTTACTATAATAAAAATAAATATAATAACATTAAATTTTTAGATAATATAACCTCAATTTCTTTTACACTAATATCAGATTTAATTTCTTTTACACTAATATCAGATTTGATCACTAAAATCTCGTTCAACTTCATGTGTTTTACCTCTGGAGTTGGTCCATTTATTATCCTAGGTCGAGTCAAACTTTTATCTAGTCATATCTTAAAATAAGATGTAAATATAAGTTAACTCCAAACAAGAAATAGTAAAAGTATTTCATATTATCTCGTTTCTTAGAGCTAGATATAAATTTAATTGTATTTTCAGGTTGGGAATAGTAGAAGCATTTCATATCATCTCGTTTTTTAGCGTTAAATATCATCTAGTTTTACACATAATTTATATATTAGTAGTTATCAATTTTAATATACAGGTTGGAAATGCTCTAAACTTAATTGTATTTTCAGATTCGTATAATCCGTATTTATAGCAGGTTAATCTCGAAAGTTGTTTTATTAATCTCAAAAACCACATACACTAACTCCGCACACAAAATTATGAGCGCGTGTGTGATTTCTATTACTAGTATATGACAATTGGGTCTATCGTTTTCTGTGATAAATTAAAATTATATTCAGAATCGTGTAACAACAGAATTGTACACACAGTAATAGATAAGTCTCAAAAAATCAAAATACTCTTTGAATATACCCTAGGATTCACAATTTGTTTTATATGTTGTATTGGTAAGTGTTTTTTATTTTAAAATGTATTTAGATAAATAAATAAAAGAACAATTCTTATATGTATTATTGGACATCTTCTGAGAAACGGGATACAGAAAGGAAAGGCAAAGGTTATAATCGAAAGCTAATTCAATATTAGCCTAAATACGAAAAGATGCCAAAAAGAAAAAAAAATTGCGAGGAAGTTTGTAAACAAAAAATGTAAAAATACCAACAGCGTATATCAGAGACAACAGCGGTAGACAAGGTGGAAGGGATGAATGAGTGTAAACAATACGGACAACAAATAAAACGTAAGTTAGAAGAAATTAAGAGTTATATTGGTGTTAAAGAATTTGAATTCAAGATTGAAGAGCAAATGGTCAAAACTGCAAAGGCAAAAGTAAAAGTATGAAAGGATGAACTAAAAATTCTAGTATAGTGCTCTAACCAAATGTGGTTAAAAACCGCGCCAAAACAATGATGCTAATATGAGAGGAAAGCCAGTTGGACGCATCGCTAATCCAAAAAGACCAATTAATTGATTTTTTTGTTAGCTCAAGAATAAAAAATTGAGAGAGAGAATTGAGATAGAGAAAATTGTATGAGTTAATGAACTAATAAAAGAGACGCATTTAAATAGGCTTTACACGGAATTCCGAAATTTTTAATCTAACTCGATAAAGACCTTTTGATGAAAGTTAATATATATAAAGATTTGGTCTAACCCACTACATAGCTATGAATTGAAATAAATATAAAATAAAATGTTTAAACTTTAACACTCTCCATTAAACTGAAATCTGCAGATATCAGTTCAAAAGAAAGAATTAACCCTCTACAAAAAAACTATTTTGGGATAGTACGTGAACATACTCCAAGTAAACCACGCAACTTCACAAATGTAGCCAACTTGTACAACAACCCAAATCTCTAGTTCATTGCAAATAACGAAGGATTCTCTTGGCAACTAACATATGTATTTCTTTTGGATTCTCAATATATCTACTTATTAAACTCACAGGATACATTATATATGGTCTTGTTGCAGTCATCAAACTGCCAACAATTTGTTTGTAAAGTGTGTTATCCACTTTCTTTCCTTCATGATCTTTGTTTAGCTTCAAGCCAAACTCAGTTGAAGTGCTTACAGGATTGCAATCCTTCATTTGACACTATCCAAAACATCTTGCACATACTTATTTTGAGATATAAAAATTCGATTAGCTGATTGTACTACTTCTATAACAATGAAATAATGCATCATACCAAGATCAAACATTTCAAATTTAATCATCATGAATTCTTTGAATTCTTTAAACATTACACTATCATTTCCAGTAAATATGAGATCATCTACATATAAGCAAACAATAAGTAGTTTCTCTTTATTTTCAATCTTAACAAAATGTGTATGCTCATATGGATATTTGTGAAAGCCTTCCTTCAGAAAATAAGCCTAAATGCGACTATACCAAACTCGTGGAGCTTGTTTTAAGCCATAAAGATCTTTCTTTAATCCATAAACTTTATGCTCATTTACAATCTTAATATGACCAAGAGGTTGTTCTACAAATAAATGTTCCTCCAAGTTTCAATGCAAAAATGCCGATTTGACATCTAGCTGAAAACTAGGCCACGAATTATGCGTCGCCAATACTATCACCAATCAGATTGTATCATGTCTTGCAACATAAGCAACGAATTCTATATAGTCAATCCCATATTATTTCTTATATCCCTCAACTACCAAACACGACTTATTCTTTTCAACTTTACAATTTTTTTAGTTTTGCTTTGAAGATCCATTTTACACCAATGGTTTTGTGCCCTTTTGGAAGACGAGTGATCTTCCAAGTATCATTTTTTCCAATATAATTAATTTCATCATCCATCGCCTTTCTCCATTTTTATTCTTTGACAACATTTTCAAAAGATGTAGGATCACAATATGAAAATAAAGCAAAGCGAGTTACCAGATCATCAGTTACAGTTACCTCATAGTCTTCCATTCATGCAAGCCTTTTTTGAATATGAGGAAGAGAATGAGTTGCTACATCGTTAGCTTCTGCTGCTTCATCATTAGCTTCGAATACTGTTGGAAAAATTTCAGCGGTTGATGGAATTATTTTTGATGAATTTTTAGGCAAAAAGACTGCTGGAGTTGGTTTGCTTTCAGAATCGTTATCAAAGAAAAGAACTTGAGTAGTTTCCTTCCCGTTCCAATCCAAGTTTTTTCTTCATAAAAAACATCTTGGCTTGTCACAATTTTTTGAGTTAATATATTAAACAATTTATAAGCTTTGGATGTTTCACTAACACCAAGAAAAACACATTTGTCCCTTGATCATCAAGTTTCTTCATTTTCTCACTTGGGATATGCGCATAAGCAATGCAGCAAAAATTCTAAAATAATCTACAGCTGGTTTCCTTTCACTTCAAACCTCCTCCGGCATCATATTTGAACAACATATGTAGGACTTCTGTTCAAGATATGAATACTCAAATTTACTGTCTCAGGCCAAAAATATTTTGAAATTCTTCTTCTTGCCAACAAGCTTCTCACCATATTGAGGATGGTTCTATTTTCTTTGATAGACCATTTTGTTGTGGTGTATAAGCAACTGTTAACTCTCTTCGAATGCCATAAATGTCACAAAAATTAAATTCGGTTGAGAAATATTCTCCACCACGATCTGTTCGAAGGGTCTTAATGATCTTTCCTCCGTTATAAATGAATATTATCGGGACACAAATATATAAGAATGAATTAGCTCCAAAACTCGTTTTGCTCGCCATGACTTTCCTTGGGTAAATTGAGAACGATGTTGTTTGCCAACAACACATTCTTCACAAACTTGGGTTGGAATACTAATACGAGTAAGACATGTCATCATATTTTTATGTTGGAGGATCTTCAATCCACCAAAACTCAAGTGGCCATAACGAAAATGCCAGAACCAAAAATGATATTTTACTTCAGCTACCAGACAAGTTTGCACACTTTCAATCTTTAATGGAAACAACCTGTTTGAACTCATTGGCACAACAACAATAGATCCTTTAGTAGGATCATAAATCTCACAAACACCATTTTCAAATTGATTATCTAACCATTTTCTAGCAATTGACCAACACTTAACAAGTTACTTTTCAAGTCACGAACATAAAAAACTTTAGATATTATTTTCATACAACCATTCTTGGTTCTTATCTCATTATTACCCTTTCCCATTACATTCACAGTGAAACAATTACCAAAACTTACTGTAGAATGGAAGTTTTTGTTTAAATAAAAAAAAGGCTTACTTTCACACATGTGGTTACTGCCAAATATGAGACTGAGATTCCTGATTAGCTTGAACAATCATCAACGGAGTTTCTACTTCTTTATTTTTAGAAAAATTTGATTGTTCTTCCTTTTCTGTCATTAGGCAGCTTAGTATAACATTCAAGTACGATAATGACCAAATTTATAACATCTAAAATAATATACTTTGGATTTATCAAAATGTTGATCTCCTCATCTACTTCTAACTGATTTTTTTTGTCACTATTGGTTTTAGAATACCTATTTTCATCTCTATTACCGTGGAATCCTCTTCCTCTACCTTTAATTCTTCCTCTAAAGTTTGAGAAATTAGTATGGGTAGAAGCCTTCAAAGCTTGCTCCTCTAAAATTGCACCGCCGTTCATCTTATGTTCATGGACCAACAATGAGCTTTGTAGTTCATCAATAAAGAATGCATCTATATCTTTTGATTCTTCAATTGAACACACGACATAATCAAATTTTGGTGTCAGGGAACGCAATATTTTCTCCATAATGGTAATATCTTCCATCTTCTCCTGGTGAAATTGCATTTTGTTGTTGATCTCCACAACCCTGGCACAATAGCTCGTAACATATTATCCATCCTTTATTTGTAGAGTCTCAAAATATCTTCTCAAAACTTGAAGCTTTGCACGCTTAACTCTAGAGGAGCCTTGATGTTATTTCTTCATGGAATCCCAAATATCTTTAGAAGTTTCTTTGCTAAGAATTGTTTCCAAGATGGGCCGAGTAATTTCATAAAAAATATAATTTTTTGCATTAAAATCTTTTAGCTTTCTCGTTTTTCTCGACATTCGTCAACACAACACCTTCTGCTGGTTGTGCTACTCCCTAAACAACAACCATACAATGTTTTTTGAACCTTAAGAAATTCTCTATGACCATACTCCAATGATCATATTGACCATCAAACCGTGGGATAGATTGCTGTACAAAACTGTTAGATAACATCAAGGTTTTTTTCCTGTGAAAGAAAAAAAAACAAAAATTGGCTATGGTACGAGTGTTAGCTCAAGAGTAAAATTGAGAGAAAGAGAGAGAAAATTGTCTGCGTTAACGAATTGATAAAAGAGACATCTTTAAATAGACTTTACACTGAATTTCTAAAGTTTTGGTCTAACTCAATAAAGAGCTTTTAATGAAAGTTAATAGACATAAATATTTGGTCTAACCCACTAAATAGCTTTGAATGAAAATAAATATAAGATAAAACTTTTAAACTTTAACATGTTTTGAGTACCTGGAATTGACAAATTCTCAAATACTCAGAATGTAGCTAGAGTCAAAGACGATATGATTGATACGTTTAGCCTAGGATTAGAATTGACTAGTTTGTAATATTAATTAGTGCAAAAAATACTTGTTAACAAAATATTTATTTATTTATTAAAAATATTTTATAATTTTATATTTAAATTTAATTAGATATTTTTTAAAATTATAAAAAATAAAATAAATAAATAACTATATTTATAGCAAGTGATTTTAAAACCTATATTACATTTTTTCGAATTATTATTTAATAAAAATAATTACTAGTTTTTTATTTATATACTGTTCATGTTACGTACTTTTTAAAAAGGTTTTTTTATAATAAAGTTTTAAGATTTATTTTTTTAATTTTATTTAAATTTTGTATATAAATATATTTTTAAACGTGGAATTAAAAAAAATTATATAAAAAATATATACTGTTTTTTTACATATAAGTGTTATTTTTTTCAAAATTTTAACGATTTTATTTTTCCTTTTTACAAGCATTGAAAATTTGTTTTTTACAAATTAGTTATAAAGCTTATAGTTTAGACTTAAATGCCAATTTTAAAATTCATTTTTTTACAAAATTTGAATTTGATATGATATCTACATAATTATCTCTTTAATGATTCTGATAATTATTTCTGTGATTACTTATGTATGATACTATTATCAATAATAACCAATGCATATATCCAACACTCTCACGCTTGGATCATCATATGCTACTAAGTGAATCTTCTAAAATTTAGTGTTCCTAGATAAACTAATTGTTTTTACATGGCGATTAACAACAAATGACTAATGGCATATTCATTACACTAGTATGTGGAAATAAACACAATAGAATCACATCATCACCGACAATCAATTACATGGATCTATTATGATGTGTATGTAAGTAAAATTTGAAATGTAATCGCACATATCTATTATTAACTGGTCTAATTTAAGCAAAGATCTACTTAATGAGCAGTATAAGTCAATAAAACTTAAATGAGCTGTATAAGTCAATAAAACTTAAATAAGCACACTTATTATATATGTTTACCTCTAAACCTCAAGTGTATATAACTAAATGACAAACATATCTCGGGACACAAACTCTCACTAAAATAAATGATCTTTGAAACAACACTCATCCTAATGGTGTGTTTTTGTAAAACTGTACGTACCATTGCTTTTGTAAGAAAATCTGCCACCATATGGTTAATTTAAAAACTATATATATATATATATTCTTGGATTTAGCCAAAATTCTAGTACTATTTGAATGTTGTAGTGCAAAACTATTGTCACAATATAAACTTAGAGGATTTTTTTAATCTATTTACCGCGACAAAGTTGTGTAACCATCCCTTTAAATTTGAGTTGTAATATCCAATGATCTCCAGATTTATCCTACTTCTTACATGTTAACTTGTGTAATTTTTTTCATCCTAAATACCGGAGAACCCTTCTGACTACTTTCCAATGGGTTGTCTCTGGATTACTTACATACCTTCCAAACTACACAAAAACAAAGGTAATGTATGACTTTGTATAAACCTGAGCGTACATCAGACTCCCAAATGCGAAAGCATATAGGATGAGTTACATATTCTAATTTTATCTTTCATACATTAACTTTAAGATTACTTTGTCTCATTTTACAATAGAGTTATTCAAAGGTTTATTTTTTATTTTTTAATGAAGTAAAGTTGTATCATATTATTTATATATACAAAAATTGCATCACCAAGATTTTTCATATCAATTTTTTTATTGAAAAAACTCTTTGTAGTATATAAAAATTCCTTAACATTCATGGCAAACATTATGTAGATCGTTTCCTTGATGTCATCATAAATAAAACGATCTTAACATCCATTTGATGAAGCTCTTGGTCAAAGTGATGAATCTAGAGAGAATGTCTTTTTAAAGTCAATCATTTCACGCAGAGTATAACCTATTACCACAAGTCACACTTGATATATCTCTATATTACCATTTGAATCCAGTTTGGTTTTTAAAATCAACTTACATCTAATTGACTTCTTTTCTTCAGGTAATTGGACAAACTCATAAACTGTGTTATCTTGTATTAACTTATACTTTTCTTTCATAGTGTTGATCCAAACTGAGAATCATAACTCTTTAGGGCTTCATAGAAACATAACAAATTGTTTAACATTATACCAAATGAATTTGCATATTATTGAATATATACTATATAATCTTAAAATATAGTGTTATTCATTTCTCTAATGTACCTTATTAAGGGTACTATTTTGCTAGTTTGCACTTCTTGAGGAGGTAAAGTTTGATATACTTGAAAATTTTCATCTTATTCCTCAAGTGGAAGACAAATATCATCTTAAGTATCTTAATATTCTGACTAGACTGAAAGATTGACATTAAAACCAAATTATATGATGCATGAGTATCAATGATCACGATAGTGTGATATATTGACTTCGTGATTTACTTATCTTTATTAGAATATTCATGAATTTCTATTGATTTTTCATTAATTTGAACATTTTCTTGTAAACTCTTCTCCTCAAACTCAATATCCTCAAAGAAATCTGTTTTCCCGACTCAAATATACTTTTAGTGGAAGGATAATAAAAATTAAAAATCTTTCAATATCCTAAATATCAAGTGAAATAATAACTAACTTTATTAAGGTCTAATTTATTTTGATTTAGGATATACATATGAAAATCCCCAAACATGTAGATGTTTAGAGATATGTTTATGCTTTGTCAAAAATTCATATGAGGTCTTAACAATTGATTTTATGGGAACTATATTGAGAATATACACATCATATTTAATGGCTCATCCCAGTGTAATAGTGGTGGAGTTAAATGAATAATCATATTTTTCACTATATCTTTAAGCGTACAATTTTGCCTCTCACATATGTTATTCATGTAGGAAGAACCTGATATTGTATACAAATAAACTATACCACACTATTTTAGGTAACTTACAAATGTCCCATGATGTTGTTCACATGAACCGTCATATCTGACATGATATTCACCACCACAGTCATATTTGACACACCAATTGTTTTTACCAAGTTGTTTAACTTCTATATATAAAGTTATGAACTTATTTTAGGGTTCCATACTCATGAATAAAGTATAAATACATGTACCAAGAAAAGTAATCTATAAATGATATAAAATATTCATGGTCATTCTATAATTACTTTGAGAACAGTCTACATATATAGATATGTATTAATTAAATACTTCTTTCACTTTGCATACACCTAATATTTTTTACTTTGGTTTGTTTTTATTTGATACATTAGATGCAAGAATCAAACACTAAATAATCAAGAGAACCTAATAAAGCTTTCAAAAACAAGTTTATGTATTCTTCTTTTAGAGATATGACATAAGTGCTTGTGCCATAGTTTTTCTAAATTTTCAGCCTTATAGTTTAGTGTATTAAATACATGCATGTTCATTGTTTATCTCTTATGCTTAATACTATTTATTGTATATATAACTGATCTTTTATTGTATGATATATGCTACCACGTCATCATATAAATAAAGAATCATTTAATTGTTCCAAAAAGACTTGAATATCCAAACGTGTCTAATATAGGAAAAAAAATCATATTTATTATAATATCTTTCATATATAATAAATGTCCACTAGAAAGCAAGAACTGAATATAATAAATTTAAAAACTAAGCATAGAATTTCCTTTACTTGATAAATGAATATTTTACCATCACTAAAGCTTCAGATCCTTGTCGTACTATGTGTTGTTATACAAAAATGGATGGTCACAACCATATCAACCAACCGCGTGTTTTTTGTGACTGAAACTAAATTGATTTATAAACATACTAGAGTTGTGAGATTAACTTTATCTTTCATATAAACTTGGTATTTTGTGCACCTCTTCTTAAGATGCCCCATCCTCTTGCAAAAGAAACATCAACCTCAAGTAGGTGATTTTTTTAGGTTTCTTACACATGAACTGGAAACCTTATCATATTTGGTCTTTTTTGTTTTCTCATATTGATAATTAACCATATACACCTCAAATATTCTTGTTTAAACCTCTCTTTCTCTTGAGTAGCAAGCAAAATCATTTCAGTAATTGTTCACTTCTTACACTGATGAAAAAACTGAAATACAAACCTTACCATAACTTTCTCGAGAAGATAATCTTAAGTGTATTTAACTTTGAGAGGATCATTAGAATCCCAAGAATATGTTATCTTATTTTTATTTTTGGTATGAAAATTTATGTTGGAGAGTTGCATCAACAACATCTTAACTTCAGTTTTATTAATCTTAGAAAATATTTTCTCAAGTGCTTTAAGAAACTCAATTACATGGGTGATTTTAATCGGGACAACCCCATAAAATTTTAAAAGTATTCATTTTTTCATGACTACCAAGAGCAACCTATTTGACTACCTAAAATTATTTATTCTCCTCATGAGAACTATCTTTGTTGAGAGGCGTGGTATCATAGCCTGCATTTTACCAAGGAACAGACTGTCCTAAACCTCTATTTGTAAATCATGATAAGCTCTTACAGCATGTTGATACTAACACGAGTCTTCATATGGCATCTAGATATAATAAATCCTTAATGTATACCTATTATATTACTTGTGTGTCGTATGGACAATGTTGGCTTGTATTGCTAGGCGTGCTCAGTATATGCGCATCATGGACAAAGACACGTAAACTTGTGATGAGCGGTATCAGAGCTGGTATCCGCATTCTAAGGTGATGCACTCAAGCCACGCGTAATAACCAAATGGGTTAGCCCAACACAATAAAGACCGACTCGTACAAACCTAAAAAAAACATGGAAAAAAAATATGGGGTGCATGTAACGTAACTCATCGTGGGGGGCTAATGATATAACAAGTGAGCCCATCACAACAGAAGTTCATCTCGCACACAAGAGATATGTGAATGTAACTCAGTGTGCATAAGGTTACTCCATGTTAGGCTGCAGAGGCAAATAAGGCATAAAACACAGAACAGACGATCACCGCTATAGACAAGCATGGTGCAAGTAATTGGATAGAAGAGCTGCGCATCAACGTAGCGGCATGTACAAGAGAGAAAAAATTGACTAAATCGTGGCGAAGACGTTCACGAATTAAGTGGAGGAGAATTTCACGATCCGTATTTTCCCAATTGACACACTAACCTTAATCTATTTGTGCATATCATGATAAGCTATTACGACCTGATGATACTAACTCGAGTCTTCATATAATAGGTAATTATACTTAATTCAAACTATCCAACTGTTTTATTGCTTGTGTTTCATATGGGAATGCTGGCTCTCGGCACATGCACCTCTTGGGCGAATGAAGCTAAGCGCGTGATAGTTGAATACTTAGTCCTTAATATCATATTAAAATGAAAACATGTTCAATATAATTCTATGTAATTTTTCAATGGGAAAATCTTACACACCTAAAGGGGGAGGTTTATTGCCTAATGATTAAAAATTATTTACTTTTAGTGTATTAACATCACGCATAACAAATAACATATAAACAAATTTATTTCCATATAAACTTGGAACAATTTAAATATGGATCAACATATAAAAAATATGGTTCAACATGTAGAATATAACCTTACATCACTAATAAGATATCTTAGGACAAAGTATGAGTTTGAGAAAAACACTTTTGATCCAATTTCAATCGACTTAATATGGAAAAACCCTCAATGGGGTTGGTTTTCTATTCCAATCAAATACTTAATGATCAATTCATAACTCAATGTCTCTTATTCATGGTAAATTGTACCAAACGTTAATCCTCTTTAAGTCTGGTAATACACGTAATATCATCATTGACAAATGCATTAAAACCCTAAATACATCAAGTCACCAAATGTATCACTTGTGAGATATATTGGCTTTATGACCTACTTACCAAAGTTAAGAATATATAAATCTCACAATCCAGATAACACATAAACATGCACAAATACATAATATACTCAAGTTTTAATCTAACAATGGGTCTGTGTATCACCTCTATAGGTGCATATACCACGCAATCCTACGATGATAAGTTTTTGTTGTATTGATAACGACGTTGTTGCAGAAAAATAAAAGGAATTGTAGGTTCTTTGTGTTGCTGCCACATAAACCATCAAGAGGGCGCCACAATAACAACGTCAAAATTGGGGTTTACTGCAGAAAAAAAACTGTTGTTATTTATAGTTTGATTAAGGCTTAATATGCCACATCAACGACCTTTTTACTGTAGTAACACGATCTCAAATCGACTAAAAAACCTAAATTTCTCGTAGAATCCATATTCAATTGATCAAACTCATACTTTAACACGTTCTAATCCTTAATAAATCAAATACCATGTAATTTAAAACCCTAGATCTGCACACCTTTCCAAATCAATCAACAATTATTCCCATATTTAGATCATTTGTTACAAAATAAAAGTACATGCTTATTATATTTTATTTAAGAACATAAAACCTAACACTAAAGCTTAAATGCGTAGCTTTAATACCACTAAATAAGATTCAATTTGTTTGAATATTATTTAAACTTATATATAAATAAATAAATGCAATTTGAGTTCTTCCATAAATGAAGAATTATAAAAATTATTGGAAATATATATGTCGTTTTCTTATTCTTGTTATTTTTTCATTCACAATCAACTTACTATTGTACCTTCCTTATTTTTTGGCCTTAGTGAATTGTTATTTCTTTTCTACAAGCAATAGGTCACTAAACACCATATTATCTTGGATATGATCTTCAAAATCTTATATTCTAACCATTAGCAACCCATATTTTATTTTAGTCGTGTTATATAAGAGAAAACATTATTGTCCCTTTATATATGATTGCAATTATGATTATAATGTGACTCTTATTATAATCATATCCATTCGTTTAGGTGTTGGGACACGAGACTATAGCTTTAAATATTTTAAAATATAAATTAGTCCCAAAACTTTAGAGTTTATATTTAAATATCAACATTTAGATTCAATCATTCACAAAATCCGAATTTGATACGGTATCCACAAAATTACCTCCATGATGGTTTTTCATCTATTAACATGATACTGATTTTCGTGATTACTTATTTGTAAGACCTTTATCAATAATAACTAATGTATCGATAATCATATGCCGATCTATTCTAATATAGAAGTTTTAACACTAAGTAGATACATCATTATTATTAATCTAAGTTTAACGTAAAAATCAATTTGTTTAGATTTTAGTCATTCTTATTTGTTACGCCTTTCACTGGGTCTTTCATTATAATAAAATATCTTTTAGCTTAAAAAAATTAACGTAAAAATATACATGACTTTAAATTAAATATATTTATTGAGATATATTTCCACATGATACTCATGATATTTAATATAAATATATTTTATAATATGTTTATTATGATTATTGTTTCAAACAATCCTAAACTTTATGTAAATATAAATTTAAAATGTATCTAAAAATCAAAAGTAAAAGATAAAAAATCCCGAAAAATAGGATTTTAACTAATTAAAATTGTTTAACTTTGTTGTGACAAATAATAAGACTTGTTGCGATGAACATCGTACATGTCAAATAGCAAGAAGAGTTTATTGCAGCGACGAACGAGCCAAAATCATATAATAATTACTATTTAAATGACACAGCGCTGTACCATGTTATATCAGGCCTATAAATTATGTATTTTATGTCTAATATATGAATTATGTCACAAATCTTAAAACACGTGATATACTGCACAATTAGTTTAGCATATTTCATTTCATTTCATGATATATTTCAAACCTAAGTTTTATCATCCGATTATCAAGGCCTCAATCCTTGTGTTTCTGATCTAAATTTATTTTGGGTATGCTTTTTATCATTTAAACTAATTTGTAAGGATTTACACGATTAAATATTAGTTATTATTTTTTATTTGAGACATTATTTATGTATATAATAAAACATTCTTCGAATTTGAATTTTATTTTGATATATAGTAAATGAAATTTTTCTAAATGTTTGGTAGTTAATGGTTATTCTAACCCATTTGGGGATACATTCCCCAATTCTCAACTCATACATATAATAATTTATGTCTTAAATAAACTAATCTAATCAAAGTATTCTTGCAATTACATGAATTCATTTTTGAATTGGTGTGTTGAGATTCTGGTTATAATATTATGGATCTTATGAGGATCCACAAAGAGCGCTAAGGAATACTTTTTAAATAAAAAGAAGTCTACGAGATCTTGATTAGATGTAGAATTAAATCTAATCTATTGGTGTAAATTTACAAACCCTTAATCAAAGAGAAAAATAAAATATGTTTTTTTCTTTATATGACAACGGTAGCCATCATTACCCTAGGTTAATAGATTCAATGAGTAAAGACCATGTATAAAGCTTCTAACTTTAATTCTAAATTCCATCGGGTCTAATAGCATCGTTACCCAATGGTCTCGTATCTCCAGGACCATAACCGTTATTGTGATCATATAGCTCAATAATTTAAGTGCTGGATAATAAAACTCTCTCTCTCTCTCTCTCATAATGCATATCAACCCACCGGGATCAATATGATATAATATATATTATTATTTTATTATTATATGTAAGTCTAATTACTAATTATTTATTAGTTATATCATTTTATTAATTGGACTATATATTAGAATAGCTCGGATACTACATAGATGAGACATTTTAATCATAATATCCTTACAGTATCTGGATCACCACATGTATAATATATTTCTTTTAAATATCTTATCAATGGATGTTATTGTATTAGAATATAAAACAAAATGTCTTATCATTTTAAATAACAATAAAAAAGATTGAGAAAGTCGAGTCATATTATGCGTGTTTGTCTCGCATCAATCATATTATCAATTATTACCTAAAAAACTTAGAATTCTCATGGTATATAGTTATGTGAATCACATAACTATATAACCACTAAACATATCGGTTCTCAACTAATTTACTTTCACTAAACTGATATGTTTAATTTAAATAAAATGTGAAAGAGAATATAATATTGTATTCTATATTAATTGGACTATTTTTTTGTATTATATACGAATTGACAAAAAATAATACACTATAAAACTAAACTGAATGGTACACTTTAATATGAATACTGAATTACAAACAAAGTTCCATCGAATCTAAATATCCTTTAGACTAAGAACACCCATATAAATTTTGTATTCATGAAAAAACTTTGGGTGTTAAAATCTTGGTAAAATAAGATTGAAATTGAAGATGAATCTTTCTATTTTCTTGTAATATTAACAAAACAATATTTAATAATGAAGTTTGATCTTATTTTTTATATTTTAATTTTCTTGACAATAACGAACTATATGTATTTTCTTTATTTTGATGTTACCCAGTGTGCTACATATTTTATTGATATAAATGTGTGCATCTTAATCACACAATATGATTTTCCATTCACTTAACCCAATAATTCACGATATATAATTGATTTCCTTAATTTTTAGACTTTCTTTGTGTTAATTCAATGTTTGTTCTTTATAAACACAAGATGACCCATGTCATAATTGCACAATGGTGCATCCTTTGAATACTAAAGTATCTACTAAGAACAAACGTGACCATACATTAAGATTTTGATTGCCAAAATATATGTAATATTTTATATTAACTAAAATTGTAAATGAATCTTAAAATATTAATTGGGACAACATATTTCATCATTAAACAAAATATATAAGCTTGTTATTTTCCACACGGTGTTTGTAGCATGGTCTTAATTTATGTATTTGTGATAAACCTATACAACATTAAGAATTATTTTGATGAATCTTGGTTCTTAACACATAAGATGGTCTTACTCAAAAATCTTTACATCGAATTGGTTCAATATAAATTTATTCGTGGTATGCAATAGGTTACTATATTTTATGGTAATGAACATGTCATTAACGTATAATGTTGAATCTTGAACTACTCACATTGAAATTTTGAAGTCCATAAAATTCTACTGAGTTCATTTAAAGACTAAACAATACTATAACTTTAAGAAATCATGGCATCATTGAGAAAACACTTGCTTTAATATCATAAATTAATATATTAATATCATAAACCATTCATCTTAACTAAAATTTACAAACAATTATTACAAATATTTTAATTTTCATTTGTTAAAGAAGCCAAAACTAAATTCTTATCTTATGCTGATTATTATTTGTAACTCATCATACATCCCCAATAAAGTTATTAGGTTGTACTATATATAATGTTTTTTGAACGTCACCGTTAGAAATTTATTATTTGGATATTCATTTAATTAAGTTTAACGCTAAAATGGGCAATATGTACTATTTTATCATGAAATAATCTTTCACTTAACTAAAATAAAGGTTCACTTAAAATTCAGTTTTTTCATACTGAGTGCACCATGTTTGATATACGATCTTATGTATATCTTATCATGTTATTTTTCGAGTTAAGGATGGTTCAAATATGAATTAGCAACCAGCTAGTCTCTTTTATTTAGGTAATATGTAAGATTTTAAATTGAATGATCTTACATCATTTTTTAATATTGTTACAATAATTTGTAGTGAGGGTTGAGATTCTAGATGATGTCATAGAAGCTTGAATTAAATTCTTCTTTTACATTAAAATAATCTCCATGTTTATGTAAAGCTCTTTAAAATGTTATGTAGGCTAAAACTAAATTACTCTTTTGTATTCATAAAAAATTAATAAGACTTTCACAATAAGATTTTTTCTTAGAAGGAAACAAACAATAAAAATATATATATTATTTTTATCTTTTTACTCAGTTGTATTTGTTTTATTTACGATTAACATCAACTAATATTTTACTTTAAGATTATTAAACTCATTTTCCGGATTCAACTATTTAAAATGTAATAAATAGTCAAGTTCTATTCAGACATGATTTTTAAGTGTAATTATTTTTTCTTTATTTCTATTATAATTAGTTGATCAATAATTAGTTATATTAGTCAAACAGAGAATGCGATATAACATATAGGTTTGATCAAAGTAGTAGCACCATAGGTTGAACGCACAATAGATATACATGACGTGTCATGTGTACTTATAGGTAGATTTTTGTAACCTAAAGATCCAATTATACATGGTAGACTATAAATAAATTTCATCATTAAATATTATCACTTTGTTATTGTTCAAGAGAAAGTAATAAACACACTTTAGAGCATCTAATTTTCAAGAAACCCTTAAGTAAAATAAATTAAAATTTAATATAAAAATATTGAATTTGATGCATAATTTGATTATTTTTTGTTATATTAATAAATTATTTTTAAATTCATATTATTCATTATTTTTATTTTAGTTTTCAAATTAATTAATCAAAAAACTAATCTTAAGACCAAATAAATTTATATATTTGATACTACTTAGATAAACTAATTCTAGTTATTAGAAACAAAGAAACATACTCCGGACTTACTATTTGTTCGATATAAAGAATATACAAAATATACTTACTATTTGATAATAAATTGTACACTTGATATTGTATCCAGCACATACTCTGGACTTTAAATACTTGACATTATCAATGGATTCAGACTATGATAAAATATGGACATACTATAGTCAAAGTATATATATGAATAATATGAGTTATCTTGGTCACCCATATAAAGAAACAGTTTGCAGCTAACTTAGCTATATGATTTTGCTCTAATATTTTTTATTGTTTTATTTGCATCTACTTTTATTTACTTAGTCTGGTTACCCTTGATATATCCAACATTTGTATGAATATTCAGAATAGGCAGGAGAGTCAATTGTATATAATGTAACTAGTTTGTCAACATCTTTTGAAAGTTATGATCTGAATGTTTATGATAAAAGTGTACTTATGTTTATGATGATTTCAATTTTTTTATTATATTATACATAAATATGTATAATATCATTATATAAGGTGATTATATATGTTGTATACAACTTATCCATTTTAAAATTTCTACATGAATGAATCACCATTGTTTATAAACATGCTTTGACATCACCCTATTTTTGGTAATTTAACTTATCTTCTGAATGTAGATAAACTATAATGGTTGGAGTTATATCAGTTCATCAAGCCGTGCTGCTAAATTTTACTCAACATTATTAATATCTAAAAATTAGTGCACTTAAATTATCATTCATACTAACTTATATTTTTTTAGAGAATTCAATATGTTGTTGGGAATATTGTTTCTATTTATGGATAAATTTTGAAGTCTTGTTTTAACAATTTCAGATTGAAATTATTTTGGTGGTTCTCCAAAAATTTAACCGGATAAAATTAGAGCGCTTTCGTTGAACGATAAGAACGAATATTTTTTGTTGTGTTTCCTTTTCTCACAGAACAATATTTATTTATTTAACCAAAATACTCAAACTGTAAAACAGTTTTATGTCCAAAACGGCTATAATATTAAATGATAAAACAGGCCAAAATATTCAAATTCAAATTCAAATTCAAATTCAAATTCAAATAATTTTTTAGAATAGCCTTATCATTTAAAATAAGATTTAACCTCAGCCAGGTTGTGCCCTTTTGACCCACTAATCATAATATATTCTAACAATGGTGTACTCCACACTCTCCGACTTGCTTGATAATATATTATGACTATACTGTTCGACTAGTCAATCCAATTACACTAAAATATCTAACATATTTAAGCCATTTTATTAATGAAACTAAACAATAATCTTTATTATTGTTCCATTTTTAAATCGTAAACAAATAAAAAATCTCACCTTAACTGAATCAAGATGAAAAAATATGAAATATATTGTTAATAATGACAATCGCACAAAAGATCAATAAAATACTAAACTCTGAAACTAGACTATGTAATTGAATTATAACTTAATATTCAAATAAATTTGATCATTCTATTTATCTATAATGAAGTAGTGTTGACACTTTAAATCTATACCATTTTAAGACTAACAAACTTGGATAAATCTAAAAGTTAAATCACTAAAAATCTAAATTTTGGAAGTAAAATTTACAAGTACCTAAATTATCTCTTAATAAAATATGTTACGACATTCTTAAAGAATGCCTCATAGAATATCATCAGACTAACACGATTATATCTAACCTTCTTTACTATAGTTCTCTATCTTTAGGTTAATTTTATAATAAGAGGAAAAAAATCTCCAATTATTGTTCTCATATATATCAATGTATTTATAATGAACAAGAATCTCATATTTATATTTTACATAAATCAACGTAATATGATTTGGAATTTGGTTACGAAAGATATAAGTCAACCGAAAATAAATATAAAATAATAATTTTAAATTACTAAATACATAACACATAATTTTAATTATCACATAAAGTAACATAAAATACTAAATTATTTCTAGTTTATGTTTGGACATGCATTCACATAAACTGAATCGCCGTAATCCTTACCAGAGACCGTTAGACCAATGGGCTATACATTAATTCTTGAGAACAACTCTTTAAGGAAAAAATAACGGTTCATAATTACATATGAAACAATCAAACCTTCATTCAGACCAATTTGACTATTGTGTGGTATATTTAATCAAAACCATTCAACAGTGCGGTCAAATTATGCATGGGTATGCAGCGCGCGAATGCAAAAATTACAGTACGCAGTTATTTACTCACTCTCGGACGAATGGGTGCATAATTTTCTTTTAGGTAGGCTTTATACATAATTACAGTTTTGGTGTGAACGCCCAAAATCCTATCATGTGTGAATTGCCAGTATGCATCACTTTTGAGATATATCAAGGTCCTCAGTACAATACTATTGATTAAATATATGAATTATCTACATGTGAATCATGTTGAACAATGTTCTCTCATTCAGAAAATCATTTGCGTGTTGTATTTTATCACAATACAAGTATTTGTAGTAGTCGTCATAAATATCAATTAGAAAGCTCAAATATATGAAGGTTAATGAATGTCATTCGAACTCTAAAATTTAAACAAAATATCTTTGGGCATACAAGACATCACCCTATAATCCCAAGGTCAAAGTGCTCAGTGTTTGTAAGTCATCACCCATGCATCGCAAATGACATATATTCTTTCAAAACTAGCATGTATTATAAAACATAATTGTGCATCCTTTAATCATCCAAACACATATATAGATTTTCACGTTTATCTTATCAATTCAAATTTGTGTATTTAAAATATAAGCCTTATGTAATAATAAGTTGAATCGTCTACAACAATATGTAGTATTTTGGAACATAAAAAAAATATACTAAAAGGTTATCAATGGTGCCACAACGAGAAAATGAGCTCGTTATGAAGTACAAGTATGCACTGCAGCGAGAAACAATGATTCATTGTAGCGCCAAACATTATAGATGTCATCAATGTATCAACTTCACTGCACTATCACATTTCTTTAACTACCGCAGTAACCCAACACATTGTATAATTGAAAATAATTCTCTTTTGTTTCTGAATTTATCAAATCCAAAAGATCACCTAAGAAGAACTTTAGTCATTCATCAATAAATATTCACATAATAACTTATATACTTGCAATTAAATATAGATCTTAAAACTTTGCATCCATAAATCATACAATTTTAAATTTTGAGATTGCACATTTGGGATACATGTATTAGTTTTTATAGATACATAAAGTGATATAATACCAATTGTTAATTTTAAAATAAATAGAATTTTAATCCCCAATCATCAAATCATAGATACAATCATATTTTATAGATTTTTCTCTTTCTAACGGCTATAACTATCAAAACCTCAATTATTTAGGTTTTATGAGTGAAGACCATATATATAGTCTCTAACTAAAATTATAAAATCCATTGAACGTAATAACATCATTAACTGATGGTCTCATAAAGCCTAGTAACTAAAGTGTTGGGTAACATAACTCTTCCTCACAATATATATTAACCTCACTGGTATCTACATAATATAATCCATGATAGTACTACATTATTATATGTATGTAAATTTATTAGTTATTTGCTAATAAATATTTTTATTAATTGAAGTGCGGTTTACAATAACTTAGATATTCTAAATATGCATCGATAATATATTTAATTAGGATATTCTTACAGTTATTACTTTGAACAAATTATTCTACGTGATAAACCGACTTCAAACATATAAACATTTTCCACTAATTATTTATCCTTGTTTTTTCTTAACACTCTTATGGTTGTGTTTATACATTCATAATATCTTGTGAGAAACTCAACCCCTCACAATAGATGACACCATCTTTAAATTCACATAAGTATGATTCTTATAGTAATTTTTTGTACATGTCACACGTAAACTAATGCATATTAAACATTCAATAAACTTAACCTTTCACCTAATAATGACAAACATATTTCATATCATATCAAAGTAATTATAGTATATATATGTTGAAACCTTTTTGCTCAGTGACTTATTATTACATATAAAAAATGTTTAGTGCAGATGAATTAGATTACCCCATCATTAATATAGTTTATTTTTAAAAGTTTCATTCTCATATCTCGAGATATTGAATTTATCATTTTTATAAAAACTGGTTAGTAAATGAATTTATTAAGTTATCATTATAACATACATATTAGACAAATACGATTCAATATAATTGTTGAACCTACTAGAAAGTGATTTTGATTCAAGTTCCACTTGTTTACTCACAATCGATCTTGGTTCGACCATTTCTCCAACATCCTTCTGACTGTCTAGCGAAGAATACTCATTAAAACTTATGTCCCTACTGATGATAAAACCTAGATACTTAGAAGCGGTACATTATAACATATATCCCTTCATTTTAATAGTATTTCTAAAAATATGAACTTATTTACCATTGAATCAAGTTTACAATCTCTTACGTAAGCATACAGGACAACCGAACACCCTCAACTATTGGTAGTCACTCGACGATCCAAACCAAATATCAAAAGGAGTCTTACAATTAATAATCGTTTATGGAAACCAATTCACCAAGTCACAAGCCATATTGGTAAATTTGGCCTAAAAAATATTTTTCACATCGGAATGTGAGAGTATGCTTCGTGCCTTATCACAAAATGCTATGTTCATTACTTGTATGACCTCATTCTGATGTGGTGTTTTAGAATATGTGCAACGACACACTATTACCTCATCATCGCAAAGCTCGTTGAATTCATGACTCTAAAATTTTAACCTATTATATGTTCTGAGATGCTTGATGTTTTCCTTGTCTTCTTCTCAATCATCATCGCCAAATTGACAAATGTTGAATATGACTCATCTTTAATTTCAGAATATATACCCATACTATTATTGGATAATCATATATCAAACTCATGTAATATCTTGCTTTACTCTTTGATGGAGTTTTATTTACCCCAAAGGTCTAATTGAATAAAATCCATCATACATTTGGTTATTCTTATAACCGATTTGCTGAATTTCACTCTAGTTTTCTTACCAAATACACAATTATCAATAATTCTATTGTATACCTTTCACTTAGAATATTCCAGGCGCCAAGGCACAACTAATTTTGATCCCATCGAATCTTGTTGTTATTCCCCATGATGTTATTGCATCATCGCCTATAAAGCGTATCATCTAGAGAATGTAAATACCTTTTTGAAAACTTCATTTCATGAATATCATCGAGCCTTTTGTTATATTGATTATAAAATTGTCTACATGATACTTGTAATCCTAATAGTCTAGTCTCCTAAGATATATCAAGTCCCAGTTTAACCTAGGAACATGTCGGCACGTCAGAATCCTGATGACACAATCGAACATTCTAATATTAACGTTAATGATCTTACCAACATTCAATATTTTTTAAAAAACATTTCTCATGTATAAACTCTTCAAATTTATAAGTAATCAAATTTAATAGCCTTTTTATGAACGAGGTGATTTTGATATAATTATTTTAACTCATAATATTTTGAAAATGTAATACTGAAGAACATATATTTGTTTAATATATTTTGAATTTTATGAATTGGATGAAATAGATTCTCATATACTAACTGAAAAATCAAAATATGAAAAGATTACAAACTTTTCATTAAATTCGTTTTTGAATTTGTATTAAAAGTTAAGTATATTTCATATTGATGACGACAAAATCTTATACATGTATATATAAAAGTATCATAATTTTATTATATAATATATAGAGAATATGTCATCAACATATTATGTATCTTTTTTCTTACTTTCTTATTTTTTAATGTAGCGATACCATCTATGGTTGACTCATAAAGTTTAATAAGACTTAGATAATATATATATATATATATATATATATATATATATATATATATATATATATATCATATTTTTAGATATTTTCATATTGGCGATAATGTAACTTGATTTACCCAACCATATTGTAAATTTGGTGCTATTAAATAGTTCAAAGTTGACAATGATTTTGATTGTTAGAATTTTATTTTGATAGTCATGATAGTATATAATATACTTTAATATAAAAAAATAAGAACGACATATAACAATCATATTTAAAATTTTAACTTAAAATTCATCCAAAAATTCTTTTAATGAGATGGAGAGTTGAAGACTCTATATATAGAGTTTTAAAAGGTTTCCCATTATGTTTTTTTGGTATATTTGGAAATCATATATAACAAAAATCAATAGTTTATTAATGAGAAAACAAACTATAATTTTGATAAGGTTAATAAATATAGAGAGATGAAATTTGAAATGCTTAGATTAAATATTTTAGATATTCTCACTTATCGATATTTTTCATAAATTATTAGGTTTAATGTGCATTTAAACATTACTAACTTTTTCTAAAAAACAATAAAACCCAACGAGACACGATTTTAGTCTATTGGGTATATCCAGTTTTTTATTTTATATGATAAATAATACAATTCATTAACGAACGTCGTGCAAAAGACAAATCATACAAATTGTTTGTCCAAAATGTCACAAAAAATATTGATCATTCGCCATAATGAGGTAAGCGTTTGTTATGGCATGTGTTATACATCTAGTAACTTATAAAGTGTTATATACCTTTGAAGTTGGTTATGTAACATTTTCAAAATTAAATTTTATCTTTTTGTATCACTTTTCAAATTAATTAATTATTATTTTTTCTATTCAAATTCATCATTGCTTTAGTTTATTTTATTATCTAAGGGTTTGTAATCAAAATGTTGTCCTCACACACTTGTAGTGCATTATAAGTGGATTTTTTTTTCATTTGGTGTGATTGGATAAAAGTGAAGAAAAATAATAAATAAATAAATTTTTGGATCATAAATCTTTGCTCTTCTCATTCATGTACATAAATGATTCGTTTTAGGCCTTTAACGATGAAAATGCACAAGATAAAAATCGGTAATGTAGAATCTACATCATTCTATCACGATGCTTGCTACCTCTATGGTATCACGATTCAAGGTTGATGGAAATCTCAAGGTTTTTAATATATTTTTGGATGATAGATGGAGTTGACCCGCCCGAATCAGGTCAGGTATCATTAGAAACCACCATTATCTATTAGAGATTTGAGATCTAATTCTCTTGGACATATAAAAATGATGTTCATTATTGGTGTGTCAAAATGGAAATATCAACTTCATTACAAAGGTACTTACCTTACTATATGTACGTTTACTCATTGTGTCGAGTGAACTCGGTCGCTCGCAAAAATATAACATTTCACGTCATTCTTTCATCCTCTGAAATTTCATACTTGGCAAGTTGTCTACTCGAAAAAAGCTTATAAACAGGGGTCATGATATAGTCTTCATCATTTAATTACCTTGTTTCCACGTACATCTCGAATGCATCGTTTCCAACGCATATGCTGAATCCAACAACCATATTTTCCATGACTCTCTTCGCTCGTTGTATTTTGGATGTTGTCATGACCAAATTTGGGTTCATCCTACATGACAACGATTGATCGATTTACGGATAACCATGAAACGATCACCTTCTCATCTTTCTTACATGTGATGCGGTTGCTTTGATACGGTAATTTATTACATATGACAATAGAGAAATACTAAAATCTCCTACTCCCCATGCGGTATCACATCACATATTTTTTACTATCCGATTCAAATTTTTTTAAGACTAAAATATTCTAATTAGATTAAATTTATTTTTTTATTTTCTAACTTTTTTATTTCTTATGGGTTCATATTACCAAATTAGAATACAAAAATTGATTTAAGTAGATTACATATTTCTCTAAGTTCACCGATCATTCCCAACAACTACTTTTTATTTAAAAATTACTAAACAACCATTATATTTTATTGGCCAAGTCTCCATTACATACGCGGAATTGATAGTCTTGTTCAAAACATTTTGCCTCCTATCGGAAATGTCAAATATACTTATACAATGTATAAAAATATATTTATATATAATATACATATATTCTTACATCATATCCCGATGTTAAAAAATATTACTCCCTCCGTTCCCTTTTATTAGTCGTTCTAGAAAATAGTAAAAATTCCAAATTAGTAGTCGTTCTCACTTATCAAGGTAATATTAATTAATATTTAATTAAAACAATAAAATATGACCAATAGACAAAATACATTAATTAAGACTGACCAATTAAATTTCTTTCCTTTTCAACTTCTACCGGAAAGAGAAGTCAATTATGATGTTTATTAATATTTGTGCACATACCTTAAACGTCCTATATTTCGGAACGGAGGGAGTATCATAACACCACCAACTAATTGTTTAAAAGTAGGAAAGTGGATAGAAATTGGGAGGAAATCTGGTTTGGCACATCGATCACGTATTGGTTAAACTAAAAGTGAGAGTGATAAATAAATCCAGAAAAATAAAAGTTGGTTTTACTAAACCTGACAGGTTTATGACACTTTTCTGCAAAGAATATAATTGGGCATTGTTGGATAGCGATGTGACTCAAGAAAAAGTCGAGTGCTGAATAGTACAGACTGTACAGTACTACTATTGATTAAGTAACCTAACCTAAGTATATTTTGCCTACAAAATTATACATTTTCTATTGTTAATTCACGTCTATATATGTAGATACATTATACATCTCCGGCCCAATCATTTTTAGTACGGTGGATTAATTTGGTTCCAAATAATGTTAACCAACTTAAAATATGAGAAAATTATTCATAAATATTTCTCATGTTTATAATACCAAACTAGTATCCACTAATTGGATAGTTTCCTAAAGTATATAGAACTCAATATTGATAAAAATATCCTCTAGAGTATAGAAGGGACCATTTTGATTAGAACCCACTTCTTTTTGTCTCCTAAGCTTAACTTTTGGGTTACAATTCTCTCCAATTTCATTTTTCTAATTTTGAAGAGAGAGACGCCAAAACCCGATACTGAACCAAAAAACCTAGCCTCGATATAACTGTTGTTTGAACCGTCCCAACGAGCATAACCGTTTCCAACTCCGATCAACGGTGAGACAACGTCCTTTCCGGCATCAACTGCATTCTGAGATATTTTCCGACGTCGTTTTAGACGAACAAGTTAGTTCTTCTTTTCGACTAGCATTTTCTTGGTCGGAAAACACATAGTAACGTCGTTGTTTAAAGTTCACACAGTGTATTTGGTTTCGAATAGTCAGATGCGACAATATTCGTGTGTGGTATGCAAGTTTTGTTGATTTTGTTAGTGCCATATATGTCAATTTGTTTGTATATCTGATTTGGGTAATTTTTTGATTTTTTTGTGGTTGAGGTTAAAGTAGTTTAGGGTTGAAGAGGTTTTTGTTAAAAAAATGGTTTTCGACTGATATTATGTTAGTCTCTGCGTAGATATCGGGACAGGTCGCCGAAGAAGAAGGCTGAGGAGGGTCGGTTAATCATAAATCGCAACTTGTTTACCTTTTGTTTGCTCGTATCTAGAAATCTCTGCAAGTGTTGTAGTATGGGCATACTATGTCTAGCAATGTATGCAAGTCAATTGATGTTGATTTTTGTTAGTATAACGCACTGAGTTTTGGCTTGGTAATGTATAACAAAGTGTGTAAAAGAAGGCCACTACAATCGCAATGTCTCATGTTCTTTTCTAATGTGTTAGATGATTGCGATTTAGGATGTTAAATTTTAAATTTTGAGGTGCTATAACTAGAAATTATGATTTATGCAGGCATACATGACTGCGACAGAAGTACACTACAGGTCTGGGTTAGTTAATATAATTAACCTTCTCATGAGAAATATAATTACGGCAAAACACGTAAAAGCTGCTAGAGACATTCCGTTCTATACGTTTCTCAAAACATCGTTCGACGTAAGGAACGAGTATTTGAAGTTGAAGAAGTTCCACAAGTTGACCTAGGAGATTTGCAATTTGTATGATGTGAGAAAGCAGGCTTTCAAAATAGGGCGTAAGTATGTAAAGTTAACTACCAAGGATATGAACGCGTTTTGGCCTGAAACACGGGGATGAGGAAATACATATCAGTAAATTGGGGGCCTTTATCGGTCGGTACACTGACGGGGCTGAGAACAATTCCATATTAATGCATAAGTTTTTTTGAGTCCCCGCGCAAGTAAGAGCGGGCCGACGAACGACAAATCAGTGTCGAATTCATTGATAAAGGTAAATAAAATATCGAAATTTGTATTTGTTTTAATTTATTGTTGCAGTAAATGAGTATGTTGTTCTTTGGTTTGCAGCAATCAATAGAGAGAGCAATTAGGGACGAAGGGGAGGACGAGGCGAAGGACGTTGCTCGCCTGCTGATACTTTTCATATGTTCTACATTGTTCTTTTCAGTTTCAGAAGATATAGTGGGATGGACCGCAATATTCTACGTGGAGGATCTGGAGAAAATAAATGACTACGACTGGTCTAGAGCTATAGTTGAGAAGCTGCAGATGTTACTCGATAAATGTATTAACACCGGGAAGCTTAGTAGAGTTATCGGATGCGTTGCTCTTCTATTTGTAAGAACGATGGCTTATGTTATTGCATTAGTTATTAAAATCATATTTGAATGCTTTCTTTATTTGGTATGCAACCCTTTTTGATGGAGCACAGTTTCATGGAGGTTTAAATACCAAGGCCCACATAATATCTATGTGTTATAAATGGTGGGGATTGGAGGGGGATGAGTCAACTATGGAAATGATCTAGATGGTCAGCCAACTTAGAAACTCAGAGGTAAGATAAATCTAAAAGCATAGTTGATGGTATAATAGAACGTATATAGCAATGCTTGAATTTAACCGGTCTAGCAATGTATCAGAATATAACGTATCTAGCAATAACACAGAAAACACAAATCGCAACCATATGACCAAACCTATCTAGCAATTATAACTTCAAAGCAATCGCAATCCCTTAGTACTGAGTATGTATTGATTTAATTACTAACATAAATTGCAACATACTTACTCATAAAACGCAAGCATGATTAAAAAATTGCGAGGCAATCACATTTGCAATTCTGAATACTAATAAATTGTGAATTTGTATTTGTTGATTTGTTAGGTTATAGATGAAGAGCTATCTTTGACAGAGGCTGAATGGGAAGCTTTTGGAAGGGGGAAGAATTAGGTTGGAGCTCTGAAGGTGGGGCAAAACCGAGTGAGGTAAGAAGTCGGAAAATGAAGAAGTCTGTTGCAAACAGAACAGTCGAAAGGCACAAGAAATTGTTCTATGATCAGGCAGGAACAAGTCGTAGAAGGAGATCAGACATTGAGCTTGAGGACGACACAACACCGCATATGTAAAGAGAGGATTACGATGTTACACTGCATGAATTCATGGCCAAGAAGAACTCGACTCCAACAAAAGCGAACCGCAAGAAAAAAAAGAGCACTGTAGGTCAAGTATTGCAAGTTTTGCTGGACTATTAGGGTCGGTGTTACATGACAAGATGGTGGTGTAAAAGAGAAGCAAGATGTACCGCTTGGAAGTTGAAAATAAGTGATTAAAGTTCTCGCTTGAACGGAAAAAGAAAGAAGTGAGTATTCATATGCTTTTTTAGGATAAAACATGTATAAAAAATTACATATACTATTTAACATGCTTCTTTGGACAGGTTGAAGGTTTGCAGTTAGAGTTAAAAAAAGTTGAAAGCGAAGCTTGAGGTAGCAGAGGACACTGTAGATTCTGATAATGTTGAACTTCTCAACACCTTATCAATGCCGTTTTGCTGTGAAGATAAAGATGATACTGAACGTATAGCTGTGAATACTAGCGAGAAGGTAATTAAGAAAACAATTTTTACCAATCTCGCAGGCATGGATTTAGACAGAAGAGCAGCCAAAAAAAATTAGAGACCCTAATAATAATTGTAGCAGAGCATGTTAAGGTGGAGGAAACAACGGAAGAAGTGAAGGAGATGGAGACAGTTGACAAAGAAGAAAATAAAGGATCTGAAGAGGCGAACTTATAAGGACTTATAGGTGAACATGATCATAAAAAACCTGGTGAACCTAGGCCAGAGACTACGTTAGAGGATGTAGCTGCTGCGAGGTCAGATATTGCACCAATAATGACAGTTGTAGATGTCCATGTGAAGGAGATAGGCCCTATCGTACTTGAGTGTGATGTTGTTAGGGAGAAAGGGGATGTGAAGGCATACAATGTTGCTAGTGGCACGTTATTACCCCTAACTCATATTGTCGGCGTATAAACTGAAGTGGTCGTAGCAAAACAGTGACAGTAGTGGGATCTAACGAGAGTGATGGGAAAGAGTTAGTCGTGAACGGACATGAAACTGTCGATGAACAGAAAAACGATGAAACCAAAACTACCGAGCAACAAGGGGAGAAACCAGAAAATACAGAGGAGGAAGAATCACCGGAAACTCGGGGAAATGGCTCTATCGTCAACAAGGCAGGGGATACAACAAACTTGGAAGCAGTAGAGACGGGTCTGGGTAAAGAAGAAGCTATAAAACAGTTGGTCGAAACCACTGCAGATTCAACCAAAAATATTGACGACTCGTCTACTGGGCAAGAGCAGGTAGCACCGGAAACCCTAGTGCGAGAACATGGCATTGAGAAGGTGGTGGGGACTGAATTGAATATGTAAGTGGATCTTAGAATCGTTAAGATTCAACTGTATTTAGTATTATGTATCGGCATGTTTTGAAGTTTTCAAAGTCTATGTTTGATATTGACTACGATGGATTGTTGTTTTTTGTTTATAATGTCTAGGTTTGATATCGACACTATAAGAAATGTTTTAGACTTGCAATGGTTTTTTGTTATTTGCAGCATGATTGTTTTCCGTAGGATACAATTATGTCTAGAAATATGTTGATGTCTCATAAATCACAATGACAAATATAAGGTATCTAGCAATTACAGGGTAAAACAATAATACAAATCGCAATGTTAGGTTGGTCATCTGATATACAACCACATTTTATGGTCAAAAGAGTAACGATATTAAATGCATATAAATCACATGAAGGGTTTACGGGGAAATCACAACTTTGAACTCCTTGAATTTGGAAATTACATTCATATATGTTAACGTCTAGCAATCTTAGTTGCGCGTAAGTCGCATTGACTCAAATAACTAATATAGCAAGCACTAATGCACGTACATCGCAATGCATGGTGGCTGGAATTTTTTCTTAAACTGGGATGTCTAGCAATCAGTTGTGCACGTAAATCGTAATGCATATGGGTAACACATAGTATAATCTAGCAATATCATAACCGAAAAAATCGTAGTAACATGTTTCTCATACATTATTAGGGACTGCAAGAAAGACATGTAACAGGAATGGATGACAAACATCAATTAGCTCTAGCAACGTTAACGACCCATGGAGTAGAAAAAGTAGCAAAGTGCAAACAAGTATTGCAAACAGTGGCAGCCGTTAAAGTTATTCAAATTCATAATGAAGAACAAAAACCCACAACGAAGTCTGAATTATTTACGCAACCTGAAAGAGCAGAAAAAGTAAAACAGGCTGGTGAAGAAATATCAGAAAACTTGTAAATAGCGGTCATTAAGTATGAAACACCCAGACAAGATAAAGCAGCATCATACACACTCCCCATACTTTCTGATATACCGTTTTTTGATGAAATTTTTGTAGACTGCATGCAATCCTTTTATGAAGAATGTTACAAGGATGTAACAAATTCAAACGGGAAGCGACGTACTTTGGAATCTATTGACGAATGTTCAATAAATCTCGATGTAAGTGGATCTTTGTCTTAACGTCATCAACCAAAGTAATGTTAGGGAATTAATTGGTTATATTACAGGTGGTTGCTGATGAGTTTTCAAAGTGGAACTTACTTACTCAGACTCATGTGGGAGAACCACAGGTTGGTTACAAAGATTGGCCAAAACATACAACCACAATGCAACTAATAGATGTAAGTGAGTACAACAAGTTGTTGCGAATTAACAGACAAGAAGAGCAGGATGACCCAGAAGTATGGTATTTGCCAATGTCAGAGTTCTCATATATGCTTTCCATTAGTGTGAGTGAGGTAATAGAACTCTTGTATGAAACTCAAGTAGACTTCAACGTATTATTCTGTTGTATTGCAATCGTAATGTCGTACTAGGTGTATATACCAATGTCTAATTAATATATCTAGCAATGTCTAATTAGTCAATCTGTTAATGTCAATTTAGACGTATCTAGAAATGTTATAACATGGTATCTAGCAATGTCATTCCAAGTATAATCTAGCAATGTCAAACGAAATTATCTAGCAATGTGAAATTGGTCTGTCTAGCAATGTCACAGTAGGGTATCTAGCAATGTCAAGTTAGTCTATCTACTAATTTCATATAAATCTTATCTAGCAACGTCAAATTAACGTCACTAGCAATGACATATTATACGTATCTAGCATTGTAACATTAGGTATCCAGCAATGACCCGTATCTAGCGTTTATAGGAATATCATACTATTGAATTTTTACGTATACAACATTATTTGTTTTTAATCATTGTCATTTACATGTTTAAAAAAATATAATTGTACGTTGATAGATCATAGATGGTTGGATATATAAGCTGCTCTAGGTTGCCAATTGGAAAGTACCGGTTAAAGGGTTCGATGATAAGTTTTCATGTACGGTCAGCGCAATTCAACTTTATGGAGTTGCAACTGTAAGTGCATATGGTATTATTTATGTTACTCAAAACATTATACTTCCTATAGTAATGGTACAAAACGCAGCAAACGCTATCCATCAAGGGAGACATGTCACACATTATGGATGAAGATTTTGAAATAATGAGACTGGACACATACATTGCACTTCTTCTTTTCTGCACCGTTAACAATGATGGAATCAACCACTCGACGTTTCTGGTCATTGACATCTAGAATGGTACTGCTAGCAGCTACAACTCATTGTTGCCATGGAGCAAACACATTGGAGATAAGACGAGAAACACTGCTGATGACCTAGTAATTAGCTCTGGTGTGGATAATTATCGCCTGAGGGTAGGCTTGTAATTTGGTTGGTGTTTAACAGTAGTATGTGGGTGTTATGTATTTAGTGTAGAGAGTAGAGAGATAATTAAGCAGTCTGGTAGCAGTTAATTCTCATTACCCACACTTAATGCAGGTGGTTGGGTATTTATACCCTGATGTTTGGGCCCTTATGGGCTTTCGGGTCATGTTCAAAGACCCATGAGCTCTTTAAGTAAGAGAGCAGGTAGCTTAGTCAAGAAGTATTTAGGTTTTTTAGTACTTTTGTTATAGTTTGAACAGTCCTATAGTATGAGTGTTCGAAGTGATCTGTCTGGTCCGGAGGCATTGGACCGAACTGTCCTTGTCCGGGGAGCATGCAGAATTCAGACTCATCATGAGCCCCTTTTTTAGGTGTTTGTGCAAATACTCTTGTCAAAGACCTGAAAAACAGTCCGACATCATGGGTAGTTTTTATCCGGACAGGTCTATCAATTCGGGCTATAAGTTTATCCGGACAGATAAAGCTTTACGAATTCAAAACGATTTTTGCCAGAGTTCGTGGGACACGTGTCACTCTCTGATTGGTTGCTTCAGCCGTTTTTTCACCTTGAATTTCGAACCCACCTTCTTCGAAAAGCAACCTCTTAATTAAAGGTGGTGACATCAGCGCCGTCTTTTAATCATTGCCAAACTTTTCGAATTCTCCTAGGAATCAACTTCCTTTTTCAGATTTTACTATAAATATAAACTCACTTTCTACTGTTTTACTATCTTCCTCAAATTTACTCTGCAAAATCTCTCAAAGCTTTCTCTCTCTAAAGCCACAACTTTGTTTGATAGTTTATGTTTACAGCGAGGAACGCTCTTGTCAAAGGCGGGTGGCTCAACCTTTCTGAGTTAGAGAAGGCTCAAAAAGTCGAAAGAGATAGACGGATCGCAGCAGGGTTACCCACCTCGCCTGTTGACAGACCAAACACTTCTGTTTCCGAGTCGGATCGAGATTCTTCTTCTTCCAAAGGCACTAAGCCTAGAAAACTATTTCAAACCAACCTCTCCCCCATAATCTCTGGTTCCTCAGTTCAGGAATCGGAGCCTGCTGTCGAGCCAGGAGTTACAGCCACTAGCCTCAGAAAACCTTCTCCCTTTATTGCAATGTGATCGGATACGGAGCACTCTCCCGAGAAGCTGGTCGACAGGAGGAGAGGCCGGTTGGTTAAAGGCCAAGGGACTAAAAACACTCCCTCAAGGTCGGGGGCAAATGACAGTAGCACCGGATCAGAGGTGCCTATTAAAGCCCCCAATGATAGGCTGTCCGGACCGGAGGGCCCCAATCCAAATCTTCAATCAGAAACTTCTGCTCCAGACACTCTACCGGAGAGCAGAAATCAAAGGGGCACTGAGGCCCATCAGTCCGGAGACAAGGCTGAGTCAAGTTTGAACCCTCCCCCCACTGCAGCTGCTAAAATCCCTTCAACAATCATGGAGGAAGTGATGGAGGATTCTGTTGAAGAGCCCCATTTGAGTCTGAGCCCTCCGGTCAGACCATTAAAGAGATAGTTGCCAAGAAGGACAAGGGCAAGGAGAAGCTGTATTTGAGGCATCCGGATCTGCCGGAGAGCCTATAAGGAAATGTAGGGCCTTGTTTTCACAAGGTCAGCGTTAATTACCTCCTCTCCTTACAAAACATCAACTACACATTCATCCACACTGCCGAGCTGGGCAGGATGCGTTCGAAGTGGGGCATTCTAGAAAATGTAAAGATCAGGATCCCTATACACCCGGAGACCCCCGTGGACTGCAAGTTGAGTGAAGTGGTCATGTTCACGGAGCTATTCAACTGGGGGCTCAGGTTCCCACTAGACCCAGAGATTGTCAGATACTTCCATCTGATCAAACTCTGTCCGAGCCAGCTGAGCCCCAACGCTTGGTATACCCTTATGTCATGTATCATGGCATCAAGGCTGTCCGGGATCCCTCTACCAATGGAGGAGTTCGCTGCAGTGGCCAGCCTGTGCAAAAACCACCACATCCCCTTTTACCATTTCAATATGGGGGATGGCTTCAAGGCTGTGGACGATCTGCTGGAGGCGGAGAGGAACTGGAGGACTCAGTTCCTATTTGTTAGTGGTGCCTAGGAGAACGACAGGAAGATAAAATCCGGAGAGAACCCAAGCCTCATTAGAAGCAGATGGAGGAGTGACCGTAAGTATCTTGCCTTTATATTTTTGTCTCTCTTCTCTTTTCTTTTTAGACTTAGTTTATATTAATTTTTATTACTTTTGTCTTAGCAGAACTGCCCAAGGAGTTCAATGCCTATCAGAAAGCTGGGCAGATAACTTGTGGCAAGATTAATGCCTGGGCTGCTGAGAATTGGGGGAACCGATTCCATGCTGCCTTCACCAGTGGAAATTTGGCAAGGTCTCACCTGTGGAACACCACAGGTCGGAGAGACTTGACCTGAGAGGAGCTCACCACCCAGCCTTCTCCGGACGTTGTACTCAAGAGGACCCATGAACCAGATGGGACACTCTTCCTGCCAGGCCGGTCCAAAGCCCCGAGCAAGATGAAAGGCAAGAAGAAGAAGGGCAAAAAGGTGGTGGGTGATGCTAACCCTCTTGATACACAGAAGGATGCTCCAACAGATCCGGAGGGGCCAGCCCAGAGCCAAATTGATGCTTCTCTTCTGGAAGTGGTGGAGCAAGAGACTAAGAAACAGGAAGCGAACCTCCCAAAACCTCCAAGGGCTTCTAAGAGGAATCGTAAACAGGGAAGCGAAGGCACAGATCGGGAGGCCAAGAAGAAGAAAACGTCTAAGGGAGACGAGCTTTCTCTCCGGGCTCCGGAGCCTTCTGTCCATGCTGACCCTGCGGACCCAACGCATGTCGAGGAGATTCCGGGCGACTTTCATACTGATGAGGTTGAGGGGGGAGATATCAACATCGATGGAGTAGACATCACCGGTCTTGGTGAGCTTGGTGAATACTTCCTCAATCTCCCCAGAAATGACTTTGCCGGGCCTTACCTTCCTCCAAGCACCTCTAACACGGTCACCTTTAATGGTAAGCCTTTTAGTGTTTCTAGTGAAAGGGATGATATAGCCCACTCCTTGTTAAGCAATGTGCAGCCTGTACTTGCGTTGGAGAGACAAGTTCGGAGCTAGGCTGATATCATCAAAGATCTCAAGTCTGACAAAGAGAAGCTGTCCGACGACCTTCGCACTGCCACTTCCAGAAGGCAAGCACTACAAAAATCGCCACTTTAGAGGAAACTATTAGAGGTCTCCGGGAGAAGCTGTCCGGTCTGGAGAAAGACCTTAACACCTCAAAGGGAGAGTCCAAAGCCAAGGATCAAATCATCACCAACCTGACCAATGATAAGATTTCCCTTGAAAATACTGTGTCCAAGGCTGCCGAGGAGAAAAATACTTTGTTACAGGAGCAGGAGGGCAAGATCCAAGCCAAGATTAATGCTTATGCCAACCAGATGATCAAAAGCGAAGAGGAACTGCTTGCCAAGGTGAGGTCTGACATGGTTCTACTTTTCCATGAAAAGTTTCCGAAGAAGAACCTAGGGGACTTATGGCTTCATGTTGAGCCTGAAGACCTCCCCTACCACACGATGGCCGAAGGCGACAGGTATGGCTACTCTAGCGACTCCTCAGGTGATGAAGACCACTCTGGGGAGAAAATTGGCGAAGAGAAAGACGATCCTAAGGGAAAGAAGGTTGATGAAGGTGAGTCATCTTCAAAGGCTCAACCTTAACTTATGATTTACTTTGTTTACTTTTTATTCAAACTAAAGTCCTTGGAAGGCCAAGGCATTCTTTTTGTAATTGTGTCCGGTATCTGACCGGATAGGTTTTTTGTTCTTACTTTGACTATTCAAAAGTCCTTGGAAGGCCAAGGCACTTTAAGTTATTTCAATGAATGTTTCTGTTTTGCATAAATTTCATCTTCTTTCATCGTTTGTTCCAATTTCGATGGCTAAAGTTTAAATAACCTTTAATTATTTCATAGTGAGAGTGTTTAAGTTCTCCGGCTAGAGTTTAAATAGCCCTTATTTATTTCAATCCGGATAGTGTGACAAAAGACAAAACTTAAAACGCTTGGAAATTTTTTTAAGAAGACATTAAATTTCATTCAAAAGCTCGGACACCTCATTAAAACCTCCCCGTGCCACCAGGGAGGAAAGAGTATGCCCCCAAATATTTACATGGATGTTTAAACAAGTAAATATTTACACAAATGCTACTCCAAGTACATCCGGAGATGCTCAATATTCCAAGGATGAGTCAAAACCCTTCCATCTTTGTCTTCCAACCAATATGTTCCAGGTTTAATTCTTTCAAAAACTATGTAGGGACCTTCCCAAGTTGGGGCCAGCTTTCCGAACAGCTTTTCTTTAGTGTGTAAGAAGACTTCCCTTAATACCTTGTCCCCTGGTTGGAAATCTCTTCTTTTAACTTTGGAAGCAACCCCGCTTCTCATCAAACCTTGATAGTGTGCAACTCTAAGGTGAGCCTTAACTCGTTTTTCTTCTATCAGATCAAGTTGACCTCTGATTGCCAGCTCGTTAGCGTGTTCGGAGAAGTTGTGAACACAAAAGGAGGGGATAATTGCCTCTATGGGAGCTACTGCATCCATCCCATAGACCAAAGCAAAGGGTGATTCTTGTGTTGCAGCCCCAAGCATTGTCCGGTAGGCCCACAAGACCTCTTGTAGATAACTAGGCCACTTTCCAGCAACCCCTTCCAAATTCTTCTTTAAGCCGGACAGTATAGTCCTATTAGCCACTTCAACTTGCCCATTTGCTTGTGGGTGGAAAGGTGAAGAAAAACAATGTTGTATACCCCTTGAGGCACAGAAGCTCTCCATTTCCCTATTGTCGAACTGTGGCCCATTGTCTGTTGTTATCTTTTGTGGGACATCAAATCTGCAACAGATGTTGGATAAAATGAACTTTATAACAGCTTTTGATGTTGTCCCTGCTAGAGGGGCTACTTCAATCCACTTCGAGAAGTAGTCTATGGCCACAATTATAGTTTTGCGTCCTCCGGACGCCACAAGGAGAGGTCCTACTAAATCCAACCCCCATCGAGCAAAAGGAATAGGCTCAGAAATTGATTCCAAAGGAATAGCTGGGACATGAATCTCATTGCTGTATCTCTGGCATGGGTCACACCTTCTTACCAATTCCTTAGCATCTTTCATGATTGATGGCCAATAGTAACCGGAGAGTAAAACTCTTCTTGTTAAGGCTCTAAACCCACAATGGGCTGATCCCTCACCATCATGTAATTCGGAGAGGACTACTTGAGACTCTTCATCCCCCAAACAGCGCAAGAGAGGTTTACTATAAGATTTCTTGTACAACACGTCTCTCAATATGATAAAACCACGAGCCTTGTGTTTCAAAGTTCTTGCTTGTGACTTATCCGGAGGCACGACACCATCGGAGAGATATTGTAAGAGAGGAAACCTCCAGTCTCGAGGTTGTTTCACTTGTATTTTAAAAATTTCTTCTTCTTTACCCTTACTAAGATGAATGGAGGGGCTTTATTGCACATGGATCCAAGGATACGACTCCGTATATGCTATGGTTGCCAATGAGTCTGCTAGCTCATTTTTTGCCCGGGGAATGTGCTCGTCGACAACACCTTTAAATTTAAGTGCTTCATTCTTAAGGAGGAGTAAGTATTTCACAAGCTGCTCCTTCTTAGCCTCAGATTGGCCTTGGGCATGATGGATCAGAAGCTGGGAATCACTTAGTAGCTTGACCCTCTTAGCCCCACAAATGTAGGCTAACTTTAAACCAGCTATAGCTGCTTCGTATTCGACTCATTATTAGATACCCTGAAAGCAAAACAAATAGCCTGGTATATTCTGTCTCCATATGGGGAAGTTAAACACACCCATGCACCACATCCCATAGTGCTAGATCCACCATCTGTTCGGATGACCCATACCTTTTTATCTTTTATGTCAGTAGTTTGCTCCGAATCTCTGTCGGAGTGAAATTCAACCAGAAAATCAGCCACAGCTTGGGCCTTGACTGCTGTTCGGGGAGCAAAATCTATGTCGAAGTCCCCCAATTCTACTGACCACTTAGTCATCCTGCTTGAAATGTCTGCCTTTTGGAGGACATTCTTCAGGGGAAAAGAATTTCGGACGATGATAGGATGAGCCTGGAAATAAGGCCTCGTCTTCCTGACAGCTATCACCAGTGCCAATGCTAACTTTTCGAGTTTCAAGTAACGCCTTTCTGCATCTATCAAACTTTTGCTGATGTAGTACACTGGATGGGGATATCCATCAACCTCTCTTACCAACACAACACTAATGGCACAACTTGAAACTGCCAAATATACGAAGAGTGTCTCCCCATCAACTGGCTTAAATAATGTTTTGGGGGAGGACAGGTGCTTCTTGATCTCATTGAAAGCCTCATCACACTGTGGGGTCCAATCGAATCCCTTTGCACCCTTCAAGGTTTGAAAGAAAGGGGCACACATGTCCGAAGACCTTGAGATAAATCTGTTTAAGGCAACTAATCTCCCCGTTAACCACTGTACTTCTTTAATGTTTCGAGGAGGCTCCATTTGAAATAGGCCATTAAGCTGGTCCGGGTCAAGTTGTATTCCATGCTCACTTATAATATAGCCCAGAAACTTCCCGGACTGCACTCCGAACACACACTTTTCTGGGTTTAATTTCAAATTCACTTTTACCAAGTTGGCAAAAGTTTTTTGGAGATCGGACAAGTGCAACTGCTCATCCACACTCTTCACCATCATGTCATCAATGTACACTTCCATATTTCTTCCAATTTGATCAGCAAATTCCTTGTTGACTAATCTCTGATAAGTAGCCCCAACATTTTTCAAACCAAATGGCATTACTTTGTAGCAATGAAGACCTCTATCAGTGACAAATGTGGTATGCTCTTGATCCTTTGGATCTACTTGAATCTGATTGTATCCGGAGAAGGCATCCATAAAGGAAAGCAGCTTGTTCCCAGAGGTAGAGTCTACTAACTGATCAATCCGGGGGACTGGATACAAATCTTTTGGGCAAGCTCTATTGAGATCTGTGAAATCAATGCACATGCGCCACTTGCCATTTTTCTTTTTTACCAGAACCGGATTGGCAGTCCACAAAGGATATTGAGACTCCTTGATGTGCCCCATCTTTGTGAGCCTGTCAACCTCTTGCACAATGACATCAGCCTTCTCCTTAGCAAAAGCTCTTCTATTTTGCACCACTGGTGCTACGTCTCTCCGGAGGGATAGGTGATGTGATATCACTTCTGATGGAACCCCAGTAACATCAGCATTGCACCAAGCAAAAACGTGCTGATGGTTCTTCAAAAACTTTAACATTTCATTTTTCAAAACAGGTGGCATCTTAGACCCTATCTTAACACTTTTCCCATCTTCCAAACAGTGTGTTTCTACCTCTTTAACCGGTATCAATACTCCAGGGGTCTCTCTAGGGTCATCAATTTCACCCTCACCCCCAGAAAGGCCCTCAAACTGCTATTGTTCATTAATACGGACTGCCCCCAGCGTTCGAGGAGCCAGGGCAGTGGCATAACATTCTCTTGCAATCTTCTGGCTGCTCCGGACGACTCCAACCTGTCCCTGAACAGCATATTTCAAGCACTGGTAGACTGTTGAAGCCACTGCATGCATCCTAGAGAGCCAAGACCTCCCTAGAATAGTATTATAGCAAGTGGGACAATCCACCACAATAAATAGTATTCTAACCATTTTCTTGAAAGGGCCCTTGCCCAATAGAACTTCTTCTTCGAACTCTCCGATCACATCTGCTGAGCTACCTGTAAAGCCCACAATTGATCTGTCCGAACTCTGAATTACAGCTGGATTTTTCATTCTCTTGTATGTAGCTAGGAAAAGGATATTTGCTGAGCTTCCAGTATCCACCAAAATTCGTCTTATGTCGTTTCCCCCAATAGATGCTCCTATGACAACAGCATCCTCATGGGGGCCAGCAATGTCTCTTAAATCATCTTCATCGAAAAAAATGAAGGGGAATGAGTTTGGTGACTGATAGGAAGTCATGCCTCATTCTAGCTGGGAGGCTAAAGTATGCACGTGCCTCTTCCTCGAAGAAGCAGTAGGAGCTGTCATAGTGTCCCCTCCGAAAATTGTAAGTGACTCAAAAAACTTAATGAGTCCGGAGACTGATTTAGAACATTCCTCAATTGTACCCACTCTGTTTCGAGTTGGATCAGGATCCAAGTACTCATATTCCACGTCAAACCTTTCAATTATAACCATGGCTCCCTCCGGAGCAGCATTACTTGGACCAACCCGGTGAGTGTTATCAGGCCTGTTACCCCCTCTTCTTTTCACGTAAGCCCCCAGCTTTCCCCTCTCAATCAAGTTCTGAACTTCTTGTTTCAATGCTATGCAGTCATCAGTGGTATGACCAATATCGTTGTGATACTGGCAAAAAGAGTTATTACGATGCTCTCTGGGAGACTGCAGTGCAGCCGGTCTCCGGTAATGCACCTCTTTCTTTGTTTTATAAAAAATAGTGGCCCCACTTTCTTTCAACTCTACGAACCACTCCGGTTGGACCCATGGCCCTCTCTTGTTTCTAGGTTGCTGACTCTGAGCAAGAGCAGCTGGCTGAGACTGAGCTTTTGCCCTACCATGCCCCTGTCCGGTCTCTCTTGCTTTGTTCCCAGACTGATTTTGATTGGGATTTGGTGCCACCGGGGTAGACCTCACCTGTCTGTGCATCCTGGTTTTCTTTGTTTCATCAACGTTTATTTGTTTTCCAACCTGATTCAGCAACCCTCGCCGTGTCATGGCCTTCTTCCTAGTTACTGAATCAGCTAGATTGCCTGGGTTCAAACCCTGTCTTAGGGATGCTATTGCCACCTGTTCGAAGCAATCAGCCAACCCATTCTTGGTATTCACAAAACGGCTTATATATATTCTTTCAAGGACTTATTTGGCTCGTGGGCACAATGGATTATTGTGTCTCCATTGCCCTTTAGCTCTTTACTCCCTACAAACTGCCTTCGAAAGGCTACCCAAAAAGTATCGAAATCTTTAATACAACCCTCAGGCAGGCTGTTGTACCATTTTAGAGCACTCCCCGTAAATGATTGGGAGAACGCCCTACAAAGTAGTTTATCATCGTCGTTAAAGTTCATCATGAAGTTTTTAAATTGCTCCAGATGGTTGTCCGGATCAGTACTGCCATCGTACTTCTCTATTTTGGTGCTGTCAAACCTCTTGGGGAGATTTCCGGATAGAATTTTGGAAGATAATGGAGATTGCCTCCAATTCCTTCCACGACTGAACATAGTACCTTCATTGGGAGTTGCAAAGATACCTGGTTCATCGTGAAAAGCGAAGGGATCCATCAGCATCTGGTCCACATGCCTCCGGCTATGAGATGATCCTTTACCAATATGCCTCTTCATTTTTCCATGTCTATCCCTTTTTCTTGAATATTTTTTGATATGCTTTTGCTTCTTTCTAGTTCGACCCTCATCGCTGTTAGAGGATAAAGATTTTTCAACTCCCTCACTGTCCGAAGAGCTATCAGAAGATTCTGAGCTTGAGTCAGAGCTCTCCACTGGCTTAGACCGGTGATACTTTTTGGAGCTGGCATGAGTCTATTTGGTGCTCACATGAGTCTTTGAAGGCTCATGCTCTCTGGGGTTGTCGGTATGATGAGCAACTGATGCTTTGGACTTTTCTTTCAGGCCCATCTTAGCCTTTTCGGCTCTTAGAGCTTCTATTTCACCCTTTAGCCTATCACGCTCTTCGATAGTGTACTCATCGTTCTCTCCCACCACTTCGAGCAGAGCTGGTGGCACTTTTGGATTGTCCGGATTCATACGGACAGATTTTCTTAGCTGGTTTTGAATGCTTGACTCAGGCACCTTCGTGCTCCCATTGTGGTCACCAATTTGGTGTGGATAATTATCGCCTGAGGGTAGGTTTGTAATTTGGTTGGTGTTTAACAGTAGTATGTGGGTGTTATGTATTTAGTGTAGAGAGTAGAGAGATAATTAAGCAGCCTGGTACCAGTTAATTCTCATTACCCACACTTAATGCAGGTGGTTGGGTATTTATACCCTGATGTTTGGGCCTTTATGGGCTTTCGGGTCATGTTTAAGGGACCCGGGTCATGTTCAAAGACCCATGAGCTCTTTAAGTAAGAGAGCAGGTAGCTTAGTCAAGAAGTGTTTAGGTTTTTTAGTACTTTTGTCATAGTTCGAACAGTCCTATAGTCTGAGTGTTCGAAGTGATCTGTCCGGTCCAGAGGCATTGGACCGAACTGTCCTTGTCCGGGGAGCATGCAGAATTCAGATTCATCAAGCTCCATGGTTTTAGTTGATTTACGTTAATGGAAGTGTTTTGCATCAGCCTTATTATGTGAACATATCGCAGGTGCGATATGGGTAATTGCTAGATACGACTAATTAGTTTCATAACAATCGCACACTCGTATGCTCTTTAGAAATCACATTAAGTATATAACATAAATCGCAATGTAATATGGGGTTCATGGATTTTACAGTTGGTCTATTGCATGAAGAAAAAATACATACCTACTGTGAATTGTGGATACAAAATCAAGACGATGAGAAATATCCCACAACAGGAAAAGGACAGTATTGACTGTGGGATAATTGTTTGTGAGTAAACGAAAGACATCATTCAAAAAATATATGTTCCTTTGAAATATGGAGATGATATGCCCGCAAAAAGTAGAGCTGAAATCTTTAAGAATTTCCTAAATGATTCTAACACAAACCAACGATGGTAGTTTCATTCAATTTTGAAATTGTTTTTTGGGGACAATTGTTTAAGTATATAATTCATTTTAAATTGGATGTTGTTTGTAAGGTTCTTGTTTAGACTTTAGTGTTGGGCGGACATTTTTTATGTCATAACTAACAATGGTAGAACGTGTATTAAATGATTACTTAAAACTATATAACCAATCACAACTTATCAGCTTGTGGAATTGATAACTTGTTAAAATCTAGCAATGTAATTTGTCAAATATTACTTACCATTAGAGAGGAAAATGTAAAGAGAAGTAGTTATAAAGTCAACTACATTGGGAAATCGCAATGTAATAACAAGTTGATAGAGTATCTAGTCATGCAATATTAATGGATCTAGCAATGTAATATTAATGTATCTAGCAATACCCCATTCCACTATCTACCAATGTCATACTAGGGTATATAGCGATGTCATAATATCAGATTAGTCTATCTAGCAATGTCATGACGAGATATCTAGCAATATCACAATAACGTATCTAGCAATGTCATGTTATTGTATCTAGCAATGTTGTATAAGACGTATCTAGCAATGTCATATAAATTTAACTCGCAATGACATATTTTTGGTACCATCGTGCATAAATCGCGTCAACTATATTAATCCATTAGAGAATGGTTTATTGACATACGAGTTCATTAAATAACGTCGATATGACTGCTACCTATCTTTGTCATTAATTAAACAATGGTTATTTATCCTATTGGTTAATTTATTACTTGACAAGACAAAGATAGGTATTGAATCATTACAAATGCATTAACTAGACATCTAGAATTAATTGCAGTTTGCTAGAGTAGACGTAACATTGGGAATTACATTTGGCTATAAGTAGGGTCTGAGATTTTAGGCAATTCATTTTACACCACTTCTCTAAAACTCACTACATTCTCTAAGAAATGGCTCATTCATCTCTAGTTTCCCCCATGTACTCATCATCCGACGGCTGGTTCTCAAATTATTCTCGGGACTGTTTGCCGTACAAAAGGACCATGACTTTTGAGTATTCATCTGAAGAATCCAACAACTACTCTGTTTGTTCTCTCGATTTTGAGGACGAGTACGATACATGCGACTCCTAGTCCTTCGACGGTTACGTGTCAGACCCTAACGAACTTCCCAAACACAAGTGCAGGAGGGATAGTTGGGACAACAAGTGATTCGAGGAATCCGTTGACACATATGATGATGATGACGATGAAGCAAATGATGAGAAGGAAATAAACGAGGAAGATGAGGATGAAGAAGAAGAGGAAAAAGAAGAGTCTAACGAGGAGAAGGACGACGACGATTCCAATTGATGTTATGGTAGTTCATGCAAAATGTCTTTTTATTTAGTATGTTTTTGTTGTTTTCTAAAGTAAAATGTCAACCCTCAAAGATGTTGTATTTTTTATGAGGGTTGAGGTATCAGGTCGACGTAACGCCTTGCATGGACCTTTAATCTAATTTCTAATTATGTTATTAGTTGTTTTGTTATTTGTGTGTTTTATGGATATTTAAAGTAGCAATGACATATTTACAGTTTTTCTAAACATTAGAGAGGAAGTAGTACACCAAAGCAGTTATAAAGGTAGTTACAAACAGACAATTGCAATGTATTAACCAGATGATGCAGTATCTAGCAATGTCATACCACGCATATATGGCAATATCTTTTTAATGTTTCTAACAATATAACATAAGCCTATCTCACAATATTATTCAACGTTATCCAGCAATGTCGTATTAGACTATCTACCAATGTCATAATAGGGGATATATCAATGTTAAATTAGGTTATCTAGCAATGTCAATTAGGCTATCTAGCAAATTTACATAAAGCGTATCTAGCAGTGTAAATGTATGATACTGTTAGTTTATCTAACAAAGACATATAAGACATATCTAGTAAGTCATATTAATGTTATATTAGTGTGTCTAGCAATGTTTTTTAGTGTATCTAGCGATGCCATAACATGTATCTAGTAGTGTCAGCATAGTCTATCTAACAATGTCAAAATGGGAAAGCAAGAAATTTCATGTTAGTCCAGCTACCAATGTCGTGCAAGCAGTATCTAGCAATGCCATAATAACGTATATAGCAATGTCAAATTAGAGTAAAGCATTGAATTAACCAGTCAAGCAAACGATGTATCTAGCAATGTTACCAGTCTAAAAACATATAAATCGCAAGATAAGAAGCACTTATCTAGGCATATAAAAAAAGTGAACTTAAAAGCACAAGTTTGTTAAATTTAGAATGGAGCATCGCAAGACATACTATTGTGTCCTGATTTGAAACAACGACACACCTCGACTGGCTGGTGGTTACTTCTCCTCTCGATGGAATACGTCTTTTTTCGGCCGTCCCGATCGTGTTTTAACGTTCGGTGGTTGGAATTCTGGCTCAGCATAATCGTCAGGGATAGAAACTTCGCTAAAATCTGTTATAGTCGGTATGTTAAAAGAATAACTGGACCTGAAGTTTGTAGCAGTGAAAAAGGGTTATTGTAGCCAATGCGTGTGGGCAATGGAAACATTATTTCTGCCAAGAACCGCATGTACATTTGAAATCAAGCATGTTTACCACCATTACCGGGTCTGATAAAACCAAAAAAAAAGCTACAGAAGACTTACGTACTACCCAGGTTCGACCACATTCTACGTTATGTTTAAACTTCTTGTCAAACTCAGGACATAAATTAGCGTTCCAGCTTAGAACCTCCGATAAACGTCTAGACATCTGATTCATAAGCAGCAATCTAATCCTGTCGACCAATTCCACTATAGGTCATAATTGCTAGGGATATAAACTTTGTCAAAATCTGTTGTAGTCGGTATGTTAAAAGAATAAATGGACCTGAAGTTTGCAGCAGTAAAAAAGGTTATATTAAATTCATAGGATCTTCGCTTAAATATGCTATTGCAGCCAATGCATGTGGGCATGGGAAACATTCTTGCTGCCAATAACCGCATGTACATTTAAAATCAAGCATGTTTACCACCATTACCGGGTTATATAAAACCTCAAAAAAACCGCAGAAGACTTATGTACTACCCAGGTTCGACCACATTCTACATTATGTTTAAACTTCTTGTCAAACTCAGGACATAAATTAGTGTTCCAGCTTAGAACCTCCGATAAACGTCTAGATATCTGATTCATAAGAAACACTCTAATCATATCGACCAATTCAACTATAGGGCATAATCGCCAGGGATAGAAATTTTACCAAAATCTGTTATAGTCGGTATGTTCAAAGAATAAATGTACCTGAAGTTTGCAGCAGTAAAAAAGGTTATATTAAATTCATATGATCTTCGCTTAAATATGCTATTGCAGCCAATGCATGTGGGCATGGGAAACATTCTTGCTGCCAATAACCGCATGTACATTTTAAATCAAACATGTTTACCACCATTACCGGGTTAGATAAAACCTAAAAAAACCCGCAGAAGACTTATGTACTACCCAGGTTCGACCACATTCTACATTATGTTTAAACTTCTTGTCAAACTCAGGATATAAATTAGTGTTCCAGCTTAGAACCTCCGACAAATGTCTAGACATCTGATTCATAAGAAGCACTATAATCTTGTCGACCAATTCCACTATAGGGCATAATCGCCAGGGATACAAACTTTGCCAAAATCTGTTATAGTCGGTATTTTAAAAGAATAAATGGACTTGAAGTTTGCAGCAGTAAAAAAAGTTCTATTAAATTCATAGGATCTTCGCTTAAATATGCTATTGCAGCCAATGCGTGTGGGCATGAGAAACATTCTTGCTGCCAAGAACCGCATGTACATTTGAAATCAAGCATGTTTAGCACCATTACCGGGTCTGATAAAACCTCAAAAAACTGCATAAGACTTACGTATTACCCAGAATTCTATATTATGTTTAAACTTCTTGTCAAACTCGACACATAAATTAGTGTTCCAGCTTAGACTCTCCGATAAAAGTTTAGACATCTGAGTCATAAGCAGAACTATAATCTTGTCGACCAATTCTACTATAGGTAGATTGCACAATTCTTTTATCTACTCGTTGAATGATTCGACAGCTGTTGATGCCATTGCCCCATATCGTTTGCCTTTGACGTATGCCTGATCATACTTTTATGCTGGAAAATTGTTTAGAAATTTGGCTATTCAGGCACCACCTTGTCGCTGAAACCGTGATAGTCGTTGCTTAAAAAGGTCGACCGTTGGGGCATAAGCACAAATCTTAAACATCACTAACATATTATTTTTATACTCTTTGTTTGTTTTTTAAAGAGCTTTATTCAAATTCTAAAGTAGATGGAAGATATAATAAGCATGTTAGTCATTGTGATAGAGAACAACTACATCGTTCATAATACCAGCGTGATGGTTTGAAATAAATGTTATTTGCCGCCTAGAAAATGATTTTTAAGACTTTGAAGAAACAAAAACCAATTTTCTGAGTCTTCACTACCGAAAATGCGGAAAGCAAGAGGAAAAAGACCTACAACAACCCCTAATTACAAGGTAAAATACAACAAACAAATCAACATAAATCGCATGGTTCAATTGTAGTGGATACAACCTATCTAGCAGACACAATGTAACATATCTAGCAATGTTAGTTAAGTGTATACTGCAATTTTATTACATGTATCTATCAATGTGATAGTAGTCTATCTAGCAATGTCATAATAAGGCAACAACGAATGTCATGCTAGTGCAATTACCAATGTCACATTATGCGTATCTAACAATTACATATCCATGTATCTAGTATTGTCATTTTAGTGTAGATACAAATGTGATACTAGGCATATCTAGCAATGGTATATTAACGCATCTAACAATGTCATACTAGATACAGTGAGACTAACCGTTACTGCCATCATTTGCCATTGCTGAGAACAACATGCCACCATGCTTCCGGGTTAGATGGGTTTCGTCGACGTACAACAAAGGTCAGCATGAATGAAAACCCTGAAGGTACGCGCCGAACACTATAAAACAACGTCAAAAACGTTGTTGGCAGCTAAATCCAAATGACAGTCTGTTGTAATATCACGAATCTTTAGTCTTTTGAAGTATCCTTTTAGCAAACCGAAAGAAGTATTGTTATCTCCAAATACTACATGCCTTGTCTTTTCTAAAGCATTCAACGATAGACGATAGGAAATGTCTAAACCGTAGTTTTGTTTCATAGAGGATTGTATATTTTTCATTGTCATACTGTGGCAGGTCCTAATCAAATCATGAATTTCATCTGCAATCAAATCAGATGTCAAATGCCTGTTTTTATTTTTTGTGAACATGACTACATGTATGAGTATCAACAAACTTCTTTATGGTCATTAAAACGGTGCTAGAATCAATTGATACATACAGCCTCCATTTGCACCTGTCAGAATATTTGTTCGCACATTAAACTGTGATCTTCTTAATGTATTATGTATGCACTTAAAGGAAAAACCTTTCGCTAATGCATATCGACACAAGGATAACCGTAGACCTGCAGCACCCTTAGAAAATGACTGACCAACACTGACGATAGCTTCTCTGCCCATCTAGTTGTAGCAAGATGCCTTTTTTCAGGGATGAATGAACTAAACGATTAGTACTATCCCCGCTCGTTCGTTGGTTTTATTGGCTTCTTCAAAAATTTGACTAGGATCTTTACGTTTAACTGCAGACCCTTTATCGACCACTTGTTCTTAAATAACAAAATTAACGGTCTTGAGACGCTCGACATTAAGATATAATTCCAAACCAATAACATATTTCTTGTTATTAAACAAACAACTTTTGTGAGCACCACACGAATAACTAATCGTGTAGTTACCTCTAACCAGATCCTGCCATCTACTTTCAATGTACTTTTGAAGGGTTTCAAAATTTTCAAACTTGGACAACGGAACAATAGGTTTTCGGTGACCAAATTTGAAAATTCAAACTTTGGGTTTCGACATATACTACACTGTATTGTATAAGATTGGGTTAGTTTGTTGTAGTGGAAGCTAGAAAGCAGGAATGTGTTAGGGAACAAATAGATCTATCAATTCTTAAACCAATATGGCAATGTTTTATATATACAATCGCAATCTCACAAATAAGTAACCATATCTAGAAATCTAGTTGCATAATAAATCACAATGTATGTTAACACTAGTAAACCGCAGTGTGGATGAGTAATCTAGCAACTGCTGTTTATGAGTTGCATAACGAATGTTCATCTCTCGCAACGACGGTACATATATTGGTATCTAACAATGTCTTTATTCAACCTCAAAACGCAACGACAATATCAGACACTAGTAAACTCGCAACAACTATAAATATATTGACGTATCTAGCAATGTCATTATTAAACACAAAAAATGCAACGACAGATTAATAAGTATCTAGCAATGTTAATATACAACCCAAAAATTGCATCCTCTTCACGGAAATCGTATCGTGTTCCATAAATCACCAGAAACTGTAAAATCTTACCGGAAAGTTATAGAGCAACGAAAATACGAAAAAACTCGACCACAAAGCTTACCTAAACAACTTCTAAACAAAAAACAATCGAGTAACATACATGATTTCGTACAGTTCAGATTCAGTTTGAGATGGAAAAACAAGAACGAAAAAACTACTGAATCGCAGTAGGTACCTAATCTTGGAAGTGGCTACCGATGGTCGACGTTCAGATTGAAACTAGCTGTTGGATGTGAATTAGGCTTAAAGATTCGACGGAAAAATGGTTTAGTCGAAGGTGCTCGCTGGTTTATATGTAACTCGGTTTCGGAAGTTGTTTATTGAACAACGGTAGAGGATGGTGGTTAACAGGTAGTGGATGGTGGTTTAAGGTGGTGGACGACGTTCAGAAGGATCGCGGGAAGGTTAATGGTGGTTGTCGGCGACAGACGGATCACAGTCACAATTTTTCAAAAAAAGAGACCCTTCTTGGAAAACGGGTATTTTAGTAGGTTAAGTGAGAGAGTGGCGGCTGTCATAAATTCAAAATTCAAAATTGCTGATTGGGTGAAAATACCCATTATTTCTCAAAATAAACCTTCTATACTAGGTTGAAGATAGTTATGGTATTAAAAAAATTAGATATTGAAAGAGAGTTATTTTATTGAGATGTGTATTAAGTAATCATTAGCCCATTTTTAGTATTTAAATATTAATATGTTTGGTGAAAGGGTATTTCGGTGCCATTTCTCTAAAATATAGTATTTTTTATCTTTTATTATCTTGTTCATATATTCCGTTTGTTCATACATGGGATGACATCCTTTCAACCATAGAGGAGATCAGGTCGGATGACATATTTTCGTCCATCCAACCGCTTATATTCATCTGAGTAGAAAAATTTCCCTCATAATCCATTTCGACAAAAAAAAACCATTTTTAATAGGTTTTTATATTTGACGAAAATTTGAGATTGGTCATTTCTAAAACCGGATTCAGTCATACCCTCTTACTAGATCATACTCGAGTCCTATTATTTAAAATCGAACGATTTTAATCTTTCGAAAGCATATTGAAGTTTTGTGTTTGTCTTTAAATCAAGGATGCTCTAATCCACTTTAGAAAAGGTGACGGTATTCGTATCGTATGTAAGAACAATTGATGGTTTAATATTTTTAATTGAATTTAAATTGTAAGTTTTTTTAATTAGTAAACAAATACAAAGTTTAATTGATTTTAGGCTAAACTATTTATAAATATTTAACCAAATTTTTTATTATTAGAATACCAATAGACATATAGACCAATAGAGAAAACCACAAACCACATTTTTCTTTTCATTTTCTAACCAAACATTTATTTCTTATTTTTAAAAATATTTTTTAAAATTCATATATTTCAAAAAAAATAAAAAAGATGGTAGTTTTGTTTTTTTAAAACAAACAAAACTAAACAGGGTGATAATGTGTTTTGATTTTTTTTTGTCAAATCCAGTAAACTTGGTCTCACGTTTTTATCATCAAGTAATACATGTTTGGGAATTGTTAAAAAAAAGACGAAACTACTCCGTGAAGTCGTCTTTATTTTTTTTCCAAAACTACTCTGCGAAGTTATATTTGTTGACGATTTTAACGTTTCGAAACCTTATAAATAATCAAATTTACTTCGTGAAGTTACCATAATTTCATAAAAAAAATTGAATTCTCTACTTTCACTCTAAAAGACTACATTCTATCTAAAACACCAATTTTTTTTTAAAAACACTAATAGAAACTTAATTCAAATACACAACCAAAATATAAACTAAACTAAAAGTTAATTAAAACTAAACTAATACTATAAATAAACTAAGTTGTAAATTAAATTTTAATTAAACATAAAAATAAAAAAAATAAAAAACTCTCTTACTTATCTCTCTCCCTCACCCAGATCAACAAAACCCACCGCCACCAAAACCTTGAATCCCGATCCCCACTCATAACCACAGTCACCGAAAACTGCCACTACCGGAAGTTCCGCCACCGGCAGATCCGCCACACCCACCCATCGGAACTGAATCGAAAACCGGCTAGAAGATTCATCCACCAAATTCAACAAAAATTAACTGTAAGTGGATTTCTATGTTTGTTTTGTGTTAGTTAGTCTTAGGGTATGGTTTAATATGTTTGGTGGCCGTTATTGGGCTTCATTTTGCTTGTACAGATGGATGAAGCTACTGCCATGGCGGTTTGTGTTCTTCGCCACACGAGGGCGAAGAACACAAGTCGTACGCCATGGTAATGACGTAGACATGTACACTCACGCCTTGGAAAGATGTAGGAATAGACACCCTGATCACCAGAATGTATCGGGACCAGTTTAATATTGTTTGTTGGTGTCTATTATATGTGTTTATGCTATTTTTGTTAGAAAAACAGATTTTCAAGTGAGTTTTAGTATTTTCAAGTAAGCCTTCACATTTGTGTTTCTATTTTCAGGTTATGGAGTTAGGTATGAACTTTTGTTTGAACGAAGACTATCGGCTGCTTCAGGCCATGAAGTTTGTTAAGTTAACAATATCCGATGATACGACCGATGCTTTTTTCGATCGAGTGCTTTGTAGGATGTTTTATGATTATGGACAATTGGAGTTTTCAAATCCACAACCATGCAGTCTTGAAGAGGTCAAAAGCAGGTACAATCATGCAAAATCTGAACCACTGCAGCTTTTGTCCAACTTCCTTATAAAATTCAACAAGTAGCACTTGCTGAGTGGAAACTGCTCAGGACAGATTTCGTTACTGGATATATGTTAGAATATCTCGAAAGTAGGGTTGCTGAGATGGATGATGACATTGCGAACTTCAAACCTATTCAAGATAACATAATATACGATTTCGACTAAGAAATTATATTTCCACTATGTAAAGTTGTTAATTTCACCTTGCTGTGAGATCGTTTTATTTATATTATGTATCAAATTTCTTTCTTCTTGAACACCAATATTGTCTTGATCTTGACTACGTTGATCTTCTTGATTAATTTCTTGACTAGTTTCTCTAAAGAATTCAGGAGACTGAGATTTTCATTTGGTAATAGGAGAGTGATGCATACTTCCTATCCTATCTTTAATCGAATCATCCCCATCAGACATCATATTAACATATTCATTATTATCAACTATTCCCATAGCTAACAATTGAATAGCCTCAATTATTTCTCCTTGCTCAAGTGTCTTAAAACCTACTGACTCCTCTACATGAACCTTTTCTTGATCTTGAATATTGCTTGGAATTGTGATAATTGATTTAACCTTATTAACATTCTCAACTGCTTCAACCGTTTGATCTTTATTGATTTTCTTGCACTTCTCCTCGCTGTGACCAAGATGAGAACATTTGTTACAGTATAGCGGAATATTCATATATGCTATATTAACCCAGTATCCATAATTAGCTCCAAAGCCAATCCAAACATCCGTTTGAAGTTGAGAATTAACATCAACCTCAACAAGAGCTGAGCAAGAAGTAAATAATTTGTTCTCCTCTGGAATTTTAACTACCAGTGTCTCACCTATCAACGCAGCAATAGATTTAACCACATTTGCATCATACAAATGCTCTGGCAATTCAAATTTTATCCAGACTGGAGCTATAGAGCTTTCAATGTTTAAATCACCAGACCATTTCAATAAGCGCATCACTGAAGAACCTATAGTCCAAAGTGCTATATTCCAAATCTTTGCGTAATCATTTTTCGAGTCAAATTCAAGAACTATATATCTTGAATCCCAGATTCTATACCTATATGCAACTCTGAACTTGAAAGATTCCAGAAAGTGAATAAGAACACTTCGTTTAGGCAAACCATGCGTGATTTTACCAAGCAAAGAATGTTTAGACCTGGCCTTCAAGATTTGAAGAACATCTTCATTGAACTGCAATGAAAGATGATCTTTCTTAATTTCAGAAAATTCTGGCTGAAATTCCAATTTGTCTTCAATCATTAAGTTTTTCTTAACAACTTCTACGTAAGAACACGATTTCCCATCTTGAATATGTTTATTTGTGCTTAAGTTCTCCATCAAAACAGCTATTTTGAATATATACTCTGTTTCGAATAAAGGCTCTGATTCCAGAAAGATCTCTGTTCCTAACTACAGGAAACAGAAAAGATTGATACTCACTATGGAGAGATTACAGCGAGAAGAACACTTCTGAAAGGGCTCAGAGGAACCTTCCCGGAGAAGGATACCGGAGACGGCAAAACCTCAAATATCTTGATGATATGCTCTGGTTTTTGAGAGAGATTTTTTTTCTGTTTTCGGATCCGAGTCCTATTATCTAAAATCGAACGATTTTAATCTTTCGAAAACATATTGAAGTTTTGTGTTTGTCTTTAAATCAAGGATGCTCTAATCCACTTTAGAAAAGGTGACGGAATGTATGTAAGAACAATTGATGGTTTAATATTTCTAATTGAATTTAAATTGTAAGTTTTTTATAATTAGTAAACAAATACAAAGTTTAATTGATTTTAGGCTAAACTATTCATAAATATTTAACCAAATTTTTTATTATTAGAATACAATAGACATATAGACCAATAGAGAAAACCACAAACCACATTTTTCTTTTCATTTTCTAACCAAACATTTATTTCTTATTTTTAAAATATTTTTTAAAATTCATATATTTAAAAAAAATAAAAAAATTGTAGTTTTGTTTTTTTAAAACAAACAAAACTAGATAGGGTGATAATATGTTTTGATTTTTTTTGTCAAATCCAGTAAACTTGGTCTCACGTCTTTATCATCAAGTAATACATGTTTGAGAAATGTTAAAAAAAAGCCAAAACTACTCCGTGAAGTCGTCTTTATTTTTAAAAAAAAATACTAATAGAAACTTAATTCAAATACACAGCCAAAATATAAACTAAACTAAAAGTTAATTGAAACTAAACTAATACTATAAATAAACTAAGTTGTAAATTAAATTTTAATTAAACATAATAATAAAAAAATAAAAAACTCTCTTACTTATCTCTCTCCCTCACCCATATCAACAAAACCCACCGCCACCAAAACCTTGAATCCCGATACCCACTCACAACCACAGTCACCGAAAACTGCCACCATCGGAAGTTCCGCCACTGGCAGATCTGCCACACCCACCCATCGAAACTGAATCGAAAACCGGCTAGAAGATTCATCCACTAAATTCAACAAAAATTAACTGTAAGTGGATTTCTTTGTTTGTTTTGTGTTAGTTAGGCTTAGGGTATGGTTTAATATGTTTGGTGGCCGTTATTGGGCTTCGTTTTACTTGTACAGATGGATGAAGCTACTGTCATGGCGGTTTGTGTTCTTCGCCACACGGGGGCAAAGAACACAAGTCGTACGTCATGGAAATGACGTAGACATGGACACTCACGCCTTGGAAAGACGTAGGAATAGACACCCTGTTCACCAGAATGTATCGGGACCAGTTTAATATTGTTTGTTGGTGTCTATTATATGTGTTTATGCTATTTCTGTTAGATAAACAGATTTTCAAGTGAGTTTTAGTATTTTCAAGTACGCCTTCACATTTGTGTTTCTATTTTCAGGTTATGGAGTTAGGTATGGACTTTTGTTTGAACAAAGACCATCGGCTGCTTCAGGCCATGAAGTTTGTTAAGTTAACAATGTCCGATGATACGACCGATGCTTTTTTCGATCGAGTGCTTTGTAGGATGTTTTATTATTATGGACGATTGGAGTTTCCAAATCCACCGCCGTACAGTCTTGAAGAGGTCAAAAGCAGGTACAATCATGCAAAATCTGAACCACTGCAGCTTTTGTCCAACTTGCCTTACAAAATTCAACAAGTACCACTTGCTGAGTGGAACCTGTTCATGACAGATTTCGTTACTGGATATATGTTAAAATATCTCGAAAGTAGGGTTGCTGAGATGGATGATGACATTACAAACTTTAGACCTATTCAAGATAACATAATATACGATTTCGACTAAGAAATTATATTTCCACTATGTAAAGTTGTTAATTTCACCTTACTGTGAGATCGTTTTATTTATATTATGTATCAAACGTATCATTTTGAAAATTACTAAACAATCAAAGTTTGTTTTCCATTAATATCGCATTGTTGTGAGGTTTTATTTATTTATATTATTACTATTAATAATATTTCTAATAATAATAATAATACCAACATTATTACTATTATTATTATTATTGCTAATATTATTACTTGTATTATTATTATTGACCTGTACGATCATCGACTATAAATTATACATTTTGTGAGTCATAACAAACGAAATTTCGCTTTGAGTCACCTCCTGCAATATGGAAGAAGAAGAAAAGTCATTTAAACTGGCAAATGGAATTAGTCTAAGTCACTTCGCCATAAGTATGGCGATGAAATCAATCTCCACGCCACACTTGTGGCGTCTTAAGGGATCTATACGCCATAGGCTGGCGTGAAGGTGGTGTTGTTCGCCAATACAATGGCGTAGACCACATGGCCGACGCCATTGTATGACGAAGAACATAGAAAATGATTTTTTTTTTAAAATCTATTTTTTTGCAAAAATGAGAGGGGGGAATGCAATATCCTCCTCGATGTCCATGCAGGTTTGCATCGGAAGTGGTTCCGACTCTTTTCCGATCATATTTTGAAGGTTTTGAAGTTTTTGAAAAAATGGATAAATGGGTTGTTGAGTTTTTATGTTTTAGGTACTGTGGAGAAGATGAATTATGGTTGGTGTTTGAAATTTTGTTTGCAACTTCATGGATTAATTTGGAGTTCTTAATGGCATGTGTTGTAATTAACTTGACTTTTAAGAGTTTTTTAGATTTTTTACCTATTTGCAATTTTGTAAATATTAAAAAACAAAAATAGCCGACTTCACGAAGTAGTTTTGGCTTTTTTAGCATTTCCCTACATGTTTTTTATTCTACATTTATTATGCCTATCTCACATCTATTTACTTCCACCATATTAGGTCATGTATAATTTAATTATCTATCATCACACCTATCTATTTCCATCATGTTTGTTCTCACCTCATTTAATAATATATGATCTTTAATCTTTTGAATTTATCATGCATGATTTCGCATATTTATCGTCAAATAATACATGCCTCGCATCTTTTCATTTCATCATATATATCTCGCATCTCTTCACTTTATTATGTCGGTTTCGCAGTTATCCACTTCATCATGTCTTGTCTCTCATTTCTCTATTCCATCCTACGAGACAACAGTAAAACGAAATACGAGATGCGAGAGGAGATAAATTTAATAGGATACCATAGTTACTGAATCTAATAATAATAATAATATAAATTGTTCATAAATCTATTTTTGTTCATCTTAAAAATATAAAGTCGATGATATATTTAGATGAATCTACCAATTTCCGATTCGAAAAATGCAATTTTTTTAATAAAAAAAGATATAATAAAAAAATTAATTCAAAAAAATTACATAAATGGATAAGTATTTAAAATATTATTAAAAATCGCAAATTGATATTTAAAATATTAAGCAAATAAAAATTAGTGTCGAATACTTTACTTGGGTTTTCCTTTTGCGTCTCCCTTTATTTTATACCCATGAAAAAGAAAGGAGCTTTGAAGGAAACTCCAAAGTTGAAAGAGACCATTTATCCTTTTTATTTGGGTTTGGTAATTTGTTACTACTTTACAAGAAATTTAAAAGTGTGAAAATGAAATAATGAGAGGTCACCATTTACAATTAGTTATAGTATTCAACATTTGTGTATAAACTAGTCATTTTCAACTTATACTATCAAACCAAAAATAAAAAAGAAAAAAAAAGACTATCCAAAGCAATCAGTTGATATGGCCACACACACTTATCACCCTTCACTTTCAATTCACGTTTAACAAATTTGACATTTCTTGTATATATTATGCACTCAATATTATATCTTTGTATAGATGTTAAATTTGATTAATGGCAAACGTTACAAAACTATAATAGATAAATAAATAAATAAATAAATAGTTGCAACAACATAATTTATTATTTTCGCTATTTTAATTAGTATTTATTTATTTATTTTATTTTTGATTTTATGAATTAAATAATTGGTATTGAAGTACTCCAGGAGTACTTTTTATTTAATAATTGTATATAAAGTAAAAGAACCCAGGCGAGGCCATTACTTTTTAGGTTAGCAAGTTGAAGGAAACTACTCATGAAAACCCCCGAATATATCAATTATTTGATTCTAGTTTCGTCAAAAGTAATATATCACGAGAAAGTGACGATAAATTGAATAGTAGGTAGTTTGATAAGGAAATTGGATATATATAAATAGTAATGGAAACTCGTGAGGGTTCGTTGGGGAGAGAGAGAGGGGGAGTGGATTGACTATGAATATTTATATGATAGTATATGTATTTGAATTAATTGGGCAGATTGACAAAGCCAAAGCCTCACATCACATGGTGCAGATAGGGTTTCCTTGGACCATACAACATGCATTTCCTTTTCTTCTTTCTTCAATTCTTTCTCTTTTTAATATAATTCATTCTTTTTTCTAACAATCTAGTTTTGAATAACTACTAAAAATGTATTATTACTCATTTGGAAATAGTAAATCTAATTATCATTAGACTATATGTTAGTTAATAGCGGTGTTATATATAAATGTATTTGATGTATTATAAATCTATTTTTATGAGAATAATATTTAGATGAATAATTTATATTATATATGTTTTTTTAGTTTAGTGATTTTTATATTTATTATTTTTATATTTTTTTAAATAAGACACGGTTATAGTTGGATAGATTCGGTCTAGTTTGATAAGCGATTTCTTTTTCAAGATATAAAATCAAATGAAGGACCATCACAAAACATTCACAAAAGAAAGTGTTATTATACCATAAATATTAGTCACGTTTTCTAATAAACGTGTGGATTCGTTTCGTAATAACTTATAATGTAGTGACACGTGCCGTTCACAACCATATGAATGTTTTTTTTATGCGTTCGTCTTGTACCTTTTTATGACCCTCATCTAGTAGTTTAATTATGAACCTCATCTCGTACTTCTCCATGACCCTCATCTCGTACTTTTTCATAAACCTTTTTTGGTAGCTTCTTTATGTTTCTAGTCCCGTACTTATTTACTAACCTTCGTGTTGCGCTTCTCTTTACGACCTTTGTCTTATTCTGCTTTATAACTCTCGTCTTAATTCGTACGATCTTCATAGCTCTTTTCTATTTACGATCCACGTCTTACGCCTCTTTGCATGACCTTTTCCTTGTACCATCGTCTTAATCTATACGATCTCAATGACCCTGTTTATTACATACAACTTATTCATTTGTTAGCCTTACTTACCTCATCATTATAAGAAAATATCATATCTATAGGATATTCCAGACTGAGTCGAACATTATCAGTGGCTCCGACTATAACAAGATACTGGTATCCATATAGTATTTTTCCAAAACCATCAACAAAAATTTACTAGCTACCATTACATCCTATATGAACTATGGGAAAACTTTAGCGAGCCCAAACTTCCAATAGGGGCCAAACTACACCGGGGCTCTGGAAGCCTACTTAATATAATCTCCCGACATGCATAACTAAAATATGTACACATACTTATGCAATAGAGATAACAATCATCTGAGGTCTAGGTGAGAACATGGGTCTATGACCTTTAAGATTAAGGTTTGAGGTTAAGAAAACTAACATCAAAAAAGAATTATTATAAGCTTATGACGGAGTATCAAATTCACTTTAGAGGCTCAAGATTGACAAATCTAAGAATGCTTATAGAAAAAGGCACATGTCTCGACACTAACGTTTTTCATCTTCCTCATCAAGTGAGAACATAATTGATCAATGTTGGGATTCAGAGTCCCCCAAAAGAAGATATGATCGACACTCTAAGTCCATACGTCCTGGTCGAAGAAGGGGTCGGAACCACCATGAGATGGCGTATACCCAAATATCTGAGGCTGAACATCGCGATGGCTAGACTCTCGAATAACCACCTCAAGTCCGATATCTAGAGGTAGTTTAGCAGCCCATTCCATAACCTCAGCAGCAACATATGCTGCAGTTTCCGTAACTATCTATGTAATAATTTTTTTGACATTCTTACTCGATTCCGAATCCAGCTTGAGGAGCGAACCTCAGAGCTAGAAAGTTATATCCAAAACTTTATATCCAACCTCCATACTACCCAATTTCTAATCAACCTCATCTAGAAATCTAATAAGGCTATAATCAACATCGGAGGTGTAATAACTCTGTTGATGGCCTTTCCTACCTCTAAATATTTTAGATTTCCATTTTTTGGCACATGAGATTTTAGCAGAAGATTTACCTCATAATCTTGATCATTATAAATTGGACAAGTACGATGGATCATAGGATCATGAGCATCATATTGATAAATTCATAAATATAATACACAACTTCAGAAGGGATGAATGATTAGTTTTCTGAGATTTATCAATGAATTTCAATGAATATACCCTAAATTGACTCAACAAATTACCTATTAGGTCACTCTTGATATTATTAGTTCTTAATTCAGATTTGTTTTACAGTGTTCTCAAAGCTCTTTTCATAACATATGGAAGATGGGAAAACAACTTTCACAAAACTGAATCAATGAGCCACTGACAAATGGTCAACTGGATTCCACAATTGTTTAACTTCAGGAAACATGGTGAGAGCCCATATATGGAGAACAAATCTGATCAATGAGCTTACATGGGAACGAATCCGATCCGATCTTCTGCTATTTTAATTAGACTGAGGAAACTGATGGTAAACTTTTTTTTACCATCTATGAATAGAGCTCCCAATCATCTTGATAAGATTAAGAAGAATAAAAGAAGAAATATGGTTCATCTCAAGTTATTCTGAACTAGGAAGTATGGGACCTCCAGATGAAATAGATGCAGCTCTGTTGGAAGCTGTTGCAATCATTGTTGGGGAGACTAAGGATCCATCAGAATCTCCAACAATTAAGAAGCAGAAGGGCTAAAAGAGAAATAAAGAGGGCAGTGACAAAAAAGAAGTGAAAAAGAAAACTTCTATTAGTTCAGAGATTATACTCCGATCCAAAGTCTTTCATTCCATTAATCATACAGAGGTTCCTCCTCAAGAAGAAGCATCTATTGATCCTCCCTTCTCAGTACTTCATATTGTTAACAGACCATCATTTGAAGGTGTTTACTAGCTAGATGACATTGGAAACTTCAACTTTGAAGATTTTGACAAATATTTCCCTCAATCTACTACCATTGCTAATACTGTGACATTCGATGGAGAGTCATTCGAAGTGTCCAAGGAACACGATGAACTGGGGTATGCATTTTTAAGCTATATAAGGCCAATAGTTGACTTAGAGAGGTAGGTAAGATCTCAAGTCAAGGATATTTATTCCCTTCAAAATGAAAATCAAAGTTTAAAGAACTCCATAGGAGCAGAGAAAGACAAGGTCGAAAATTTGCGTAAGGAAGTGAAGACCCTTAATGAAGGGTTGGTTCAATCCAAATTCAATCACGATCAGCTGCACTCTAACTTCACTGATTTATCAAAAAAAATCACTTCCTTGAAGGACCATAAGGCTAATGATAAAGATATCTTTCAAGTTTTATCCGAAGAAAGGAAAAAATGGAAGATCTTCTTAAGAAGAAAGAAGATGAAATCATCACTCTAAAAGAAAAGAATGCAAAGGACGTTTTCATTGTTGTAGATGCATATGCTGATATAATATTGGAGTCTATGAATATGAGGGATGAATCCATTAAGTCGATATGGTAATATTGTTATATAATACATTCCCTAAGCGGTCTATTGGGGAGTTATGAAAGTATGAGCTGACTAGATTCCTTTTCATAGTCTGTCTATGGGTGATAAATTAAATGTTTCTTCGGATGACTCCGATGAGTATGAGTCTGAAGAAGATTTGAATGGTGAGCATCCATAGAAAGAGGAAAACACGAAGGAAAGAAAATAGATGAGAAGAAAACCGAAGGGAATGAATCATAAGGTTAACAAGTTTTATGTGTATGTGTGAATTGAAGTCCTTGATGTGTTGTATTTGGATCAGATTACTTTGTAACTTTGTTTATGTAACCCCTTGTTATATACAAGGCATTTTGTTGTTCGCATCAGATTTTTTTTATATTTCAGAGGTATTTAATGTCAACTTTATTTTTGTCCACTTTATGTTTCAGTATATATTTTTGCTTCCATTAATATCCGATCCCAACTAAATATGTTTATTTAAAGATGATCAAAAACTTGAAAATATAAAAATAAAGTAACAAAATTTAATCCCACAAATCCATTCGAAGGTAATCCATTCGAAGGCAACACAACTTTAATATGACCAAGCCAATCAAATGTCATCCATTTGAAGGCAACACAACTTTAATCCCACTAAGCCATTCGAATGCAACACAACTTTAATCTGACCAAGCCATTCAAAGGTAGTCCATTCGAAGGCAACACAAATTTAATCCCACCAAGTCATTCAAAGGTAATACATTAGAAAGCAACACAACTTTAATCTAGACAAGCCATTCGAAGACAACACAAAGTTAATCTGACCAAGCCATTAGAAGGTAATTTATTCGAAGGTAATACAGTTTTAATTTTACCAAGCCAGATACACTTTACTTTAAAGGCAAAAATGATAGATTGATTAAGATTTAAACACCTCATTAAAACCTCCATGCACAACCAGGGTAGGAAATAGTATGCCCCATAATATTTACATTAAGCTAGAACAAAGTACAAATTTACAAGATAAGTTTACTCTAAATACAACCTTAGATGCTCAACATTCCACAAATGATTTAAAGGTTGCCTTCTTTGTCTAAGAGCTTGTATGTTCCTTGCATGATCTTTTCATACACAATGTATGGTCCTTCCCAGGTTCAGAGCTAACTTTCCTAACTTCTTTTCCTTGGTGTATAACAATATTTTTCTTAGAACTTTATCTCCCACTTGAAAGTCTATCTTCTTATTAAGTTTTAGTAGTGCATAGTCCTTAGGTGAGCTTTTATTCTCCTTTCCTCAATCAAATCCAACTGAGCCCATCCATTCTATAAACTAAAGTGAATGAATACTTTTGAGTAGCTGTGTGAGGAGTAGTTTGGTAGGCCTATAGTACTTTTTGTAGGTAAATCGGCCATTTCCCAGCTGCTCCATCAAGTTCTTTTCTAAAACTATTAAAATTGTTCGGTTTCCTACCTCAACTTTTCCATTGCCCCGAGGATGAAAATGAGAAGAGAAATAATGTTAGATTCCTCTTGATGCATATAATACTTCCATGTCTTTGTTGTCAAATTGAGGACAATTATCTGTAGTGATAAGCCTGGGAATACGAAACCTACATCATATGTTAGAGATAATAAACTTTATCACTGATTTATATGTTTTCACAGACAAGGGTGCAGCTTTACCCACTTGGAAATGTAGTCTATTGCCAAAATAATAGTGCGAAAACCCCAGAAGCCATTGGAAGTGGTCCGACTAGATCAAGCCCCCATATGCTAAATGGCATTGCTTTGGATACAGACTCCATGGGGACTGTATTTCCATATCTTTGACAAGGGTCACATCTTCTCACTAAGTATTTAGCATCTGCCATAATAAAAAGGCCAATAGTAACCTTCCAATAAGACTCTCCTACTTAAAGCTTTATAGCCACAATGTGCCAATCCTTCCCATGATGTAATTCTGATAGTATACTTTGAAGGATTTTTTTATAAAGAACCCCCATTAGAATCACAAATCCATGAGCGTTGTATTTTATCTTTCTGGCGGAAAATTTATCTTGAGGTAAAACTCCATTAGTGATAAACTCTTGGATTTCAGTTATCCAGTCTTGAGAAACCATATTGGATACATGTAAACTCTCTCCCACATCACCTTTTGTTTAAGAATTTGTGATTATGAAGGGACGTTCTTGTATTAAGACCCAATGATAAACTTCTGAATAAGCTATAGTGGATAAGGAGTCAGCCATTGAATATTCCAATATTGGGACATGCTCGTACTTATTATGTTTAAAACTAGTTGAGATCTCTCTTAATACCTTTAGATACTTTATCAAGTGATCTTTCCTGGTTTTGGATTCCTCGTGTGCTTGATGAATGACTAACTGAGAAGTGCTTAACAACCAGACTCTTTCGGTACCACATATCTTAGCCAATCTTAATCCTGCTATTGCTTCTTCATATTCTGACTCATTGTTAGATACTCTAAAACCAAAACGTATTGCTTGGTACATTGAATCCTAGCTCCACATCCTATTGTACGAGACCCACCATCAGTTCAGATTAGCAATTCCTTCTCAGGCTTAATGGTCTGAGTTTCTTCATGAGGCCTTTTGGAGTGAAATTCAATTAAAAAAATTAGCTACAACTTGAGCTTTGATTACAGTTTGGGGTGTAAAGTCAATATCATAATCCCCAAGCTCAACTGACTACTTGGTTATTCGTCCCGTTATATCTGCTTTTTGTAATATATTCTTTAAGGGAAAAAAGTCAGAACCGTGATAGAGTGTGCTTGAAAATAAGGGCTCATTTTTCTAGGATGCTATTACCAATGCCAAGGCTAATTTTCCAATTTTAAGTATATTTTCTCAGCTTCCAACAAGCTCTTGCTTATATAATAAACATGACGGGGATAATTATCAACTTCTTGTACCAACACTGCACTCACAACATACTCCGATACTGCTAGATACATATAAAGTATTTCCCCATCTACAAGTTTAAATAACGTTTTAGGTGAAGATAAATCTCGCTTAGTTTCAAGGAAAGCTTGGTCATAGTTTGGGGACCAATGGAAGTCTTTGGAAATTCTTAAGACTTGGAAAAACTGAGCACACTTGTCTGAAGACCTTGAAATAAACTTGTTTAAAGCTGCAAATCTTCCGGTTAAAATCTGAACTTCTTTTGTATTCCGAGGTGGATCCATGGCAAAAAAAGTATTCAATTGGTCTGGGTCAGCTTGAAAGTACATTTGTAGGATTTAATTTCAAGTTGATGGTTTTCAACTTAAAACATTTATTGGAGGTCAGAGACGTGATCCTCCTCTTTAGAGATTTTAACTATCATGTCATTGGTATAAACTTCTATATTTCTTCCAATCTAGTTAGTAAATGCCTTATTAACCAGTCGCTAATAAGTGCCTCCAACATTCTTCAACCCCAAAGGCATTACATTACAGCAGTAAAGCCCCATGTTGGTAATAAAAATAGTGTGATCTTGATCACTCAGATCCATATGCATCTGATTATACCCAGAAAAAGAACCCATGAAAGATAAAAGCTTGTTTCCCGATGTGGAATCTACTAGCTTATCTATCCGGGGGTAACAAAAATGGATCCTTGGGGCAAGCTCTGTTAATATGTGTAAAATCAATACACATACGACATTTTCCATTTTTCTTCTTGAAAATGACCGGGTTAGCAATGTAAAGAAGATACTCGGATTCTTTGATATGCCCCACCTTGGTTAATCGATCTACTTCTTGGACTATGGCTTCCGATTTTCCTTGGAAAAATCTCTCCTTCTTTGCATCACCGGTCCCTCATTGGATCTAACATATAGTTTGTGGCTAATTACATTTGTTGGTACTCCAGTTACATCCTCGTTGCACCACGCAAACACATGTAGGTTATTAAATCAAAAGTATAACAATTTTTTCTTAAATTCTAAGAGTAATTTAGATCCAACCCTGACGCTTTTCCCTTCTGCCAAGTGATAAATTTCGACTTCTTCAATTGGGATAGTAGCGATAGGAGCCTCCCTTGGATTATCTATCTCATTTAATCTGGCAGAAGACTCCACCAATTGCTATTATTTGCCAACTTTTACTGCTTCCAACGATTTTGGAGCAAAAGCAATGACATAACATTCCCTTGACACCCTTTGGCTACTTCGGACGATGCCTAACTGACCTCCCACGACATATTTCAAACATTGGTGAACATTAGATGCTACTGCATCCTAGATAGCCAAGACGTACCAAATATTGCATTGTAAGATGTCGGACAATCAACCACTACCAACAAAACCCTTACCAATTTCTTAAATGGTCATTTTCCTAACAAGACCTCTCTTTAAAATTCCCAATTACGTCAGCCGAGTTACCAGTAATCCCCACTATGGTTCTATTCACACGTTGGATGACTGAAGGATTCTTTATTTTCTTATAGGTTGATAAAAACAAAATATTTTCCGAACTTCATGTATCAATCAAGATTTATCGTATTTCATTGCCTTCAATTGATGCTCATATTGCCCCAACATCTTCATGTGGGCCCACAGTTTCTCTTAGGTTATTTTCATCAAAGACAATGAAAGGAGCATGGCTCTGATAGAGTGTATAGATATTTTCCCTTCTAATTGAGTGGTTAGGCTGTTCATATGTATTTTTTGGAGTATCTTGAGGGCGCAGTCACAGTATCTCCCCTTAAAATAGTCAAAGATTCAAAGTAGATGCATAGATCAAATACTATCGCCGTTTCTTTAACTAATACCCCAACTTGGTTCAGATCCAGATCAGGGTCTAAGTATTCAATATTTATATCAAATCGCTCGATAATTACCATAGTATTCTCTTGTTTAGATGTCTTCATACTTTGTATTTGAACATTTGGAGATGTAACCTATGTTGTACTTGCACTAGGCTGGGCACGTGTATTAAATTGCCTATTATCCTCTTGCTTTTTAACAGAAGTAGACAACTTCCCCCTTTCAATCAAGGTTTGCACTTCTTGTTTTAGGGTGATGTAATCTTGGGTATCATGGCCCACATCATTATGGTATCTACAAAAGCGAGTGTTTAGATTTTACCTAGGAGATTGAATTGGTGTCGGGCTTCAGAAATGCATACCAGTCTTGGTTTTGTCATAAATGGGATCATATTTTATGAGGGAGTCATGTCATCCATATCATAAACCAACGCATAAGGTGATTATCGAGTCGTGGTACGAGGAGTAGTTCGTTACACCAATAGTACCTCTGGCAAATAATTTGGCCATTTCATGGCCTTCCCCTCCAAATTCTTTTTGAGTTCGTCAATAATAGTTATGTTAGTTACTTTGACCTAGCTGTTTGCTTGTGGGTGAAACAAAACTAAAAAAATCATTGGTGTATTCCTCGAGAAGAACATAAAGCTCTCATTTCTCTATGTACAACTACAGGCCATTATCTATGGTTACCCTCATCGGGATTCTAAAACGGCAACAAATATTTGACCAAATGAACTTAATTACATCTTTTTCCCTTGTCTAGGATAGGAGCTCGGCTTTGACCCATTTAGAGAAATAATCCACGGCGACTACTATCATTTGTCTTCCTCCCAGAGCCATTTGCAATGGCCCTACTAAATTGATCCTCAATGATCAAAAGGTAAACGTTCGGTAATAGACTCAAATTGAACGACGGGCGTATGAATCGAATTCCTCTAGCATCGGCTACTATAGTGGGCCAATAATATCCTGATAATAAAAACCTTCTAGTCAAATCCTTAAATTCGCAATGGGTTGACCCTTCCTCATCATGGAGTTCAGACAATACCATCTGCGATTCATTGTTACCGAGACACCGCAACAAGGGTCATCTTAGGGATTTCTTGTAACGTATTCCACCAAGGATTGCAAAACCATGAGTTGTGAACCGCATCTTTTTCTCCATCACCTTATCCAAATGTAAAGTGTTATTAACCATAAATTCCCTAACTTCGTACCTCTAATCTTTATTGTTAATCGTCGACATCTTTATTAAATTCCATGGGTAGTCTTCTGTGTACGCCACGATTGCTAACGAATCAAGTATTGTGTTCTCTGCTTTGTGGACATGTTCGTATGCTATCTTTTAAAATATTCCAGCCAAAGTCTTCAACGCTACCAAATATTTAATCAAACGTTCTTTCCAAGCCTCAGACTGTCCTGAAGCATGATTAATCAATAGATGGGAATCTCTTATTAACCGAACTCGCGTAGCCTCACAAATCTGTGCAACTCTTAATCATGCTAACACTACTTTGTATACAGATTCATTATTCAAGGCTAAGAAACCGAACTGTATAGCATGGTGCATTGCTACCCGAAGTGGAGTGGTCACTTTAGATACCTGCCCCACACCCATTAATGCTTCATCCCTTGCATGTTCAGATAATCCACTCATTAGTTCCTCTTCTTGATATATATCCATGTTTAGTCGCTCAAAGTGAAATTCAACCAAAATGTCGGCCAAAGCGTAATCTTTAATCGTTGTCCTCGTTTTGAAGTCGATATCAAAGTCGCCCAATTCCACAGCCCATTAAGGTATTTAACTTGAAATATCAGGGCGCTACAATAGATTCTGCAACAGAATGAAGTTCAAATCACTATGGAATGAGCCTGAAAATAAGGTCGTATTTTTGTAGTCGTGGTTACCAATGAAAGGGCTAGCTTTTCTAATTTCAGATACCTCTTCTCCGCGTCTAGAAGACTTTTACTCACATAGTATATAGGCCGAAGATAATTTTCTGCCTCACGAATAAGTGTTGCACTTACTGCATGGTCTGATACTGCGATATATAAAAATAATATTTTGCCCGGGGATGGCTTAGCCAGTACATCGGTAAAATATATATATTTTTTAAGCTGTCGAATGCCTAAGTGCACGTTGGGGTCCAATTGAATTCTTTGGCCTGTCTCAATACTTGAAAAAATAGGGTACACTTATCCAATGAAGGAGATATAAACCTGTTTACAGTCGTTGAACGCCCTATAAAAATCTGTACTTCTTTGATAGTCCTAGGTGAAGCCATCATATTCAAAGAATTTTACTACACCATATCGACTTCTATTATTTCTTCAGTAATTATATAGCTTAATAATTTACCAGATCAGACTCCAAATGTGCAGATCTCCGGATTTAGTTTCAAATTTATCTTCTTCAAAATATCAAATGTATCCTCAAGGTCTGCAAAATGGTCATCATCCCTGACACTTTTGACTAACATGTCATCGATGTATACTTCGATGTTACCCTCGATATGCCCCTCAAACACCTTGTGTACCAGCCTCTGATACATAGCTCCCGTATTCTTCAGGACAAAAAGGATAAGTTTATAACAATGCAAGCCTCTCCCTATTATAAACGAAGTGTTATCATAATCTTTGGGGTTTAACGTGATATGATTTGGTCATACCCGATGTGGAATCCACCAATTGATCAATCTGAGGAATCAAGAACAGATATTTAGGACACGCCCTGTTGAGATCGGTAAAGTCCACGATCATTCTTCACTTGCATTTTTTTTTCCTGTTTACCACGACGAGGTTAGCCGTCCATAAAGGATATTGATATTCACGGATGTGCCTCACTTTTGACAATCTATTCACCTCGACAATAATAGCGTGGACCTTCTCATGAGAAAATACCATCTTTTCTAAATAACTTGTACTACATTTCGCCGAATCGTAAGATTGTGATAAATTACGCTTTCGAGAACCCCTATCACATCCTTAGTATACCAGGAAAACATATTTTAGACACAAAATAAACGAATTTATCATGAACCTATGTAGACAAATTAGTTCTAATTTTAAATATTTTTCCTCCATGAAAAGTGTGGTTCTCACAGTTTTCATTAGAAACCATAAATTTAGGGGCCTCTCTTGGATCATCTATAGGATCAGACCAGAATGTCGGTATCGTTAACTTCTATTTTTTTTTCCATTCAATTGCTTTACTAGGATTTAAATCTAAAACTAACACTCATTGGCTGTATTTTGGGTGCTTCACACAGTATCCATGTTATTACACACAACATACTTCAAACATTGGTGGATCATTACTGCTAGTACATGCATTCGGGAAAACCAAGATCTGTCGGGGTCGAAGCATCTACAACAGTAAAGAACATTGACGCCTCATTTTTTAAGGCCCCTGACCCAATTCTACCACTCTTTCAAAATTCCCATACCGCTTTTACTGTCGCCCCGGTAAAACCCAATATTGTCTTCTCATATCGAAGGATGAATAGAGAGATTTTGAAATTCTCGTAAGTTGTCATAAAAATGATACTGGCAAAATTAATAGTGTCAATTAACACTCTGCCACAATTGCCACCACATCATTATGTAGTCTAGCAACTTGTCTCATATCTTCGTTAACAAAACACAATATCCGGGATATATTTATACGGAGGTGAGGTGAAGCCCCCCCGCCTCCAAGTGGGTGGTCAAGATTACAATATGACTTTTGTAGGAGAAATTCGTTACCCCTACCATGTAATCACCTCCAAAAGTAGTTAGTGACTCAAATAATTTACATAAAGTGCTAACCTTTCCTCTAGGCACGGTCAGTATATCTTCTACGATATTGGTTATATTCTGATCCTACTTTGTATCCAAACATTCTGAAGCTATGTCAAAAGAGTCGGTGATATCCAAAATTACCAGGGTACTTTCTTGCTTCGTAGCTATCACGACTTCTTTTCCCCCGAGCTTCTGCTGGGATTTCTTTTTTACAAAAGTTGTTCATTTCTCATTTTCGAGCATCACTTGTATTTATTTTTTTAACGCAATGCAATCCTTCGTATCATGACCGACGTCATAGTGGTATTTACAATGCTTGTTACTATGATTTTCTCGAGGGCTCCGAATAAGGAACGGCTTCCAGAAATGGATATGATTCCTTAATTTTTCAAAGATAGTTAACACACACTCAATCAACTCAGCAAAGAGAGTTGGTCGGATCCATTTATTGGACATGAGTCTGACCCTGATTAAACGGTCTCCACCTGCTGACCCGTACTCGCTTGAGGCAGTTGATGGTTCGATACTCTTGGTTGAATTTTTTTGGTCGACTGGTAAGTCTTGATCAGTTGTGGTTGAGGAATTGGTATAAGAGCTTGCTGGTATATCACGATGGAGGATTACGCGTTTTGTTGTAACTAATCTGCCAACTCAAATGCTTGATTTTTCTCAATTAGGATCCGTTTTTTACCTAAGCTAAAAGCTCCCCAAATGCGAAGGCTTGTTTCTTGGTAAAGTTTTCCTTTTGGGGCATGGGTAATAAAGATAACCTGAATTTTGTTAACGCACAGTCTTTTCACATGTGTCAAGATCCGAATTAGCCTCCCTGAAACATCTGGTATAGTCCCTTAAACTTTCCCTGACCCTCTGTCGACAATTGATAATCGTATCCCCACTGGCCTGAAAATTCTTGCTCCTCAGAAACTGGTGCCTTAACATTACCTAAAATATATCGAAACTTCTAATGCAGCCTGACGGTAATCGGTTATAATACTTTGAGGCCCTATCCACGAGCGAGGACTTATTTGAATCGTAAATCAAAGAATCATTGCAATCCTCTGAATCATATCTTCGTCTTATATTCTTTCTTTCCTTGACGAATAACAATACCGACGCCCTACGTCATCGCGACTCTATGCCCAATTTTCATATTCCTTCTCATCTCTATCCGGTAACCGTTCTTTGTGGGTTTCTGACCTAAGTCTATTCTCAACCAATGTCTCTTCTTTTTTGGCATTCAGCTTTGTAATATCCTCGATCAGTTATTGTCTAGTTATTATCAAAGTTGATCGATCTAACTCCTCATATCCGTACTGGTCGTGATAATGTCGCTCTTCAAATTTTTATTCTTCAAAATGGTGGTCCTCGGTATAGGATACGACCCCGACGCCCTATAATCCCCCGAAAAGTCCCTATAGGGAATTTATCTTCATGTCTCTCAATAAACTTGTACTTCAAGAATAATGATTTTATGAGTATCACTCGTTTCCTACAGACGGCGCTAATGATGGTTCCAAAACTATTTGGACCTTATATTGCTACTATATAACACTAGAACAATATCTAGAGAGAGAAACACGAATAAAGAGAGAAAATTCTAAAAAATAGTTATTGAATATTAATTATTCAACCTCCATAAAGAGAATCTTGCTTTATATAGTAAATGTAATGGGCCCAAAAACCACACAAGTGACCCATTTTAGTATATTTCACCCCTTATTTACTCTAAATCTACTCATATACTTATTATTATTATAAGATAAGTCATCCTTATTTCTTACTTTATCGCTCTCTATTACAAACTTGTACGCTAATACCAAAATAGCCTTGAACTTTCCGACCCTCTGAGGCCTAGATAATTTACACCCTTATTAGTTCTGATGCTTAGATTCACCACAAAACCTTAGTTTTCCCTTCTACTTCTGTAGGTTTATTTTTTAGATTGATCAAGGATACAAGAACAATATCATAGATCAATCAATAACAAAAGAAAAAGATTAAAGTGAACGATTTATTATTTATGTTTCAATATATATATATATATATTCGATATTTTCCATCAACTAATATGAGATCTATGTTCCCTTTGTATACTAATATATGACTGTATGTATGTTTTAATTAATAGTATGAAAAATATATTGATTTTACTTTCGGTAAAGAATTCATAGCATTAAGTATATGTGTTGATAGAGCTGGTTAAATGCATACATTTAAGGTTATATGAAATCATGTTTTGATTGTTTGACTCATGGAAGCATTTTTTGGATTGTATGTTTCGATGTTTGATGTTTGTGTAAGACTAAATTAGGATTTCCCCCCTTGAATTAGGGTTAATTTGCTCTTGGAAAATATTTTTTTTGCATAAAAAATACCCTATATTGAAAGGTAAAACAATATAGCAAAGTGTTGTATAAAACCTTCGTCGTGATCATCATGAGTTCATTACGGCAAAATACAGTAAATAATTTCTACATTGTAGCAACAAACCCATGAGAATTTTAGGCTGGTCTTTCTTCCTTTGCGGCATATAACCACTGATATATGTTCGAGAATGCTTGTTTGTATGTGTGTGTGTGGTTGAAATAAGATACGTGTTTAAATGATGATCATTCATTTGTTAATACTTGGCATTGGTTTGGTTTATTTTGGGCTAAGGGTAGACCGGTAAAATGTTTAGAGAGTGTTTTAATAATTGTGTGATATTTTGTGTTTAATGTGTAGGGTAGAGAGATAATTAAGTTGTCTACTTGTATTAAATTCTGATCACACTCATTAATGAGAGTGGTTGGGGTATTTATACCTTAATTACTGACCCATGGGCTTAATAGGGTCATGAAACCGGATCAAATTCAAAGACCCATTAGTTTTAAGTTGATTAGCAAATAGCTTAGTCAAAAGTTAATACATTTGTCCTATTCAGATTTTTAGTGGTGTGATATGGTCCGAATTGCCCCTCATCGGATAAGTGAATTTGCTTTGTGTGTAGTGACCAGAATCTTTGAAATCATCAGTAGCCCCTTTTTAGGCCTTGTAAAAGATATTTGGAAGGGATAAAAATTTACAAAGCTAGCACCAATCCTGTATGATATAATTATGTTGTTCGAATTGAAGAATTTCTTTTCACAAATGATCTTGTTCGTATTTTATCAGAACTGATTTCCCTTATCAGAATTCTAAGAGTTTTTCTTGAATCGTGGGACACGTGTCAATATCTGATTCGACCTCCGAGATATTTTTTCTCCTAGATTTTCGTACCCAATAGGTCTAGAAAGTTACCTAGGTTTCAATTTTTCACACGTTGCGCAACCTTTAATCATTGCGAAAACTCTATTAATCTTCTTTTTGGTAACTGCTGTTTATACTGTTATATATAAACCATTCCATTGTTTCATTGTCTTCCACACTCAAATATTTATAGAGAGAAAACTCAGTTCATATTCAAATTATTCTTGAGACATATATGTTCACAGCAAAAAAATCCTTAGTTAAAGGAGGTTTGTTGAACTTGTCTGATTAGAGAGATTAAAGAAAGTAGCGAGAGATAATCATATTGCTGCTGGTCTTCCCGTTTCTCCGAGTGAGAAAAGTAACCAGTCAAACCAGAACATCGATCAAGGGTTGTATTCTTCAAGAAACCCTAGAACCAGAAATCTTTCATTCACGACAAACCTTTCACCTATCCTATCTGGTTCTTCGGTACAAGAGTCTCAACACCGTACTCTCAAAGAAAAAGATGTCTCAAGTGTTAGAATACCCTCACCGTTTATCGCAATGGGCTCAGACACAGAAAAATCACCAGAGAAGATAACTCCTCACCGGATTACTCGTCAAGCAGAAATCACCACAGAAGATACCCTCATTAGGCCTTGGTAGTGTATTGTTCTCAGATGTGCTTTGACCATTTTCCCTCTATTGAGTCCAACTAATTCCTAACTGCTACATTGTTAGCCTGTTCGGAATAGTTTTGGACCCTGTGTGATGGTAAAGTAGCCTCTATGGGAGTAATTGCATCCATCCCATATACCAAGGAAAAATGAGATTCTTGTGTGACAGCCCGATGAGTAGTTTGGTAGGCCTACAATACTTCTTGTAAATAGCTTGGCCATTTTCCTGCTTCTCCCTCCAAATTTTTATTTAATCCGGACAAGACGGTTCTATTTGTAACCTCAACTTAACCATTTGCTTGGGGGTGGAAATGATAGGAAAAACAATGTTGAATGCCTCTAGAGGTACAAAAGGATTCCATGTCTTTGTTATCAAACTGTGGCCCATTGTCTGTAGTAATTGTGTGGGGAGCTCCAAATCTAAAACATATATTGGATATGATGAACTTGATAACAACTTTCGATGTGGTTCCAGCCAAGGGAGCTGCCTCTATCTATTTAGAGAAATAGTCAATGGCGACTATAATAGTTCTGCATCCCCCAGATGCCATAGGAAGAGGTCCAACTAAATCCATCCCCCATCTAACAAAAGGTATTGGCTCAGAAATAGACTCCATAGGTATTGCTTGCACATGAATTTCATTCCCATACCTTTGACATGGATCGCATTTCTTCACCATCTCCTTAGCATCTGTCATTATAGTTGGCCAATAATATCCAACTAACAAGACTCTCCGGGTCAGTTCCCTATATTTACAATCTGCTGAGCCCTTCCCATCACGTAGTTCGAATAAAACAACTTAAGATCATTCATCTCCCAAACAGCATAGGAGAGGCCTGGTGGAAAGATTTTTTTGTAGAGAACTTCTCTTATTATCAAAAAACCACGAGCCTTGGTATTTAATCTTTTTTTCCACAGCTTTATCCGAAGGCAACGTCCCATCAGAAATGTATTGTAAGGAGTGTGTACCTCCAGACTTTAGGTTGGATCACAAGTATGTTCATATTTTCTTCATCTTATTTCTTTTGATCTAAATGTATGGATGGACATTCCTGTACGAGAATCCAAGGGTAGGATTCAGAATAGGCTATAGTTGCAAGAGAGTCTGCCAGTGTATTTTCTAATATAGGAATATACTCATAGCAAATACTTATGAAATTTACTGCCACTTCTTTCAAGATGAGCAAGTACTTAACCAATTGTTCCTTCTTAGCTTCAGACTATCCCTGAGCGTGGTGGATGAGCAATTGTGAGTCACTCATTAACCAGAATCTCTTAGCTTCACAGAGGAAAACTAACTTAATACCGGCTATAGCTGCCTCATATTCAGACTCATTGTTTGAGGCCCTGAATCCAAAGCATATGGCTTGAAACATTTTATCATCGTACGAAGAGGTTAAGAAAATTCCAGCTCCACAACCCATAATGCTTGATCCACCATCAATTCGGACCATCCATTCTTTCTTAAAATTATTTTCTAAGTCTTGTTCGGAAGATCTGTCAACATGAAGTTCTCCCAAGAAGTCAGCCACTGATTGAGCTTTAATTGCTGTTCAAGGGGCGAAATCAATGTCGTAGTCACCCAATTCCACTGACCACTTGGTCATTCTACTTGACACATCTGCCTTTTGAAGAACATTTTTCAGCAGGAAAGACGTTCAAACAATAATAGAATGAGCTTGAAAATACGACCTCATCTTTCTTGCTGCAATTACTAAAGCCAATGCTAACTTTTCCAACCTCAAATATATTCTTTCAGCATCTAGTAAACTCTTACTGATATAGTACACCAGGCGAGGGTAATTGTCCACTTCCCTCACTAGGACAACACTTATAGCACATTGTGACACAGCCAAGCATACATAAAGGTTTTCTCCTTGAATGGGTTTGAAAAGAGTCTTGGGTGAAGACAAATGTTTCTTTATTTTAATAAAGGCTTGGTCACACTGTGGGGACCAATTGAAGTCTTTAGCATTTTTCTATATTTGGAAAAAGGTGCACATTTATCTGATGACCGAAATAAATCTATTCAAAGCAGCCAACGTTTCAGTGAGACTTTGAAACTTCTTTAACATTTCGAGGAGGATCCATTGCCAATAAAGCATTAAGTTGATCTGGATCAGGCTGGATACCTTTCTCAGTTATTATGTAGCCCAGGAACTTTCCAGATCGGACCCAAAACACACATTTCTCTGGATTTAACTTCAAATTCACAGTCTCTAGGTTGGCAAATATTTCTTGAAGATCAGTTATGTGAGATCGTCTCCCAAGATTTTAACCATCATATCATCTATGTATACTTCTCAACTGTGGATTAACACTATAAAAGAATAATACAATTCAATCTAAGATAACACAATCTGAAAGTTTGTCCCATTAGTTGAAATGAGAAAGACGATTGGTTATTAATAGGTTTACAAAGCCAGACAAAATTTATGGGTAATATGGAAAAGAATAAAGCACGCATTTTACTAAAGGTTATACTCACTATGAACGAATTAATTTTAATAATACTTTATATTTAGTATCTTCAAAAAACTCTTTTATGACAATCATGACATTAGTTGCACACTTTGATCTAAAGCTTCATCAGATTGATATTAAGACTGATTTTCTCAATGGAAATATTAGAGAAACGATCTATATGGTACAACCTGAACACTTTCTAGTAGGTAACCTAAACTCTATGGTATGTAATCTTAATAAATTATTTTATGGGCTTAAACAGGCTTCTCACCAATGGTACCACAAGTTCATTGAGGTAATAGTCTTTTTTGGTATTACGGTAAACTTACTTGAAGATTATGTGTATCATAAGTTCAGTGATATTAGTTCATATTTTTGGTATTATATGTCGATAGTATACTGGTTGCCTAAAAAATAAATAATTATTACACACTACAAAGAAATTTATATTAGATAAATTCGATACGAAAGATTTTAATGATGCAATTTTGTGTTAGGAATCTAGATTCACAGGGGTCGCACTCGTGGAATTATAAGATTATCACAAAAAGCATATATAGAGAGTGTGTTGCAACGTTATGGATTTAAAAATTACAGACCCTTTAATACCCTTATACAAAAATGTGACAAATTGAGCCTTGGTCAATGTCCAAAGATAACACTTGAGATTAAGGAAACGAAATGATCATTTATGCTTCGAAAATTGGGAGTTTAATGTATGATCAAGTTTATACAAGGCCAAAGATTGTGTTTGGTGTTATTTTTTGGGTAGGTTTGTTGGGATAGATAATTAGAGATCATTTAAGAGAGTAAATACAAAGAATAAAAGGGCATGTGTTGACATATAGAAAATCAAATAGTCTTGAGGCATTAGAATAATCCAATAACAATAGAGGCATAATGAAAAAGTGTAGCCCCCAAGGGGGTAGCCGAGTTGCTTGAGTAAGGCATGCTCATGACCAAAGGTCATGAGTTCGAGTCCCTCTACATACACTTTCTCGGTTGAGCCTGTCACCTTGTCTGGTTTACCTTATGGCGTTGGTTTGCAGACTATCGCGTCAGACTGAGGGTTTACCCTATGCGCACTCATTGCACTCTGAGTAGCGGCTGCGGGTTCCCTCCGAAAAAAAATAGAAAAGTGTAGAGCAAACAC